>CM067367.1:101015337-101321934 GCA_034401795.1 Chaetoderma sp. LZ-2023a
TATCTATGAATTTGCAATAATCACAGATGGATACAGCAAATAAGTGTGTTACATCTGGGAGAAATCTTATTTATGTGTAATTTCCTCAGCAGGTTACAAACAGAATCATCGGCTTCGAGCCCTCGCTCATCGTCCCCAGTCATGCTTTACACACAACCACACGCTACACATTTCTCATGGCTCTCTCAGACTCTCATAGAACTCTGCCTTGATGCCAGGACCAGTCACCAGGTGTCTCTGCAAGTCTGCTGCTCGCATCCCGGCGTTTATAACGTGAACCAGCTGTCTGTGTGTGTTAGTTATAAAGACAATAGGTCTGAGATGCTATTACAGAAGCACACAGCACCGAGTGTGATTATCATTGAGAATGACCCACTGATAGGGAGCTAATTAACCCTTTCATGGCAAAACCTGGTCATAAAAATTTTAATTTTCTCATAGATAATTTATATTTGTAGAACACAAGATTTTTTTGAAAATTTACCACTGGAAAGACTGGCTCAGTAACCGAAACAGCCATTTCAGCAGTAAGTTTTCAAAAATAATCTTGAGCTTCCAATTGATGTTTCTCAAGGTCACTGTGAAAGCCAGGTCTGGTCAGCTTGATTGTTAACCCTAACATCTATAAATCCCCCGTATCTCAATCTCAGGGCAATCAAATGAGAAAGCTATTGAATATTTTGAAATTAATATACATGGAAGCCATTGCTGCCTTAGACAGCAATGGCTTCTAGTAATATTAATTTCAAAATATTGAACAGAATATGCTATATATCGTAAAGAACTTACTTTTTCAGGGATTTATTGTTAAAATGGCCATAGAATTAATGTAGTTTATAGAACATAGTCATTGCATTTTAAATATATCAGTGCTATTCGACTGCCACATTATACATCATAGGGTATGTTTATTCGTGATTCTCTCATTAAAAGTTTCAATTAATATGATTTGTGATTCAACCAATTTTAAAATTTCAAATAAGAATATTTTAATGAATATCATTATGAATACTCAAGTATGAAACATGCGGTATTATTTTGAGAACAATTTGACTGAATTTCTCATGAATAATCAGTACTTGTAAGTTTAATTCCAGCATTCATTAACCTTCTGATGGTCAAACTGATGAAAACTGGTGTCTGCGGTGGTCTTTTTGCAGGCCAAGAGAAGTCTATTTCACAAACTTTACCACTTGAATGACTGGCTAGATGCCTGTCATTCCAGTAGTAAATTTTCAAAAAGTATCTCTTGGCCTGCAAATGGACATTCAACATGCAGATAATTTTTATGTTGATGAAATTTGACCAATGAACGGTTATATAACATGCAGAAATATCCGGAATGAAATCAGTTTATGATACAAAGTATTAATCTTCACTAGTCATTTTGACAATCCTATTAATGTACTGTATAATATATGGATCTAAACGCCTATCTGTGTCTTTGTGTAGGAGAGCTGTCACTCGCTTGCTGCACTGGTAAATTGCCATCACTTAACATTGTCCAACTATTGCAATGCAATTTGGTTCTCTATATATTTGTTTGTTGTGTAAGATATTTGTTATATCTGACATGTACATATAAACATTGCCTGTGATAATTGTGAATCTTTATGTTTAACAAATGGACAGATACGATCTGTCGCTCATGTATATGACGTCATAATCAATTACGTCGCGTGTAGACTGACGTCACAATAAAAATACACAATGAATTACCTATCTAACTCCGATATGTGTGCGATTTGTATCTGTGATGGATTTACTATTTATTAAACGTTCTGTTAAATATTTTGAAACAAATTTCACTGTGGTCTGTTGCCTTGCTGGCAGCAACAGAACCCAGTCAAATTGGTTTCAAAACATTTAACAGCTTTCCTGTATAGTTAAACCTTGAAAATGGGAATCTGATGATTCAGTGTTCAAAGTGTATAAATCATTCCCAACACGGGCAAAATGGGGACGGAGCTTAGCTAGAAATGTGCGGGGCATAGCTAGAAATGAATTCCTCTATTGACATATTAAATTTAGATACAGAATGCAACTAAGTTTTGATAATGACCTTCTTCAAAGCTTTCAATTACCTTTGAAGTCGGCCTGGATATCAAGTACATGGAAGCAGCCTTGTAAGTCATTTACATAGAAAAAGGGATTAAAATTTATGTATGCCTATTGTTCTACATGTGTATTATTCAGGTATGATTATAAATGTAGATAACAGCTTGATTAATAGACCTTACCACTTTATCCATCCATCATATGATGTCATAATTAACTACGTGATGTGTAGACTGACATCATAATCAATGACGTCATGAATGATGTAGATAGCTACGTCACGAACGCATAATTGAAAACGGACTATGTCTTGTGGTACGAATTGTATGTCTTTACTATTTAATTAATATTCTGTTGAATATTTTGAAACTAATTTGACTATGCGATGTTGCTGCCTTTCAAAATATTTAACATCTTATCTGTATAGTTTTCTGGAAATTGGTACTCAGGCAGTTCCGGGATTGATCAATCCCAATGCGAGGGATGTGTGGGTGGAGCTTAGCTAGAGGTGGGCGGGGCTTAGCAAAAACTGGCAAGGTCCATTGTTGTCCATGTCTTATGCTAGTGTAACTGTTTAAGACAGCTCATTAATAAGTTAACATGTTTCCAAACAGAAAGCAAGGTAGCAAGAAATGTTCTGTGGAATATTTTAAACATACGGCAGCAATGTCTTCCAGCCCAATTATGTTCAAAATATTCAACAGAACGTTTTATTTTGTTTTGGAAACATGTGACATTATTTCAGAGCTGTACTGTAACTATTTATGCATTGTTCATTGTCCAGTCCCTAATTATTATTAAATTATTGCCCATTAGTGTTATGTAAATACAGGGGTAGATCTTAACTTTTTATTCCACTAGCCCGTCGGACTAGTGATTTATAAAATACACTAGTCCGCAGATAAGTGTACTAGTCCTGCAAAAGAGTGGTGTCCACGCACCCTCCCTCAGACAAAAACCCAAAAACAAGTAGGTGCTTATTGAATGTCCATTTATAGGCCAAGAGACTGCATTGTTTTAATTTACCACTAGAATGGCTGGCTCGGTTTTCGGGCTCCATGTTATTTCCTGAGGCCAGCAAACTGTCAAATTTAGCCGTTACAGTTACATGTCATGGTTGGGGTATGGTGTTTGGGACTCATTGCTATTAATCAACTAACTAGTCAGTCATGCCAACCAAATTTTTATTCTGAATGAAAATATATTTTTATATCAAAATTTTTTAAATTTTATATCTAGCTGTGTTATGGCGCATACACAGTTAGACTAAGAGATACACTAGCATTCTAAAGAATGTGGCATGTTGGAAAATGAATGCATATTATTGGTATAATAATACTTGTCATTCTGAATTCTGAGATTTGTTTGAAAGGAGGCAAATTTAGAGGCTAGTTTGGCTGAAAGAAATTGCAGACAGCAATTAATCACTTACAAGTTAGTCAGATTGTTTTCAAAATAATTAGCAGAGCTTCAACTATAACATACATGTATCATTTCCATATTATATAACACAGAAAGAAAAGTGTTAACACTCCACATTTTCACTGAGTATTTCTGTATTTAGAAGGGGAATTCCAGTTTTTGCTTCCTATTTGGTTGTGGTATAGAAGGGCTGACAAGATAGGTTATTGCAATTAGAATATTGTTCATTTAATCTTGGCCAATGTTTTACCTATATAATCCCAGGTTAGAAGCGCTAATATATTGTTTACTGTAATAAGAGAGCAGATCTTTTAATCTGTGTCGGTAAACTAAATCATGTGAAGAGAACTTGCAGTTGTTATTGAGCGAGTAATGCTTTGGCTACCGAAATTGTTGTAAATTTCATATTAAAAGTTATTACTATAATTACCTCTCCAACTAAACTAAATGTGAAAAAAAAAGTTTTTAGAAATAGTTATGTATATTTTGCCGTATTTAATGAAATATTCACAATTGAAAAATCTTCCATCTCCACTGATATGTTATCCTTAAGTACAAAATGCCTTCATGGCGATTCAGAGTGTCTGAAAGACAAACTCGAAATTGTTGCAGCCTGCTGTGTGACTTGCGTGCTGATTGCGCGGAGACATATAATGAATGAAACTCTGAAAACATTTATCATTCATGTCTTGCAGGATCGCCTTTGATACGAACTCGATCACCAATCCATGCCTCTATTTTTAGTTTGCATATTCATTTGTCATGTTCGTTCATGTCGTAAGAATTTATTGGTCAATTATTTCTTTCCAAAATGAAATTGCGGGAAAATATCTGAGAAAATCAGCAATTATGGTAACCCATTTTAGGTCACCTAAAAATAAATACGGCGAGCGAGCTCGTGGTGAACGTGTTCAGCCGTTCGCCGTAACAGCACATCTCGATCTCGAACATTCTTTTAGAGTAATATGATGCCTGACCACCATGGCACATTAAGATGTGCCAAATTTATACTGAAGTGTCGTAAAAATGAACTTCTTATCTCCAACGTTCTTTTCGAATAATATTCTGAACAATGACTGCAGAATAAGATGCGTAAAATAGTTATTGTGAAGTATCTAAAAAACGAACCTCTTATTATCTCAACGTTCGGTTTAGTTGTTTAGAATAATACGAAGTGACTGCTTTAGATAACTCTAGATTAGCCATTTTAAAACTATGTCATATTATATACAGAAATTGGATAATTGGCTTATGTTGCAACCAGTGGTGCATGTTTCCCACAATTTTAAGCATTATGTTTATCAACGTCATGGAATATTTCATTTTGGCGAGTCTAATAGATAATTTTGACAAGAGTTTTGCACTAGTCCACCGGACATGTGACTAATAGACTATGAGTAGTCTGTGTGGGAATCAGGTAGTCTCGGACTAGTGGACATGACTTAAGATCGAACCCTGGAAAATAGAATTATTTCTTATTGTTATGTAAATAGACATATTCCACACGTCATTCACTAGTACGTCTGTATAATAATGTGATATTATCTGAGATGTATATAGTACTTTTTAAAATACATTATTTAAAAATCACCACGTAATCAGTTGTATTATGCTGATATTAATGATGAAAATATATCGCCTCATATCAAATGAAAGCTTTCCTGTTGTATTTGAATTGGATGTATTGCATTAACCCCTTCACTGGCATCTATGCAGCCATACACAGGGTTTCTCATAAGGGTCCTTTTGAGGGTATAGACCCCCAAAACGTAACTGGGAGACCCCAAATGCTGTATTAGTGGGTCCCATGGGACCCGTGGAAAGTCTTGCATGATTGTAAAATATTAATTAGTTTTATAGGCTTTTGGGGCTCCCAAATTTCAGTTTGAGCCCCTCCAGATTTCAGTTTCCAGAGCTGTCAATAAATTTATGTTTTCATTAATGCTCCGGCCATTAATTCATTAAACAAGACTTGCACAACAGTTCTTGGCCACTATAAAATGATTCCGTCACTAGTGATTTATCAGTTAATAAGCAGATGTGTTATGTGTGCATTTTACACAGTGCAGCGATATGTGAAATTGTTGCTTGTTTATTGATAGCACTATCTTACAAATAGGGTTAAAACACTGCAGCTTTTAGCTTGACAGATCAGCTTTAACTTTCTTATTGTGCACAATAAGACATGTATAATTTTATAACTGTTTATTAAATCGACTATATTAGGCTTGTTTTAGCCGTTAATAGTCAAACAGGCCAGGAATTACCTCGGTAGTTGTCTCAAGCAAATGTCCATATGCAGACTAAGAAAATAATAATTTTGAAAAATTATCACTGGAATGATAGATTTGGTAACTGAGCCAGTTAACTTCACTGGCCATGCCAGACATTAGCACTCTTGTCTGGTAAACTAGTCCATCCATTAACTGAAAAAGTCAATGAAGATGCTTTTAAATCACAGCTGACCTTAAATGTTTATAACCTAGAATGTCTGACAACATGTATTTGTATGTGCAATACTGCTATCTTCACAGCCAATAAAAGTGTGTATGTGTGTGTGTGCGCGTGTGCGTGTGCGCGCGCGCGCGCGCGTGCATGTGCGTACGATGGTATTGTGGTGGAAGGACACCTCAGCAAGCAAAGCCACCTGATAGACCATAAGGAGTCATATCTCACCTACAGATGCATCACCATCAATGAATTAAATACAATGGCCTAATCAGAGAGCTTCCTAAGTGAGTTCAGACCTGGCCCTGTAGCGTAGATAGGAACTTGCATCAACCGCACCAGGTAAGTCATGCAATGGGCTCAGGACTTGTATCTTTCTATCAATGGAGATAAATCATATGCAAGGCACTTTTTAGCTCACCTTAACTGAAGGGCCAAGTGAGCTTTTGACATGGTGGCTGCCCGTCCGTCCATCCGTAAAATCTATTCTCCTTAACGGTTTGACCGAAAACATCCAAAACGATTCTATGCTAGTACCCTTCAGAACTTCTATTCAGAATTCTGATTGGTCAATTTTTTGGAAATTTTCAAAATGCTACTCTGCGACTTTACTAACTTCTTGACAGATTTCAACTAAATTTGCCTGCAAGGATCCTTTAGTAGTAGAACTCTAGAACTTCTATTTAGAATTTTGATTGGTCAAGTTTTTGTGAGAAAATCTTAGATTTTATGAGAAATTTAAAGGAAAGTGTCAAAACGTATCTCCTTAGCTTCTTGACAGATTTCAACCAAATTTGGCTAGAAGGCTCCTACTGATGTAGGGTCTAGAACCTGTATAGAGAATTTTGATTGGTCAGTCTTTTGGATGAAAACGTTAGATTTTATGAAGACCTTACCGGAAATAGTCAAAATGCTACTTCTCATTAACCGCTGGGAAGATTTCAACCTAATTTGGGTAGAAGGAACCTATGAATGTACCCTTCAGACCTTGTATACAGAATTTTGATTGGGCAAAAATTTTATGAAAAATTTACCAGAAATTGTAAAAACGCTACTCATTAACCACTTGGCAGATTTCAGCTTATTTTGGCTGTAGACTTCAGGATTGTTATGCAAAATTTTGATTGGTCAAGCCTTTTGATGAAAATCTTAGATCTTGTGAAAAATTTACTGGAAATTGTTAAAAAAACACTACTCATTACTAACCGCTTGACGGATGTCAACCCTAGTTGGCTGGACTGACCCTATATGTGTAGGCTCCTGAACATATATTCATAATTTTAATTGGTCAATATTTTGAGTGGAAATCTTAGATTTTATGAAAAATTTAAGGGAAATTGTCAAAACGCTACCTATTAACCGCTTGTCAGATTTCAACCTAATTTGTCTGAAAGGTAGGCTCTAGAACGTCTATTCAGAATTTTGATTGGTCGATTTTTTGGTGGCCATCTTGGATTTTTGAAAATTTTGCAGAACCATTTAAAATGCTACTTATTTAATGACCTGATTCCAATGAAACATAAGAGGAATGATCCTATGACTGTACGCTTCATACCAAACGAAAATTTTGATTGGTCAATTTCTTTGGTGGCCATCTTGGATTTTTCGAAAACTGTCCATGTCTAAGTGCAAATGGTTCAAATGCTAATGCTCCAGATGAATGTCACAGACCCTTGGGCGTCTTGTTCAGAGAACAGAAGAGCAAATGGGATACCATTTTACCTATAGCTATTTGATGGTATATGCTTTTTCATGGGTTTTCATAGCATAATTTATGGGACTGCAAAACTACAGTTTGATTAGGACAAATTTCAATAGTAATCGGTCATGTTTTTTAATTCATTATAGGTGCTTTAATCATACATCAAAAATGTAGTCTGATGTATTTGATGGAACATGTTTTAATGGCCATCATTTCTGGGACTTAATTTACAGTTTGTCACGTGGACAAATTGCAACCCTAATTATTCATGTTTTTCTTTTCAACAAAGGCATGTTTGTGATGTATCATAAATGTAAATAATAACATGTTTTTGTTCATGGTCATAATTCATGGGACTGAATTTACAAATTTGACCAGGACAAATTGCAATCCTGAATTTCATTTATGTTCTTTTATGTTCATTAGCCTCACCTACAGGATGTATCGAAAATGTAATTTTATATAATTGGTGAAACATGTCTGTGGGCCTCTACACGAACCTTCTACATGGATATCTTGGTCAATAATATTAATTACACTATTTCCATACATTCTATGCGTGTTCCAAAGTAATGCGCCTTTCCCAAATTGAGGTCATTACAGCGGGATTCCCCTAAATCAATGCTCAGAGCACCACCGGTGGCTGGTAAAGTAAACAACAAGCAGCTCACTTGCATTGAGTTACTATGGCTCTAAAATACACCATATTTTAAACCATTGCTATGATAAACTAAAATTACAAGATTACTGAAGTCATGCATCTTTTGAAAGTGCATCCAATTGCCTAAACATTAATGTATTATTTTTTTATTTTTCTAAAATTTTCACAGAATTGTATATATAAAATCTACCATTATATTAAATCAAGTGGACAATAGGTGGTATTTTAAAATTACGACTAAATGGATAAAATTTTACAAAAATCTGAAGACTAACAGATAAATGTATAGAAAATTGGCTTCACTTTCCGATGATGTGTGACTTCAATAATATTATTAACCTTGTTCTCCATAAACACAGCTTAAAGTGCATTGCATCTGAGCCTCATGGTGAAGTAATAGTTCTCGCATCGCCTAGCTTATTTACCAGCCAGATAACTTGATTTGTCAATGATTGGTGGATATGAGTAAACTTGCTTTTGATTCGTTCATGAAGAGATTCACATTTTTGTGTTGTTTTGCAGCTATGACAATAAGGTTATCAAGAGGCTTCTTTTCCTCATCTAGCGAGTCTACATCGTCTGCTTGTACAGTTCTCTCACACAAAAGAGAGGGATGTGGCAAGGCAGTAGGTAAACAGCACCCGAGAGAGGCTATCTCCATGCACTGAACCAGTGGAGGTTTCAAACGCTGCAAACTCCACATTTGTATTTGCCAATAGAAGTCTTTGATCGTTTGATGGTGCCCGTCTTGTGAAAGTGTTTGTACATGACTACTCACATGAGTATGTGCCACTACAATGTCTGCACAGTTGCATCCTCGTTTAATGCCGCTCTGGGAGGCTCAGTGAAACTCAATCTTTTCTCGGATGTGACAGCTGCACAGTCACATTGAACAAGATATTCTTGATGCTATTGAGCAGCACTGTAGGTTGGTGGTCTGTGTGGTCCAGGATGCTTCTTCGGTTTGGGCACCACAATAAGGGTACCTTAACCAATAGCATTGATGTGGGATGGGCGTAGGGTTGGGATGGGGCGGGGGGGGGGGGGGAGGTGCTATGACTGCATATTTAAGATTTCATTACTTATGCTGTCAGGTCCAGATGCACATCTATTTTTCAGGGCCTTAAGTGTCTTCTCAAACTCAGTTGTTTCGATTGGTGTTTGTAGTGGCCTAGGATCGCCACAATAATAATAATAATAATAATAATAAGTACATTTATATAGCGCTAAACTCCATGCAATAGCATGCTCTAAGCGCTTGAAGATCTGCAGAATATAAATGTTTTGAGACTTGATTTGAAAGACTGTAGAGTATGACATGTTTTGATATCTAAAGGGAGATTGTTCCATTCAGAAGCAGCAGTGAAGGAGAAACTAAGATTTCTGTTGTTTTGTGATCGGAGAACGCGACCTGGAGCATAGGGCTGTATGAGATCTGACAGGTAAGTCGGCACCGTGTTGCTTACACATTGGTAGGTCAAGCAAAGAATCTTGTAACAGATTCTCTGCTCTATTTGCAGCCAATGCAAGTCAAGCACTGGAGAGATGTGTTCGTATTTACCGGAGAGTGAGATAATTCTAGCCACGGTATTCTGTACCGACTGGAGCTTATGAATGAGCGCCTTTAGAGCGGCAGCGAGCAAACCATTTTAGTAGTCCAGTCTTGATAGCAGCAACAAACAAACGAGTGTAGTAGTTGCTTCTTTCATCAAGTATATTCTGATATTGCTGATGTTCCTCAACTGAAAGAAACAAGTACTGCAAAGATGTCTAACTTGCTTCTCAAGGCTTAGCTCACTATCCAACACAATACCAAGGTCCTTTATGCTGCTTGACAGTTTAAATGGGGATAGAACCTATTGTGATATTATTGAGGTCGGGTTTAGCCAGCCTAGCCGATGGCCCCACTAACAATAGTTCAGTCTTATCATCGTTTAATTTAAGCATGTTTGATGGCATCCATGCTTTGATGTCTCGACAGCAGGTTGTTATATGATTGATTGCTTCATCGGCTGCTGGTACTGATGGCTGGAAGCTATGTATGAGTTGAGTATCGTCCGCATAGAAATGGTGATCAAGACTATGGTTCTTAATAACAGATCCCAACGATTTCGTGTAAAGTGTAAAAAGTACTGGGCCGAGTATGGATACCTGTGGCATGGCACATACAAGCTCTACTGGATGAGAACATGCACCATTTATGTAAACCGATTGAAATCTATCAGACAGATATGATTGAAACCAGTCCCAAGCAAGACCTGTAACTCTGAATTCATTTTTCAAGCATGTCAGGAGATTCTGGTGGCCGATTGTGTCGAAAGCGGCGCTAAGATCAAGCAAGAGCAAGAGAGCTACGTTTCCCTTGTCCAGAGCCCAGCGAATGTCATTAAGGACTCTGAAGGGTGCAGTCTCTATACTATGGCCCTGACGATAGACTGACTGTAATGGTTCGAGAAGGTTGTGGATAGACACATGATCTGACAATCGCTTAAGCACTGCTCGTTCAACAACTTTGGATAAGAAGAGCAGATTAGACACCGGTCTATAGTTCTTAAGAATATCTTGGTCAAGATCGGATTTCTTCAGCAGAGGATTGATGAGAGGACGCTTGAATATCTTCGGCATGATACCTGCTTCCAAACTCGAATTAACTATTGAGGTGATGACGGGCAGTATAATGTCAATATGCTCATAAATCATTGTTGGAATTGGGTCGTAAGAGCAAGACGTTGGTTTAGAAGCTTTTTCTTGCCCATAAGTGAAATCATTAGTTTAAACAATGCCTTGGGATTAGATGTTGTTTCAAGAATTCTGGAATTCAATGATGTGCATTTGGACCTTGAAATAATTTTAGATACAGTGTTTCTCGCGCCTACATATATTTTACGGTGAATTTCCAGTCAGGATTTCCCCCATTTGCGCTCTGCTTTCCGCCGTTCCGATTTAGCTTTAGTAACCTCGGGGTTAAAAAGCCACGTCGATTCCTGCCTGGATGGTATTTTCTTAGCCTTCTCTGGAGTGTGTTTATCTATCAGTGCAGACAATTCGCTGTTATAGAGAGATGCTAAGTCTTCACAGTTTAGTGGAGAACACCGTACCAGATTTGATCCCTGGAGATCGTGACAAAATGCTAATTTATCGATTTTAGCCAGGTTTCTGCAGATTATGGTTTCAACTGGTGTGGACGGTCGACGGATATCTAGGTACAGTGTTAGCAGATAGTGGTCGGACATTTGAAAATCGCTTACTAAGACGTCTTTGACACTGATCGTAGATTTAGGCGTAATAACCCAGTCTAGGATGTGGCTGTTGCAGTATGTTGGTATATTGATATGTTGAAAGCAATTATGACTTGACACTTTTTTGTATCACTGTGATCCTTTTTGTCGAAGTGAGTATTGATGTCGCCACGTAAAACAAATCTACTACTTTTGATGCATATGTAGTCCAATAGACACGGAAACTCACTGTGGAACATAGCCGTGGTCAATTTATTTCGCTCAGATGGAGGTGGACGATAAACACACAGGAAGTGATTGGATGTCTTTGCATGTGTCAAGACAAATTCGAATGACTCAAATGATTTATACTGTGGAGCAACATTGGACAAAACATTAATTAATACATAGCGTCTACAAATAACCGTGATGCCACCACCACGAGATGATCTCGGTGGTGCTTGATGACATATCCATCAGGTGTCATAGACGCTATTTTGGACTCATCTCCGCGTTGCTGTAACCATGTTTCTGTTAAAATTAATACGTCGATTTTCTCGTCCACAATCATTTCAGCGATGTCGCTGCATTTATTCCTGCTTGACTGAGCGTTCCATAGACATATCTTCATATCACATGGAGAATGTCGTGTGTGACCGTATATCAAATTATCATGTGATTTTACAGGCGCGTGCAGGTAGGAGATGTTTGGCGCAGTAGTGTGATTGCCCTGAGAGCAATCATACTGGCTGGAGTGACCGATTTGCCTATGATCATGTGCCGAATCTGGTGTAGAGATTAGTCGTTGCTTGGACTGTCCAGCATGACGGCCGCGAGTAAACGAACATATTCCATGTTTGCAGAGCTGGCGGAATGCCACACTGTCGAGCCGGCGAAGTGAGCTGTCACTCTTCACTCGTTGCTGAATAGTGTTAGGTCAGCGAATGAATACGTTATCATAGTGGGAATAGCACTTTGTCCTCTGAAGAAACTGTTAAGTGATTAGTCCTCAAACCGCCAAATATTGACGTTAATTGGACAGTTCTCAAGCAGCAGATACTTTAGTAATGGTGGGCTACTATCAGGTCCAGATATACCAAAAACAAAACTTCTAACACAGATAGCTATGATTCCGAAAATAATGAAGCACAAGAAAGTTGTACAATCGAACGCAAGATATCTTACAAATATTCTAAACTGTACATTGTAACTATACTGAAAAACCAGCAAGTTTTACGTAATATGAAGAGCACTTTTTATGCAGCCGAAGACAGGTGCATGCGCAAGACACAATCGCTCATCATCTGGATACGTGATTCTCTGATCGCATCTGCTTTTCCCTAGTCGGTCTCGTGAAGTTTCCTTCAGTGTTATGCACAGAGAGATAGTGGTGGACCAGAAATTCTCAGATCCTAAGCCGCCCTAAACCTTTTATGAAAATCATCTGTGCCTGTGAGGAGACGATGACACCTTCATGCTGGTCTCCTCCGTAAGTACCAGCTTAGTTGGAAAACTAACTTACCTGGGACAACCAATGCTTACAAGTCTAAATGGAGTCCTAAGCCGAGAGTACAAGTTCCTTATCTGCATTCCTAACCCGAGAAAGGGAGTGTGTTACTTTAGAGAGGGGGGGGGGGGGGGTGTTGGTGCTGGGATTGGGGTCAGGGTGGCGGTTGGAGTTGTGTGTGTGCGTGTGTGTGCATGCGTGCAACTGTGTGTGTGTGTGTGTGTGTGTGTGTGTGTGTGGGTGCGTGTATACACATGTATATATATATATATATATATATATATATATATATATATATATATATATATATATATATATATATATATATATATATATATATATATATATATATATATAAATATATATGTATGTATCTAGCCCACATCTGATTACTCAAACCACAGTAAATCATATTGTGGGTCTTTCAGATCGGCAATAGGCTTCAACGACCTTTACTGTCGTACTGGATGATGATGATGATGATGATGATGATACATCAACGTAGGTGTGCCTTTCATTTTGGGGAATTTTGCTAACTCTCCGAAGAATCAAGGAGGATAAATACCCGGGATGAGAATCTGATCCATTCTGTACCATTACTGTTTTCTATCTTTGAATATCACCATGGACTTAACATAGATACACATCCATATGCCATGCAGTCTGAGCAACATGCAGTATTTAGCAATGACATAAATGAGGATCCTATAGAACTGGACAGTCAAACAAAGCAGTGTGAGCAGCAGACAGCGTCAAGCAATGACTTAAATGAGGGCCCTCTAGGCTTGAACAGCCTAATATAACAGTTATCTGCATTGCCAATAACTAAAGAACCGCTGTCAGATAATAAGGAGACTTATAGCTCGTCAAATCAAGTAATAGCTGAAGGACAGTCCTCACTAGCAAACAGTCGACAATATCAACCAGAAAATAAGACCACCTCAAATTTGCAGTCAAGCAGCAATTGAAGAGAACTTGAATGTAAATAAAGGAAATGATTATTTTTAGCACTGGACAGACAGACCAAAAAGCTGCCAGATCAAGTCAACCAGAAATAAAACCCTGCCAAAGCATTAAAGTAACCACAATTAACATCGAAAACATAAAAACCAATGGTGCATACCTGAATGAATTAATGCACTCAGAACACAGCATATTATGTGTACAAGAACACTGACTATTCAGGTATGAGAGCTCTTTTTCAAAGATACCGTCCCATTCCGCCAAAGTACAAGCTACCTTCCTTGATTATGAATACTCCGCCAAGAATGTAGATGAAGACGATCCCATTCCGCCAAAGTACAAGCTACGCGGAAGTGCTGGGGTAGCGACTATGTGGCATCAGTCGCTTTCCCAATTCATCGAAGTCCTACCTGATGGTGGTAACAGAGTACAAGCAAGCCGTATAAGAGCAAGTCCAGAACCAATAGTTATTATTAACACATATATACCTGTTGAGGGAACGTTAGACAAAAACACCAGCTGCAAAAAAATATGTGAAGAAGTTTTTTAGATAACTAGACACTATTTGGGGAGAGCAAAGCTCTTATGGACGGGTGATGTAAATGCAACGGAACATCATGATAAACCAATGAGAAATGACAATACATGTGGATACAAAATATCACTATTAATGCCAGAAAACCTGACATACTATCATTTTGCATATGACTCGACCTCTCAACTTGTTTTGTTTATGGAACCATCTGACCAGTCCAGTATCATCACTAGCATCAGTATAGATACACGAAGCTCGATAAACAACAGTAGTCATGACCCCATAACAGCAGATCTATGAATTACCTTGGTAGATAAATCTGATCAAAAGCATGTTCAGGAAACTACAACTACAAGACCAGTTAAACATCGTATAAGCTGTGATAAGATAAATGTAGAAAAATACAGAAAACTAATGGCGCTACACCTATGACTTATACTTGGTACTGCTGGCAAGAATCCTCAACCTAATCTGCTCTTACAGTGAATGAATGATATCCTATACCAGACTGTTGTCGAATTGAGTCAAACAGTGAGGAAATCAAAACGGAAACGAAAATACAAATGGGGTGCAAAGCTTAAGTCGTTATGTCAAGCTATTGATAAAAACTGGAAAGACCTCAGACGCAAAAAACATGTAACAGTTTGGGATGAGATGAAAACTGCAAAGAAGCAACTGCGAAGAGTACAGCGAGAGCTAGTAGCAGAACATACAAACAAGCTACATACCAAGCAAACATGTACAATGGAAATAAGATGTTTAAGACAAGTAGACAGCTACGCAATGATAAGTCATGCAACGAAATGCTGATAAACTTTGAAAGGGTAGGGTTAGCTCATTCGTATCACACATGATCTACTTCGACTCGAGATCGAGAAAAGTATCTCGTATGTATTGATAGCCATTGGCGTAGTGATTTCCACCAGAATATGGTGGTAGAGAGAATTGAAACTTAAAATGACACGAGTACTACTCTCCTCATGCCAGACAATATTAATTCAGATAAAACGAGATAATACAAAGCCTATAGTAGTCTGTATGGCAAGTAGTTAACAGAAAAATAATCCCTCTGAATTCGTCATAAAATTCAAATATGTCGGACACAAAATGAGGTCAAGAATTTGCTGACGTTGCGTGGATATTGATATCACATGAACCACTAAGTGGATCAAGTCTATTTTAATGTCTGTATTAATCTAGTGATACAGAGGTTAAGATGATACCAAAATCAACATGATCCATAGTGGGTTTTTTTACAGTCCACTATGGAGATGGACTGGGCCCCGATATATCTGGCCACTGAAGTGGAGTCTGTGCAACAATCTAGTCAATGTGATGACGTAATAAGATGGCCGGTCAGTACATTAGAGGTGTATTCTCGTAGAAGTCACGCCTCTATTTTTAGATTGGGGTTAGATGTATCTCTGGTAGACTGCTGGGTAGCATATTTTGGTAAGCTTTCTACTCCAACAGACAGCCCAACATTCGATCCAGAAATGAAAATATCTATAGAATTGAAACACCTCCAACTGATTATGATTACCTCTGCATCAGAGCCACTAACTCCAATTACACTAGATGATACATATAAACACATTTCCAGCCTGAGGACGGGGAAAGCAGCAGATGTATATGGAATATCAGCTCAACACATATTAACCGCATCTACAGAGATAATAGAAATTCTCAATTTAATAATCAACAACATTCTCAGCACAGAAAATATTCCGGAATCGATGAAAATAGGAATTGTTACCCCAGTTCCAAAGGAAGGGAAATGTCACCGATCACCTGACAACTATAGACGTATCACAGGTGGTTCACTGCTTGGCAAAGTTATCGAAAAGGAGGTTGTCAAAAGGATAAGACCAATTCTGAACAAGAACAAAAGTAGACTCCAATTTGGATTTACTGACCACTGCTCCTCAAACAATGCTGTATTTCTAATAACAGAGACTATTGCAGAAGCAATGAATACAAACATTAGTATATCAGTATATTACTTTCATGGATGTGAGTAAAGCCTTTGATATAGTAAACCAAGATTCTAAATAAACAATATTCATGAGTCATAACAGGTTGTCTGCTGAAGGCATTGCCTATTGTTATGGCGGACACCTTACACACATGCAGGACTTAACCTTGATAGAAATTGTGCGTGAAACCAAATGATGTCGTGATTAATTGTGAAGAACGTCTAACAAAAACAACAACCCAAATTATATAGTGAAATCATATAGGAATTTACTCCATATTTAGAGGTTCGCCTGAAGGGAAACTCTGAAAGGCGGAATTTATATAACAAGAACTGGTCAGAGTCCACAGCAACTCTACGGGAGACCGAGAAGGCTATCGTCAAAGTCAGACTCCTGACCAGACCTATCAACTCCAGTCTATCTTGGCAAAATGGGACAGAAAAGCACCATCTCGCCAATCTGTCGGCTATGTAATCGGCGAGGTAATGTACCTCACACTTCCTGGTATCCTGCGCCGCCTTGGCAGAGACTCGACAGCCACACTCTCTCCAACTGTACAGAGCAATCCAGTGCAAGCCGAATGACGAAATGCAGAGGCAAAGGCCAGAAGAAAGCTAAACATCATGAGGAAGCTGGCAGGAACAAAGTGGGGTGCCAATGAAAGGATCCTCAAGACCATCTACCTAGGTGCCGTACGACCACACCTTGAGTATGGATCCAGCTCATGGATGACAACAGCTAAATCTCATCAACAGAACCTCGACAGAGTACAAAACCAGGCACTGCGCATCATCACTGGTGGAATGAGATCAACACCAATAGAAAAAATGGAGCAGACAGCAGGCATTCCCTCACTTAGCAAAGGAAGGGAATGCAAAGCACTGATCCAAGCTGCAAAGTTCAAATCGTTCAATAACCACCCGATGAAGATCAGGCAAGCACAGCTGTCATCAGGAAGACTTAAAAGATCAAGTTTTGTGAAAGAGACAAAAGCACTTCAAAGGAAACACCAAGAGATGTTGCCAGCACAAAGAGAAGATCCAAACCACACCCTTGATCCTCCACCCTGGGAAAACAAACTAGAGAGCATAGCTATTCGCACCACAGTACCTCATCTCACAACCAAAAATGAACAGAGTGATGTGAGCAAGAAGGCCCTGACCCTAGCCATGCTGGAAGAAATGTACCCTCAGGAGACATGGATAAGGATCTACACAGATGGATCAGCCAAAGATGCAATTAGGAGCGGAGGTGCCGGACTGCACATACAGTATCCAAACGGACAACATGAGTCAGCTGCAATACCGACAGGCAAACACTGCACAAACTACAGAGCTGAAGTCGAAGCACTGGTTCATGCAGCTAATACCATCAGCAGAACAGCAGACCCTATTGCACAGATTGTCTTTTTATTTGATGCCCGCTCCGTCCTTGAGGCTATCACCAAAGGTAAGCTGCCACAACTTGAAGAAGCACTACAAACCATCAAATGCTTTCGGATAGCACTGCAGTGGATCCCCTCACACTGTGGAGTCCAAAGAAATGAGGAAGCAGACAAGATGGCAAAGGTGGGTGCAGAAGAGAATCAGACAGAAAACATGGTTACCCATACAGAGATGAAGACTATCATTAAGTCCCTCTATAGAACACCTCAATCAGAAGATGCCTACCATCATCTCTCGAGGCCAGAGCAAGTGACCATTTTACGTCTCAGAACTGGACACAACAGACTAAACCAACACATGTACAGGCGGTTCCACCTTACGACATCGCCCGCTTGTCCTTGTGGAGAAGCAGAACAGACCACTGAGCACATACTTCAATGTTGCAGTACGTATCAGCTGCTGAGAGAAGAGATCTGGCCTTTGTCAACCTCTATTCTTGAAAAGCTGTATGGGCCTGTGGAAGAACTGCAGAAAACCACAGATTTCATCTTGAGAACGGCTCTCCAAGTGTGATACCAGCGATCGAAAAGAAGAAGAAGAACACGAAACCGTGACCCTGCTGCTGCTCAATCCACTGCATCCTGACATACCAGCGTCAATATCAGTAAAACCCATATCCTTGATTGAACGAATCAGCAGAGACTGTATTCTAACCTGTCACAAAGAAAGAACCCGTCTCCTGACAGCTCTACGTCAGGACCACTGACCCACTGCACGTACATGTTTTGTCGTTCCTGTTTGCTGTTGTGTTTCTTGCGTCATAATTAACTATCGTTATCGTGTTGCTTTCAATATAAACTGTTTTAAAACTTCACACGGAGGTGCTCGTCACTTGGCGTAATCTGCATGTAAAAGAATAAGATTAAGAAAACTTTTCGTTGTAAGTCAGTATTTCATACGAATTTCCAATTAGTCTAAATAAATAACCATTTGAACGTAAGCCATGGCTGATTCTTCGGGTGGTCGGCAGAAATTGTCTAAAGGCATACTTCAAATGAAGGTAAAGTACTTACAAAACTATTGTTACCAGTTTTCGTTGTTTCCTATATATCCGTGTTTCACGTGTTTGAAGACGTGTGTTTGTAGCCGTCTAACCTGTTGTACGTATATCGTATAACTTGATATTCCTATCTTGTGATAAAGGTCCTCGATCCCACAGTCATCATGAAGAGGTCTAGAGCGTTCACTGCTGCTGCGAAAATCGAATCCAAATGTTCCAGTTTCAATCCCGCACTCAGGCATCTTGTCGAAGCGGATGCGGCCATGTATACCCTCATCAAAAAGGCGACATGTCATTTCTACTCCACCTACCCGGGAGATATGGCAAAGATCACTACACAAGCAACTAATGATAAGAGAGGTACAGACAGGGTTCGTACGCATGTATGGCAGTCTGGAAAAAGTATGGAAAATTAGGAAAGCCTTTTCCAGGGCTGGAAAAAGTATGGCAATTCCAATTTCGGCCCAACTGGTATGGAAAATTAAAACATCGGCAATCCTAATTTTTCCGACCGCAATCTTTTTGTTTACGAACGAAATCTCACGTTTCCGCCAATCTTGCCAGAATCTAATTCGATTGCAATAGAAAACCGCCTATTACCGGGAATATCTCGTGGTTGTTTAGCAATACAGGTTCTGAACATGTTCAAGTACAACTCAATAAAAATGAGTGAATCGGCAGTCGTCTGTCAAATAGTACAGAGTATTAGAAACCGAAACAATGAAATAATTTGCGAGATTGCCGTTTTCTGTGATACAGTAAAGATGGGAAAGTGCAAGTATGCTAGTGTTTGGGAAACTAATGATAAATATACGGATTGGATTTTACCGGACAACACATCAAACTCGCGTGCCAAATGTAGTGTTTGTAATAAGTCGTTTGACATCTGGAATATGGGCAAAGCGGCTCTTGTTAGCCACATGCCGGGGGAAAAACATGAGACACTGACAGAAGTTCGTCTAACGCCAGCGCCGAAAGTTACGGATTTCTTTGGTTCAAGGTAAGAATATTTTATATTTTCACATTGATAGTAGGGTCATTCCATCTCATATCACCCAAGGGCGGAAATGGCACCGACACCAATATTGACTAAATTTTGTCTATATATTATGTCTGTCACAAGAAACAAAAATATAAATTTTTATCGCAATCTGCCCAACCATTCAAGAGTTATGGCCCTTTAAAAGTTGTGAAAAATCACAAAAAACGTAAAAAATGTCCGAACAGCAAAACTTCAAACAACTATATCTTTTGAACTAGTGGACCGAATTGGTTGTAATTTGTGTCATTTTGAAAGGGAATAACACAAGGATTCTAAATATGTGATGAGAATAGGACTAGGTTTATATATGATGACCTTTTGACCTTTGATTGACCTTGAATTTGACCTTGTGGGCAACCTGCGAATAAAAAATTTGATATGACAAATTACACCTATACATGTTTTCTATATTATGTTAAAATTTAACAGGTATAATGTTCCTAGTTTTTGCACATTTTATTTATGAAAATGGCATGCACCAGTAAAAGAACAAAAACACATTCATTTTTGTTCTTTTACTGGTGCATGCCATTTTCATAAATAAAATGTGCAAAAACTAGGAACATTATACCTGTTAAATTTTAACATAATGTAGAAAACATGTATAGGTGTAATTTGTCATATCAAATTTTTTATTCGCAGGTTGCCCACAAGGTCAAATTCAAGGTCAATCAAAGGTCAAAAGGTCATCATATATAAACCTAGTCCTATTCTCATTCTGATCACATATTTAGAATCCTTGTGTTATTCCCTTTCAAATGACACAAATTACAACCAATTCGGTCCACTAGTTCAAAAGATATAGTTGTTTGAAGTTTTGCTGTTCGGACATTTTTTACGTTTTTTGTGATTTTTCACAACTTTTAAAGGGCCATAACTCTTGAATGGTTGGGCAGATTGCGATAAAAATTAATATTTTTGTTTCTTGTGACAGGCATAATATATAGACAAAATTTAGTCAATATTGGTGTCGGTGCCATTTCCGCCCTTGGGTGATATGAGATGGAATGACCCAGTACCGGAATCATTTAGAAGCGTAGCAATTTTATATTGCCCAACGTTAGATGATTCCAACTTTCGTGAGACCTCTTGTGTTGGCTCGTCATCGAGTGAAAATAATGAATTCCTGTTGCTATGGTGATCATTTAGAAGCGTGGACATTTTATGTCGTGCAATGTTAGATGATCCCAACTTTGCGCTGAGTCACGGTAAAATATTATTGACTGTCCGACAGCTCTTTCGTATGGCGAGGCCTCTATTTCAGTCGACTCTGGACCAAACTGATCACAGCCCAGAACGACAAATCCCTCAAGGAGGGTGGGTGTACAGATGATTCAGTAGATATCCGCTGCAGTAAGTGTAAAAAGAATTGTGTCACTCGATCAGCATACTGCGATCCTGGATCCCACTGGATACATTATAGATGCGCCAGAATGTCGCAAGAAGAATTGGGAAATATTGAGAATAGCACCAGGTCAGATCACCTGACAGATAACAGTATCCTAACGCAGAGAATTCCACAAAATGATGTAGACCACCCTCCACCAACAAGTCCAGCAAACTTGGCGCAGAATCTGCAAATATCAGGATCCGCTTTGCAATCTAGCACATGGCCTAGCAGCACAGTTGCTGAATCTCTCCACAACCAATCTATCGATCCCATCTGGTACACATGTCCAGTCTGTTCCAAGCCATCAGAGCTCAATACAATGCGACAGCTGCTCTTTGTGGTTGCATTATTCATGCGCTGGTCTTGATCAACAAAAAGTCAACCAGATAACAGAAGATATTCCATATAACTGTAGCGTGTGTACTGACAACCTGCTATATTTATACAGTTATACCAGTGTCATCATCCTCAGGATCAAGCAGCATAGCAGCATCTCGCGAAATAACAGTACCTGCCAACGCCATTAAAATACCTACACTTGAACCAGCATATAAGAACACATCATCGCCGAAAGAAAGATCCGTAAACACTGCATCCTCTGCACGTCTGATCTCTGCAAACGTAGCTCAAAACAAAAGTCTAAATCACCCAGTAGGAGAAAGTAAAACAGCAGGAACGTGCTCATCCGAAATGCAAACTGACAACAACGTTCTTCCAGGATCCGTCAGTAGCGTGTTATCAGAAATGGAACCTGGCAACAAAGCATCACCTGAAGTAATATCTGTTGATAGTACCTTGCCACAAACGATTCCAAGAAGCCTAGATCCGCCGCAAACAAAACCACGTCAAAATAACATTACCAGCCGCGCCACTAGGAGCACAAATGCATCCGCAAATAGTGAGGCACAGCTAGCTCAGCTTAAATTATTCATCTCTACATTAGAGCAGAAAATCAATGATCAGGAAAGAACAATTTCATTACTGCAGCCAGGTATGGTCCATAGCCAGATAAAACTCCTCGAGCAACGTCTCGACATTATGATGAAACGTCAAGAGCTAAACATGGCTTCCCATGAGTCAACCATACTGTCTAAGTTAAGTCACCTGGAGAGAAAGTTAAATGAACTAAATAATCAACCCAACTTAACCAACGGTCAACAACCCCTTCAATATCAGCGTTATCCATCACCTTACGGACCACATTTCTCCCAATACCCATATCAGCCACCACCACCACCAGCACAACGGACAGTGCTGCCTACTCATCCTCTTCATCTGGTATACTCTCAGCCAACGCCGTATCAGCCAATACCATATCCTGTTCCATTTACTCACCACCTCCATTACCCAGGGGTCATGCATAGTTACCCAGACCCTCGACCTCCTGGATTTAATCAATTGCCCACCAACCAATCTCAGAACTCAGGCTTTGTTCCTCCACCTCAGTCAGAAAGGCCACCAATGCCTCGGGTATATCAACAATTGCCACCTCATAGCGCCTTACATCTCCGCCGCCGCCTGGATTTGATCAACTTCACACTAACCACTTGCAGAACCAGTGTATTATTCCACCTTCTCTGGTGTCGAGACCACCGCTGCCTCCAGAGTACCAGCAGCTGTCACAAAGACCTTTAGATCATCCATCGCAGCCTATAAGTGGGATACCTAGCAAGTATCAAGTTCAGCAAGCTATACCTGACCATCAGTTGGCAAAACACCGACTGGTATCCAGTATCGAGCGATATTCCAGTAAGCGTTACTAGGCTCCCCAGCATTAAGTGAAAATCGACATCTATTCACAAATTGGAATGGTCAAAAGTGGACAAGCGTGAATATGAGATCGCACTGGCAGAGGAACTGGATAAAGTAAACAACAAATCTCACTACTCTACCCCCGAATGATATCATCAGTGGCATCCAGAATGCTATAACACATACTACAAGAAGAACAGTTCCAGCAAAGCAGGTAAAAATAAATGGCCTCAAGTGGAAAGCATCGCCTGAAGTGATGAAACTACTCATGCATGGGAAGGAACTCCATAAATGCTGGTTAGGCGAAGGAAGGCCAGGATCGGACCACCCACTCCATATGGAACGCAGACGTCTAAGCAAACAATTATGTTCTCAACAGAGGACTGAAGTCGCGGTTGAACGAAAATCAGTCTATGACAGGATAATGGCTGAACAGGATTTGCCAAATGGTTATAAACTCATCAACAAAGTCTGAGCGAAGCGCAGTGAAGTAGACTCCCTCACCATTGATGGGGTACAGACAACAAATGTACAGGAGCAGTGCCACGGCTTTGCAGCTTTTTACGAGGACCGTGCAGTACCCTCTCTGAATGAAAAATTTGACCAAGACTATCAAGAGCAAACAAGTCAAGATCTGAAGCTTCTTCAGCAAAGACAGAATTATCAGGAATGCCCTATCGTCAAAACTAGTGAGATCTCCACCGCAATTGCGCAACTTCACGCCGGAAAATCTCCAGATGAGTTTACTCTCTCTGCAGAACATTTTCGCAATGCTGGTAACATAATTGTTCCTCACCTAAAGCGACTGTTCAACACTATAATAGCCACAAAACAGATCCCTGCCATATTCAAAAGTGGAATAATAACACCTGTCCATAAACGTGGAAGGACTAGTCCGATCCAAACAATTACCGAGGTATAACACTAACTTCAATAATCGGGAAGATCTTTGAACATGTCATCTTAGAAAAGATCACATCTCAACTACCAACATCCCAATCAAGCTTACAATTTGGCTTCACTAAAGGATTATCCCCCATTATGGCCGGCCTGGTACTCTCAGAAACCATGCGCGAATGCAAGGATCAAGGCAGTTCTCAATATATTTCATTACTCGACACCCAAAAAGCATTTGACGTCGTAGTTCATTCATCACTAAAGTGCAAGCTGTACAAACAGGGTATCAATCTTCATCTGCTACAGACTATTAATAACCTGTATTTCGGATTAACAGCGACAGTAAAATGGAAAAGGTGCCTAAGTCAGCCATTCCCAATTCAGCAAGGAGTTCGTCAAGGAGGAATCCTCTCCACTGGATTATATAAAGTGTATATTAATGGCTTACTGAACCAACTCGAGTCAGCACAGCTTGGGATTTTCATAGGTACCCAATACACAGGATGCCCAACAGTCTCAGGCGATGTAACCCTTATTAGCACCTCAAGTGAAGAACTACAATGTATGCTCAACATGGCCTATCAATACTCAGTTCGAGAACGATATAGCATTCACCCAGAGAAATCGACAATTATCCTCAAACTTACACTAAATAGACCTGCAACACATCTCTCAACAATGCAATGGCACCTCGGTCACATAGATGTACCAGTATCACCAACAGCTACACACCTAGGATTAATCCGTACCTTCTCACAAGAACAGACTGTTAAGGTTCAGGATCGCATATCATGAGCAAGAAGAACACTGTATAGCATCACCGGTACGGGCCTTCATGGCACAAACGGAATATCGCCCAAGACATGCTACCGCATTATTGTCGCTATACGTTATCCCACGCTTAATGTACGGTCGGGAGGTGTGTGTTCTGCAGAAAAAACAACTCGACTTGCTAGAGAATTTTTTTGTTGATATCCTGAGAAAAATCCAAGCACTTCCAACGCATACTTGCAAGTGTGGCGTATATTTACTACTTGGTGCGCGACCGATTACAGCCGAACTGCATCTAAGACAATTAACAACATTAGGAAACATACTTAGAAGCCATAATGAGGCCATTGTGAACATCCTTGTACAGCAACTGGCACTGAAAACAGAAAACGTGTGAAGCTGGTTCACATACATAAACAAGCTACTCCTTGAGTATGACCTACCACCAATAGTAGAACTTATTCAGAACGCACCGACAAAGACTGCCTGGAAATCATCTGTATACTGTGCCGTTGACAACTACTGGAATGGGATACCGCAGGACGAATGTAGCCTGAAAAGCACATTAGCAAATCTTAATGTTAGCATTCTGTCAATTGGAAAGCTCCACCCATCAGTACAATCGGTCGAGGATGATACAAAGGATGTTAAAAGAAGCGTGATCAAAGCACGTCTTATCACCGGAACATACCTGGTTCAAGCTACACGTAGCAAGTTCAGTCGGAACGGTGTCACCTCCATATGTCGCCTTTGTCAATCAGCAGAAGAGGACTACTCACATTTTCTGATGCACTGCGGAGCCTTACATTCACATAGACGTCATTATCTGTCAGAACTGAAGGCACTGCTTATAGATGCATTGGGTCCTGCGGTATGGATACACCTCTGTGGAGACGAGAACCTCCTACTACAACTCATCATCGACTGTACTGCTCTGACCACTACAGACGTCCTGCCAAATTGCCCTGACCTGCTTCTCAACATTGAACACCTCACCAGAAGACTGCTATAATCTACACTGTGGTAGGTGCTTCCTTATCAACCTACTACCATAACAGCGCTGTGCGAAATACTTCACATACCAGCTATATAGGACTTGTACATTGGACCTTTATGCTCGGACTTGCATGTAGGTAACATAGACGAATGGAACACTATTAACCTTACGTGTGCCGTAACTAATTAATTAATTAGACCTTTGTGTCAATAGACTTATACGGACCACTGTACGTGGGTGCTCCTATCAAGAGGAGGATGATCCAAACAACAACATGTGGATAGGTGTAAACACCTGTGCAGTTCCCTGTACTCGGAGTGAACGTAAAGCCATCGGTCCTGTCTCGTGTGGTGTCTGTGGGACATAAAAGAACTCACTCTGAGTGTCAGGCCCTCCCTGATAGCAAGCAAACGTTGGCCCAACGTTTACCACCATGTTGGGTCAAAGTAGTTTTGCTCATCGGCCCAATGTTGGCAATATGTTATTCGGCCAATGTTGAGCCAACAGGCATAAATCTATCAAGATATTCTGTTGATTTTGTTTGATTTTCTGTTAAGTTTCCAATGCTGGCCCAACATTGGCAAACAAATGATACAGCCAAAGTTGTAATGCCAACTGCGATCTGCCAATGTTGGCCCAATGTCTACATGTTATCTGGGCTGTTTCGGGAGCTCAGTTGTGAATACGCTCTGATAGGAAATAATAAATAAATAAAATAGTACCGGCCATGTTGCTGTGAGTTAGAGAGATGACAGTCTAGACTGTTCTACTATAGGAGGTTTATGGAATTCCCTTATGACAGCAGATGACTGGCTGTCAAATGTACTGCCAGCTGATCACTGTTTTGTTAGTAAACAACATTACACTGCCGTGGTTGATGCAACTCAAACCTATGAAAATTGCAATTTTACATCAGCTCTACCGGTATAGTTGCCCGAATTGACAATTCTAGCATCAAATACTATTTTACTATGCATTTTTAGAAATATATTATTGGCCCGATAGATAATGCTTACGAATGCACCCAATATGGCTATATATAGGCCCTACTGTTATAATGATTATCAGTGTGTGCATGGGTGTAGAGAGAGAGAGAGAGGATTAATGCAGTCAATAAGATTTACGGCCAGCAAGTGTTTACTTTATCATGTCAGTGGCCACTTGATGGCCAGGCTTCCCCTGTTCTAAAAATAATGACGTCACGAAAGAGCCTATATAGGTTGGAGGTTAAGATAAGTTACAAGATCCAGCCTTGACGCCTTGAGCTCAGTAGTGCGAATCGGTCTGATGTTGCGGTTAGCTGTTTGTGGTGAGATATTTTTGCCAACATTGTCAATCTCCCTCCCCACTCCCTATGAAAACATGTAACTTTGATTTACTTCTTATTTAGTTTCATTGTTTTCTTTGTAAATGTTAAAGGTGCAGCATATTCACAGCAAAATGCTTTAAAATGGTCCTAAATATAATGAAACGAAATACATATTAACATACGGTATGATGATTTCATTACAAATAAATTTATATAATTTTTTAAGTTGTGAAATTGAATTAGAGATACGAGTCCCTAATTCAACTTCGCAATTAAAATTTTTTTAATAATTTGTATAAAATGAAATCATCAGATTTAAAGATTTATTTCATTTCATTACATGTAGATACAGATTTTAAGCCTCTAACAATATACAAATTTAACAATTCTATTTTTAAGCATTCTGCTGTGAATGTGTACCTTTAATATTATTACTTATTCAAGATTCAAAATTTTTTATTTTCATATTTAGTCATGCATGCAAAATGTTGCAAGCATCGATTTAGTAGCAAGATCCTTAGTGATATGCTAGAAGAGATCAGACACATCCGAAATGAGTATGCTGCTCTAAATATACAAGTACAAGAATGGCAGATGAGTAAACAAAACGAGATTGCTAGTGACCTTAATCATAAATGTCTAACCATATTGATCAGATGTAAGCAGGGATTTTCATAAGGGTCCTTTTGAGGGTATATAACCCCAAAATTCAGCCTGGGACCCCAAAAGTAATAGCAGTCGGTCCCATGGGACCACTGAAAATGTTGTATGATTGTTAAATACTAAGTAGTTTTATAGGCTTTTGCATAAAAATACCTGGTACCAAATCTAGCATGGGACATACATAATTCATAGTTGTGGGTTTGTGGTACCTTCTAATTTTAGCATGGATGAGATAATACTGCTAGGGGACTCAAAATTTGAGTTTTTAGACCCCAAGATTTCAGCTGGGCATCCCCAGATTTCAGGGAGTGGGGTCCCTGGGATATCCAAAATTTAGATGCTATGAGAAACACTGCTAACAAGACCCAAAGAGCTACTAGTATGTACAGCACAAACAGACAATAGTGGAAGGTGATTCTGCTCCGACCTTCAGGGATATTACTAGAACCCATCTGAGTGGTTCTACACATAATATACCTGTAGACAATGTCTAGTCGAGATACACCCCAGTTTGGGACAGGTAACTACCAAAGTGCAGTTAACGAATGCAATACACCCAAACAGAGGACCGTGGCAGATATCTGACCAGAATTGTTCACAAATGAGCCACTACCTAAGTAACAAAACTATTAAGCCTGGTACCAGCAGTTACAGCCAGGTCGCTGCTAACAACAACAGTGTCGTAGAAACTTAATAATCCCATCCTTCTTTAGACACACAAATGTTAGCAACTACAATATGAAGCAATCTGCTGGCAAGTTATACAGCAAACCTAACCACACATAACAACAACATTGATCAGGTTCAAGCTTGCCATGAAAATACTTATCTAAAGAACAAAACATCACAAAATGTTCTAATTATTGAAAGTTCAATTCTGAGAAAGCTCAGCGGAATGTACATATCATCTGAAACAACAAATGTAACTGTCCGTTCTTATGGTGGGGCACGGATTGGTGAAATAGCGGATAAACTTGACCAATTCCTGTCAACAACCCACTGGTACACCACACTAGTAATCCACATAGGCGGCAATGATATTGCCAAACGTAGAGTAAATGGAATGATGAATCACAATGGTTCCATGATAGATCAAGCGAAGTTACCAATATCAAAATTTTGGTCTCATCACTACTGACTCGACCTAGCTATAGATACGAGAACAACTTGGTTTTCCAATTCAATGAAATGCTAAGGTCTGACTCTAGCTACATGGCATGGTGTGCCGTACATAGACAACTCAGAACTGTTCACCCACAAGAATGGGGAAGCCAATCTACAACTATTCAGAGATAATATACATCCCAACCACATTGGTCTTTGTCTACTATCCGAGAACATAACCAACTATGTTGCAACATCTCATTCACTACAAATGTGAACAAACAGGAGAGATTCAGTCTCCGGATTCTTTCTAAGGGGGGGGGGGGGGGGGAGAGAGACTACTGTAGCCTGATAAAACATAATACAAGCTCAACACAGCCCAAACCAGTTGCATTAGCGAACCGATATCACCTGCTAACCGACGAATGTACACTTATCATATCAATGCAACAGGTATCGATAAAGCATACAATCAATTACCTCAAGATCCATACAAACATATAATTACACAACAAAACAGCATTCTCAAGAATTACCACCATACAATAAACCCAACCAAACATAATAAAACTATGACATGTAAATTGACACGGAGAGAGATTTTTGCAAACAGACAGGGCAGTTGTTTGTCCTCGAATTGTAGACAGAAAAAATTGAAAACGCTGTTGTGACGTTTTCCGCAAAACACAGTACCAGTACACTAAGTACTCTGTGATGACGGTTTAAATGATATGTGGTAAAAGCAACACAGATTCGCAAACAGATGACTAATTGAAACCCAGATACAGTCTTGATTTAATTGTTATGATTTCATTGTTGGTATCCCTAACAAATTGTGAGTACGCTTTTATTTTATTTGTTGTGCACGTACACCCCGGGCCAGATACTAACGCTAATGTGTGACTAAAACCATAAACTCGCTAATTGTGATAACGGAAACTAAGTAATCTTATATGCGATTTATCTAGTTACAATTCTGTGTTTCTGCACTTGGACTTATGTGTCCTGAGCATAATTTATCTGGTATCGCATCTCAATTTGCTACACATATTTAGGCATTTGCTATACATTCCGCGACATGCAAAGCTATATCTGCTATGCAAAATTTGTACGCGATTGCAATTTATCATTGATTTTCAAGATTCTATCATTAACCCTTTCAACGACAAATCCCCCAGAGAAGTGAATTCTTTACTATGTATAGCGTATTTTGTTGAATATTTTGAAATTAATATGACTGAAAGCCATTGCTGCCTTTGGCAGCAATGGCTTCCAGTCATATTAATTTCAAAATATTCAACAGCTTTCCTGTTTCTTTTCTCTGAGATTGATATATATGGAATTTATCCATGAAAGAGTTAATTGCTATACATTTCTGCCAACAACTATACAATTTATAACTTGCATATCAATACATGCTATGCAAATATGAAATTCTAAATTATGGCCTGGTGTATGTGGTAACTGAAAATAATTAACGTGTTTCCTGTGCCAAGGGTGTAAGCGCACCCCAGAAATAAATATGAGTTTTCGAAATTTAAGATATCAGTAGAGCCTTAAACAGTAAATCATACTGAATAGATGTGTATTTCGATTTTAGCATAGAAATAATTCTAGGTTGTGTGTTTTCTGTTAGAATTAACTAATTCTATATATTGAAAGGTAGCCATACTTTACTAACGTGTGGGGTGCAAATGTACCCCAGGCCTACGTATAAAGAACACAGATTTTAAAGAAATAGATTCCACTCAGTGACAATAAATATTCATAGGCAGTCACATTACATCTCTTTCCAGGCACACAATGAAAATATATTGAAGAAATGCGAAAAACTACTGATTTTACTATTAGCCCAGTTGACTGACTTTTCAATGTTCGTCATAGAGCTAGATAATCGAGACGATACATGTACATCCCTATCATGACTATATGTATTATAATGTCAGTCATTTCAGTCGACCTCTGATCTAATTGAGTATGATGTTATATACTTGAGTGACAGATTGGATGTCTCTATTGTGTTACAGTTTATGCAGAGAAGTGCCATAAAGCTAGAGAAGGAAGCAGCTGATCTGGAACAGCAACATGTGATAGATGATGAACACTGGGTGTTAGATCTGCCTGATCAGAACAAAACTAAAAAGTAAGAACTCAAATCATTATTTAACCCGTAAATTTTTTCAAAGAAAATTAAAATTTTGTCATAGAAAATGTCCATTTGCAGATTAATAGATTATTTTTGAAGATTTAGCACTGGAAGGACTGGGTCAGTAACCGAGCCAGTCATTCCAGTGAGAAATTTTCAAAAACATTCTTCTCTTGGTCATTTCAATGGACATTTCTCAGAACCACGGCAGAAGCTATTTTGGCCTTGTTTTGAGTGTTACGGGTTAATGGTCAAATCGCCCGAAACTGGCCTCTCCAGTGGTTTTGAGGAATTTTCAGTTGTAAGGCTGGAGAAAGTTTTTGAAATTTTATCACTGAAATGACGCTATGTCAAGAATAATCTCTTAGCAGGAAAATGCACATTCGCTAAGCAAAAATCTGAATTTAATGACAGACCTTGGCTATTAAATGATTTATTGATCATGAAAATATACATTTACTCATAAACAATGCCATTTTTCAGGCCAAGATTAGAATATTTGTGTTAATTTCCCGTTGGAAATATTGCCTTGTTTATCAAGACAGCGATTATATAGAACTCTTTAAAGAAAATTTGCAGAGCCAGTCATTAGTGGTAAAATTTTGAAAATAGCCTTCACTTGGCGTGCAAATGCAGAAGCACTAACTCTTTACCCATTAATCTTATTACCACGCTGTCGATTGCCAACTTGGACATTTTTTAGGTCGCTGCCATTTGTCCATTTGTCAGTCTGTCTGTTTGTCCGCAGCATGTCTCGTGAATTCAAAAATGTAGAATTACAAAATTTCGGTAATCCATTCATACATGTATTGTGGTTGGCTATAAAACGTTTGAGTTTTCTGTCAAAGTATCAGATATCTAGGTCACACTAAGTCGATACCGGAATAAACATTTTTGTCCATAACTTCGGAACACACAGTGATAGATCACCTTATTAGTCACCTACCCGTAAAACCGGGGGGGGGGGGGGGTGTGTGACTATAGGTTTGCACTCAGTCTGTCGCAGTTGGTTTTCCGCACTTTTTTTCGCAGTCCTTTAAAGTATTCAATTGAGAATAGGTATGGAGTTATGCCCCCTTTCGATGTAAGAAATACAAAAAATATCAGCTTTCTGCACTTTTTTCCCGCACTCCTTCAAGATAGTTACGGGAAAATTGGTAGATCGTTTTAATATAAGAGCAAGTTCGAATTTCAGATATTTTTGTAAATTTTCCATGGAGTTCAACGCCCCCTTTTGTCTTATGAAATATGAAGGTACAGACCAAGTTCGAGTTTCACATGTATGCGTAAATTTTTGATAGAGTTATGCCCCTTTCGACTTAAGAAATACGAAAAATATCAGCCTTCCGCACTTTTTTTCACACTGCTTTCAGGTATTTAAGGCAAAATCAGTATATCCCTTTAATATAAGGAGTTACAGAAGTTATAGAAAAAACAAAACAATCAAGGATATGATTGTCATGGCCAAATGTCCATCAGATAACGCCCTACACAACACAGAAACCCTCTAAAACATGCACCACTAAGAACTGTAAAATCTGCCAATGGATACAAAAAAACAGATTCTTCTCTAGCTCACAACCAGGCCTAACATACAGATCCAAGATCATAGGCAACTGCCAGGCGAGGAACATCATCTACCTACTAACTTGCAACAAAGGTAAGAAACAGTATGTAGGAGAAACTCTACGCCCCTTCAAAATCAGAATCCAAGAACATCTGAGATCGATATCAAACCTCCATAGGAATGAACGATACGACACACCCATATCCAGACATTTCAATAAACATGGACAGTCTAGGACTGACATGCAGTTCAGAATTATCCAGGTACTCTCATCAGACCCGGACGATGAAAACTCCACCCCATGAAGAAAACAGAAGTAATGTCATTGAATACACCAGCTCCACACAATGGAGGCATAAACCAAGCCGGATAAAGGACGCATCTCCCCTGGACCAACATGCCCACCACAGGCGGACACGCCCAGTACGTTGTTATTAAACTTTTATTCCTACGGTGTCCCCAAGAATCCATCTCTCCAGTTAGATAATATGTATCTACACATCTCTTGGTGACGTCATCACTTTCGCCATAGACGTCATACCCATTGTCATCACCCCGCATCTTTTAAAGATGCTTTTAAATATGGCACTTTTACGTGGATTTCAGCACAACGATATTTCCCCATCTTTAAATTCAAATAAAATTTAATTTAATTACATCATATAAAAGAACAACAAAGACGCATACTCACCAAGTTGTCATGCTTCTCTATTTTATTCATCTTTTATTTTCAAACAAATTTTTCATAACTTCAATATCTAACCAGTTTTGATTTTGATTTTGTGATCTATATGTAGAATAGCCAGGGCTGCCCAACACATTCCTTGTCTATCAATCCAAACACCCACACCATAGTCGCCATATCAGAAAAAAGTGGAGCCCAAAAATGCCCACTTCCAGTTGACAAGACTTTGTCTCAGATGAGTTCCGCTTAAGGAACGAAATGCCATGAAGTCTGAATCAAAAACAGTGATGACTACACATGATCATTACCCACACAAATAGCCAAAAAATTCTCTAAAGGAGTATTATCTCTACGAACTTGACCTACAGAAACCCTTAGAAATTTGTCACCAAAATGACTTACAACCGGTAAAAACGCCAAAACTGACACAACCGGTAGAAAATCCATAACCGGCAAAAATGAGCACAACCACGAAAAACTGGCACAACTGCCAAAAGACCACAACCGGTAAAAAATACACAACCGCTAAAATACGGACACAACCGCCAAAAAAGGCATAACCGGTAAAAAGAAGTCACAACCGGTAAACTTGACCCCAACCGGTAAAATACAGGTCAACCCGTAAAAATTTTGGACCACACTGCCAAACCTCCAAAAATTTCAAACGGGAGAACCTGTAATCTGGTTTTTCTCTGCCCATATATGGTCAAGATCGACTCAATCCACAGGCTCATCCAGGAAGGGTATAAAAGGGATGAAAATTCCAGTCCAGATCATTCAGACTTTTGTCTTACATTGTGACCAAGCGTCAGGCTAAATAACCTTCTACAAGTAGCTCATATTACTGACTACGTTGTTATTTACTAACTCAAATCTTTCATGGAGTTATGCCCACTCATGAAATACAAAAAATATTAGTTTTTTCGCAGTCCTTCAAGGTATTCAACCGAGAATTGATACATTGCTATATTATGTGAAGTTACAAACCACATCCAAGTTTCACGTGTATGCGTCAATTTTTCATTGGGTTATGCCCCCTTTCATTTTAAGAAATAAAAAAACATCAGCTTTCCACACTTTTTACGCACTCCGTCAAGATATTTAGCGAAAAATCGGTACATCACTTTAGTATAAGGAGTTATAGAACAAGTTTAAGTTTCAGACATTTTCGTCAATTTTCCATGGAGTTATGCCTCCTTTCGACTTATGAAATACAAATGCAGCCATTCAAGATATTCAACTGAGAATTGGTACATTGCTTTGTTATGAAAAATTACAGAGCAATTTGGAGTTTCACGCATTGGCCTACATTTTTGATGACGGTCAACTTATGAAATACAAACATATCAGCTTTCAAGACATTTTCGTTCTCCTTCACCATATATAACTGAAACTTTGTATATTGCTTGTTTGTGTGAAGTTACAGATTAAGTTGGAGTTTCAGCTGCTTCTGTCAGTTTTTAATGGAGTTTTTTACTGTTAATCTCTAAAGATTTATATCATCAGGTAGGGACATTTATTGCAAAGGAATACTTACAGAATGCTTGTTGTGATTGTTTAGGATTGCTTTGAAGTTAACTGGTTGTATATATCTACGCAGTCACTAAGTGCATCGGCAAATGGAGCATGAATGTGCTGCGGTGCAAGTCAGCGCATCCCGAGAGCAGTCTGTATATCAGACCATCTACACTTTATCAAACATTGTATCAAACTACATTTAACAATGTTATATTGGAGGAGGTTTCTCTAGATCTGCAAGTACGTTACCATAGATACCTTTGCTGCCACATGACGATGGCTTTCAAAGGCGTCGTGACTGCTTAACTCTTTAATGGTCAAAATTGGTAAAAACATTTATAAACATCTGCCTAGTGAATATCTATTTGCAAGCCAAGAGATTCTTTTTGAAAATTTACCACTTGAATGACTGGCTCGGTCATTGAGCCAGGCATTTTAGTGATAAATATTCAAAAATAGCCTTCTTTTGGCCTGCAAGTGGACATTCTTCGAGGTTATTTGGCGAGGCCGGTTTTGGCCTGCAAATGGACATTCTGCGAGGTTATTTGGCGAGGCCGGTTTTGGCCTGCAAATGGACATTCTGCGAGGTTATTTGGCGAGGCCGGTTTTGGCCTGCAAATGGACATTCTTCGAGGTTATTTGGCGAGGCCGGTTTTGGCCTGCAAATGGACATTCTTCGAGGTTATTTGGCGAGGCCGGTTTTGGCCTGCAAATGGACATTCTGCGAGGTTATTTGGCGAGGCCGGTTTTGGCCTGCAAATGGACATTCTGCGAGGTTATTTGGCGAGGCCGGTTTTGGCCTGCAAATGGACATTCTGCGAGGTTATTTGGCGAGGCCGGTTTTGGCCTGCAAATGGACATTCTGCGAGGTTATTTGGCGAGGCCGGTTTTGGCCTGCAAATGGACATTCTGCGAGGTTATTTGGCGAGGCCGGTTTTGGCCTGCAAATGGACATTCTTCGAGGTTATTTGGCGAGGCCGGTTTTGGCCTGCAAATGGACATTCTTCGAGGTTATTTGGCGAGGCCGGTTTTGGCCTGCAAATGGACATTCTTCGAGGTTATTTGGCGAGGCCGGTTTTGGCCTGCAAATGGACATTCTTCGAGGTTATTTGGCGAGGCCGGTTTTGGCCTGCAAATGGACATTCTTCGAGGTTATTTGGCGAGGCCGGTTTTGGCCTGCAAATGGACATTCTTCGAGGTTATTTGGCGAGGCCGGTTTTGGCCTGCAAATGGACATTCTTCGAGGTTATTTGGCGAGGCCGGTTTTGGCCTGCAAATGGACATTCTTCGAGGTTATTTGGCGAGGCCGGTTTTGGCCTGCAAATGGACATTCTTCGAGGTTATTTGGCGAGGCCGGTTTTGGCCTGCAAATGGACATTCTTCGAGGTTATTTGGCGAGGCCGGTTTTGGCCTGCAAATGGACATTCTTCGAGGTTATTTGGCGAGGCCGGTTTTGGCCTGCAAATGGACATTCTTCGAGGTTATTTGGCGAGGCCGGTTTTGGCCGGCTTGACCCTTAATGATTAAGGATTGAAGTTATATTTTTATACATGTATGACAATTTAAAATCTGGTGTTGCAACAGATTTTTATTCATTCATTCTTCATCAGTTATAAATATACATGAAACCCGCACTCTCACAGGTGTACTATTCTGTGTCAATAGAGCCATTTCTACCTATGCTCTGCCAATTCTTCGCTAAGTTTCTCCCTCTTTGTATGCATATTTGAATCAATTTATACACCATTCAACGTGTACCTACAGTACAACTCAGAAATAATGTATAATGTTTCTAAAATAGTAACAGAAACATGTTAGTTTGCAACCATGCTTAGCACGTTGCAAGAAATGATTTGTTGAATGTCTTCAACATAATTGAATTGGAAGACATTGGGCAACACCATAGGCTACAGGCATTATGTTCAAAATATTCAACAACTACGTTTTGTTTTGAAAACATGATAACTTATTTCTGGGCTGTACTGTAGAACATTCTGGTTATTTCTGGCAAAATAAGTCTTTCCTTTCTAATTCTAGCTTTCTCTAACAAGTTGTAGATTCTACATTACCTTTGAGGAAATATTTAAGTAGGTAAGCTAACGTCTTATTAATTTAATGCATTGTTTAACCCTTTTACCCCTTAAATTTCTTTAAGAAAGTTTAAATTTTCTCATAGAAAATGGTCATTTTCAAGACCAAGGAAAGCCTATTTTTGAAAATTTACCACTGGAATGACTGGCTCGGTTACCGAGCCGGTCATTCCAGTGGTGAATTTTCAAAAATCGTCTTCTCTTGGTCTGCGAATGGACATGTCTCAAGACCACTGCAGAAGCCGTTTTTGGCTGATATGAGTGTTAAAGGGTTAAAATAATGTATAACCTTGTTGCTGCTCACTGTTTAACAATCTTTGTCTTGTTTTCTTACTTATGTTTCTAATCACCATATTGTGATTTCATATTCTTGCAGGTCAAAATATCAGTTAGAATCAAGTCTTGCTATAATCGAGTCATTGAATTGGGGACGAATGTCATTCCAAGGAATGAACCCTGAAATTGAGGTAATGTGACCCGTAAAATTGAGATAACTCAATCTCTCCAGCATTCTTCCGAATAGATTTAAAATATGATTAAGAAAATAATGTCCTACAGTTTATGCCATGGCGTCCGTCCGTCGTCCGTCAACTTTTGTGTTAAAACACTACTCCTCATTAACCACTTGGCCGATTTCAACCAAATTTGGCTGAAAGGACCCCATGATCGTCGGCTCCAGAACTTCCATTAAAAAATTTTGATTCAGCAATTTTTGTAGTGAAAATCTTCGATTTTATGAAAAATGTACCGGAAATTGTCAAATTGCTTCTTCTCATTACCGTTGTGAGCGATTTCAACCAAATTTGGCTGAAATGATGGTGTGGTGATGGGCTCTAGAATTTCCATTCGGAATTTTGATTCGTCAAATTTGTGAGTGTAAATCTGAGATTTTATGAATATTTTACCGGAAATGGTCAAAATGCTACTCCTCCATAGCTCCTTGACATATTTCAACCTAATTTTGTTAGCTTGATTCTATGGTGACAGGCTCCAGTACTTCCATTTGGAATTTCGATTGAGATATTTTTTGGGTGAAAATCTGAGATTTTATGACAAATTTACTGGAAATTGTCAAATTGCTTCTTCTGCTTGTCAACTGATTTCAAGCAAATATGGCGAAAAGACCCTATGATCATAGGCTCTACTTTACTGGAAATTTGTCAAATTGCTTCGTCTCCTTAGTACTTTGAGCAATTTCAACCAAACTCGGCTAAAATGATCCTATGATCATGGACGCCAGAATTTCCATTCCGAATTTTGATTAGTAGATTTTTTTCAATCATGTTTAATGTAACGAATCCTGTATATTTAAATGCAAGTGGCTTCAAATGCTAATGGTCCAGCTGAGCGTCAAAGGCCCTTGGGCCTCGTGTTATACCAGCTATGGGTTAGTTAATCCAGGTCTGATCTTTCATATAGGATCATATATCCAAAGTTACTTAATAAATACAGATAATGTCTTAATCAAGTCATTTGCCATGATCTATGCACTTCTGTGTGCCACAAATTACTGGTTTGGTAACCGAGCAAGTCATTCTATCACTTGGTAAATTTTCAAAAATAGTATTGTCCTGCAATGGGAATTGAGTAAGCAAAACTTGTGTTTTTGCGTTTACTGACAAATCTTGACCATTAAAGGGCTAACCCTTTACTCCTCAAATTTGTTCAAGAAAATTTAAATTTTCTCAGAAAATGTCAATTTGCAGACCAAGCGAAGATCATTTTTGAAAATTTACCACTAGAATGACTGGCTCAATTATTCCAGTGGCAAATTTTCAAAAATAGTCTTCTTGGTCTGCAAATGGACATATCTCAAGACCACTGCAGAAGTTGTTTTTGGCTGATATGAGGGTTAAATGGTTAATCCTTACAGACCAAAGCAACAATTGCTTTTTGATATAAGGACGATGCTGTTGAATATTTTGAAACCAATTTGATTGGGAGCGCTGGCTGACAGCGGCAACAGGTTTCTGTCAAATTATTCAATAGCCTTATTGTATCTATTTTGTCTTGAAATTGAGAGTCTGGAATTTGAAGAGGTTAAAGGCTTATCATTCTGTCACATTGTTATCTACACTCTCAAACCTATTGTGGAGTGGAAGAGTTTCATACAGGTACTTCATATTGTATTAAGTATTAGCGTAGTTAGGTCTGTCTGTATGTATGTCTGTGTGTACAGAGCTGTATCTCTAAAACTGCTGATCAGATTTTGCTCAAATTTTAAGACAACCTTGACATAAACTAGGATTTCCAGACATAATCTGGATAAAAACAGGATCTGAATCGGACGCGGTATCTCTGAAACTACTGGTCCGATTTGGCTCACATTTTAACACAAGAAAGGGTGTATACTAGGATACCACAACTTTTGGCATGGTCTAGAAAATCTGAAAACATACGATTTTAAATAAAAACATTGTGCTAGGATCTAATCTCTGGTTACTCTTGTTCGCTATCATTTGCAGAGGTTACAAAAAGTGTATGAGGCAGGAAGCATGGGGAAAAAGGTGGAAAAGGAATCACGGAAGCACAAAGAAAAGGAGGATGAACCAGATGGTATAGATGAGGATGAAATGGTTCGTAGGTAAGTGTATCTCAGGTTCTTATTAGACAGATTTCTCTGTCAAGTATATGTTCATTATCCACGCATCCTAATCTGAAACTCTGCACTGTACAAACTGCATACCATGGTTCCACGATCTATGAGCGTAGAGCAGCAGCGATGGTCAATGTTCTCCTGATGCCAGAGAATACCCCAGCTCAGAAAGCATTGAGGTTTTCAGTACTGGGTGCCAACTAGTATAAGCCATGTACAGGACGCCATAACAACAACGTGCTTTAAGTGTTTTGTCATCAGACATCAAAAGACATATAAAACAATTAAAGACAAAAGATTGTAAGGGAGCTTAGGATGCTTGGAAAGGACAAGGCACAGTGGAGATGGTTGAAGCAAACTGATTGACTCGGCATCATCATCATCATCATCATGTTATAATTGGTTATGGCCATTAGCATCTGCATATCTCCAAATATCTCTCAATTACTTGGGGCCGGTGGTTTTCTGCACTCACGGAAATGCACAGAATTCACACGTAAATGGATTATATGCCAACAATGTCCCAGTATCGCTGTCTGTTCTTATTAAAAATATGATCGAGTTCCCCGTACCGGTTACATCATTCGGCTATGACCTCTGTATTGAAAAGATAATAATTGCTCGCAGGCAGGCAGCTTAGATGATACAAGTTTATGAAACAGAATTAGCAATTTTGTGAAGCGAAAGATGACAAATTCTGAGACAGAAAACACTGTCCCTAAATGACACAGATTCTGTTTATATCTCACAAGGCCACCTCATCCCACCTTTTTCCGAACGTATGGGGATTATGTTTTTGCTTCCGTCCATCCGTGCATGCGCATTCAATCCGTGCAGGCATGCTAATGTTTGGGTCCAGATTATGTTGATGAAACTTTATGGGCAGGTTGGCTATCCGGCTAGGAAGAAGCAGATTATTTTTTTGTCTGTCCATTTGCCTTGCTGACCATGTGTGCAGCCATCCATGTACATTTTGGGCTTTTGTTCGATAGTTACTTAACTTCTGCTTAGAAAATGTTGATGAAATGGCTTATAATTGTTTTGGTCATTTCATACATTCATCTGTTCATCCACCCTGATGGCGATGTGTGCGTCTGTGTGTGCAGATTTTGGGGTTTCGTTCAAAAGCTTAGACAGATTCCTGGCCACGGTTAAGAAGTTCTGCCTACCTAGTGGTAACAGAGATATGGGGTAACCAAATTATTCATCCCCCCCCCCCCCCCCCCCATAGCCAAAGTCTTCTGCCAGAATTTTACAGTGTATTGTCATACCCAGGACTAATTCTTTGTACTAAAAGGAAGTCCATATACTTCCATGCTGTATTCATGCAACAAATTGTTCAAAATAAACTCCAATATGACACCAGTATCATGTTCATACCTCGCACTTGGACCTCAGTACAAGCCCTCAAGTAAACCTTTACCCATTAACACTCATATCAGCCCAAAACGGCTTCTGCAGTGGTCTAGATAAATGTCCATTTGCAGACCAAGAGAAGACTATTTTTGAAAATTTACCACTGGAATGACTGGCTCGATAATCGAGCCAGTCAATCCAGTGGTAAAATTTAAAAAATAGTCTTCTCTTGGTCTACAAATTGACATTTTCTATGAGAAAATTGAAATTTTCTTGAACAAATTCAATGGCTAAAGGGTTAATGGTTAATATTGAATAACAAATTATAACTGTCTTTTGCAGACAGAATATTTTTCGAAACTTTCCACTAGAATAACTGGCTCGATTTCTCAATATAGCTACTGAGGCAATTTTTGGAAGGCTTGACTTTACACCTTTAACCTTTGAAATATTATTGTCAAGACAGCTATGCAGCGAAACTCCTAAATATTTTGAAACCAATGTGATGGGAGCTATCATAGGCACTAGGCAGGAATGGCTCCCACTCAAATTAGTTTCAAAATATTCAACATAAGTTTTCCTGCATCATAAAGAATTTGTAGCCGGTATGGGTTAAAGAGTTTGTTAGTGTTTGATGATGACACTATCAATGGAGGAACTCAGTTTTAGCCCTGCCCCTCCCATCTCTAGCTAAGCTCCACCCACACATCGCTCATGTTGGGATCGATCGGTCCCTGAACTCCCTGACTCAATTTCCAGAAAACTATACTGGTTAGCTGTTGAATATTTTAAAACTAAATTGAGTCGGTGCAGGCAGCTTCAGCACCCAGTCAAATTAGTTTCAAAATAATCGACAGCATCTTTTTTAAATAGTAAAGGCATACAATTCGTACAATGCTTAGTCTGTCACTAATTATGCGTTCTTGACGTACTTATCTATGTCATTCATGAAGTCATTGATTATGATGCCATCCTACGCATCACGTAGTTGATTATGATGTCAGATGATGGATGGATAAATTTTTGAAAATTATTTGTCTGCCTTCCTGTTTCGTTCCGATTGCTTATTTTAGGTTTTGTGCTTACTCTATAGGCCACGCCTACCCCGCGATCTTGCCTGGAGTGCCACAAGTTTGTCACGGTCGTTTACAAAGACCATGTCTGTTACCGCTGTTCACCATGTAATGTCGATAATAGGTGTGACGTATGTTCAGTGTGGCCGGTCGAAATGTTAGTCACGTTCCTTTCCCAGATGGACTTGGCTGGGTCGGACGCGGGGTCAGGCGGCTCAAAAGCAAATCGTGGAGCGTCCGTTGCGGCCCCTGGGGGTGCTCCACGTCTGCAACCGGAGGTTTCGGAGATGGCACCTCCGGCGTGGTTTGGACCTGCTATGCAAGGCTTCTGGCATAGCGTCTTACCCACACTGGTGTCGTCCCTGATGCCGAAGGTTGTAGGGCAGTCTCTTCCCGTGTCTGGTACCCTTGAACAGGGTTCTGGACTGGCTACCGAGGGAGCCATCTCGTCGGGCTCCGGCCTGATGGGTTCTGTCTCTCTGCAGCCACCGGGTGGTCCAGTAGCGATGGCAGGTCCGTCTGGCGAACGGCTCCTCATCTGGTGATGACTCTTCAGGGTCTGAAGATGAGGAGGCCGAGGAGGAGAGACTGTTACAGCCTGAGATGCCGCGGGTGGAGAGCATGGAGGGCGGTTCCATCCAGTGGAGAGCATGGAGGTCGATTCCATCCTGGACGGAACTGCCCTCCATCTGTCTGGCTTGGTGCAAGCCAGGACAGTCGCTCCGCCCGTGTTTGAGGCCACGCCGGTATCGGGCACCCGTTCAGTGCTGGTTGGGTTGCCGCCAACCGACATGGTGACGGGTGTTGCTGGCCAGGCTTGGCACACGCCTATCTCGCCTGGTTCAGCACCACACATGGGGTGCCATTGGCATCTGTGTGTGGCCACGGTTCTATAGCCGCTATGGGCCCGGCCTACTCCATGGAATGGTGAACTCCATGGGGTAGCGGAAAAAACCGTGCGGTAATGGTGTGTCTGGCATATCAGCGGTGACTCCTAGCCGGGAGGCCGTTGCTGGTAGAATGGTGAATACGTCAGCGGGTGATGTATTCACAGGTGTGTCCTCTTCGGAGACAGACTGGTCCGAGGCTCTGGCTTGGCTAACCAGGGTGGAGCCATCTGTGGTTTCGGCCACGGCCGAAGAGGATACACCCCATCCGTCAGTTGCATCAATTAGGACGGGGGTCTTGCCTGCGGCTCGGACTGGATCGAAGGTTTAAGGAGTTGTTAGATGCTATTTATAGCAAGCAACTCCTGACCAAGGGCCAGCTCCCTGCGGCCTCCAGGGAGGTGCGGGCAAGGTGTCGTATTCCCCGAGGGGAGTATGACAAATGTGGTGTGGTTTCAGCGGTCACTGAGGATGACCGCTGGGTACTTGGGGTCCAGAGTGCTGGAGCGGATGGCCCCGCTCTGGCACTTGTGGATATGTCCCAGGTACACCACGAGGAAGTCCTGGCCCTATGCGATGAGGGAGTGAGAGCAGCAATGAGTGCTGTGAATCATTCCTATCGCCTTCTTCAGTCGGCGTGGGCAGGACACCCTGTGCCACCTGTGGCGCTGTCATATGTCAATGACAGCCTGGTGCTGTCAATGGACGCATTGGCAAGGGTGCAGGCGCGAGTAACGAAGTCCAGGAGGCAGATTGTCGTAGACCATATGCGTCCAACTACCGCCATCAGGGAGCATTTGCTTGGAATGCCCCTGAATGGCCCTAGAATTTTGGTGGCCAAGCGCAGGCGTTCTTAGAGGACATGGCAAATATCGCGCAGAATTAGTTGCCTGTGAATCTACAGGTAGAACTAGTGCGACAGGCGCACGCACTAGGGGCTGTAGCCAAGCCGCTGCCCGTACAACCATCTTCCAAGAAACAGAAAAAGCATAAGAGCAAGGCGAAAGCCAAACCAGCTTCTGCTATTGCTGGGTCTTCACAGCCGCCTCCGGCTAAAAAGGCGAAGAAGGTTGTAGAGGTTCCTGTCCACCCCACTGTTGCTCCTGATCAGCCGAGAGGTGGGAAGGGAAAGGACAAGGGTAAGTCCTCAAAGGGCAGAAAGAAGGGAGCTGATCATACCTGAGGGTATGGAAGCTCCCTTCGTATCTGCTTGGACCGCGTCTGTGCGACAGGAATGGCTGTGCCAGTCAGACCAGTCAAGCCAAGACCAAAATGGTTCTGTTTCTCTCGTCAAGCGAGGGGGCGAGCGGATCGCGAGCCAGACACCCGCATTAGGCATCAATGCATCTATAGTGGGTTGAAGGCTCATGCGTTTCGTCGAGGCTTATCGAGGTGTGACGTCAAACATTCTGGTCCTGGGATGGATATCCCAGGGGTACATGCCAGGGTGGTGGGATTTTCCACCACAAAATGTGTCTTTGGCACCTGTCTGGACACCCGTACCAAGGGAGCCAGACAAGTTAGAAGCCATTCAAAATGAAGTGTCAGGTTTGCTTCTGAAGGGAGCAATAAAACCAGCAAACCAGAACACTCCAGGCTTCTATTCAAACATGTTCCTTGTCCCCAAGAGCACAGGGGTGTGTGGAGACCCATACTCAATCTCGGGCCATTGAATAGGTTTATGCATACGCCTCGGTTTTCTAAGATTCACGTTTCAGAATCAGGTATGAGAGTTTGTAGTCCTCCCATTCGGCCTGTCAAAGCTCCGAGGGTTTTCACCAGAGTGGTCCTTGCGGTGACAGCGTTTCTCAGAAGAGAGAAAGTGGTGCTTTGCACCTACATAGACGATTGTCTTATCAAGGCGGACACGCCAGCCAGGTTAGGAGTGGATACTGCTCTGACTCTGAAGTTACTTTAAGATCTAGGCTGGATAGTCAACAAGGAGAAATCCGAATTGACACTCACTCAACATTTCATTTATTTTGGGATGCTATTCGATCTCCAGGAGGGCAGGGTTTACCCGTCAGAACCCAGAATGGTGTCTCTATTAGCCATCCTCAAGAGTTTTCGATTGGGAAACCACATTCAGGCCAGGCGGTTTCTTCAGATGCTGGGCATGATGGTCTCCATGGAGCAGGTAATCCTGTACGCTGCTGTGATGCGAAGACCTATCCAGTTGTATCTGATGTCTCTGTGGAAACAGAGAACAGAACCCCTGTCAAAGCTGGTACCAGTTTTGGAGCCAATAATGTTGCATATTCTATGATGGAAAAAGCATCAGAATCTCCTAGTAGGGTTTCACTGCACCTACCCCACCCCCAGCTGTCCGTTTACACGGATGCATCGCTGGGGTGGGGGTGGGGGGGCTGCCTAGGAGAACACCAGGTCTCGGGCACATGGACTCTCCAAGAGAGCCAGCTACATATCAATCTGTTGGAAATGATGGCAGTGGAACTGGCATTGGAAAAGTTTCTTCCAAAAGTCATGGGCAAGGTGATATTGATACGGTCAGACAGCTCGACAGTAGTATCATACATAAATCGCCGAGGTGGGACCAAGTCACCCACAATGTGTATGAAGGTGTGGCACTTGATTCAATGGTGCAGGAATTACTCAGTTGTTTTGAAAGCAGCTTACATTCCTGGGCGATTGAACATTCTGGCGGATGCTTTGTCTCGCAGACAGGATTCTGCCAACAGAATGGTCTCTCAACCCTCCAGTTCTTCACAGGATCTTCGAGCATTGGGGCAAACCAAACATGGACTTGTTTGCCACAATGGAAAATGCTCAAATCATGACTTATGTATCACCGATTCCAGATCCAAATGCCGTCGATACAGGCGCTCTGGCGATAAGCTGGAGAGGGATGCACACTTATGGGTATCCGCCCACCATTCTTCTGCTGAAGATTTTGGTGAAGATCAGTGAGGAACCCTGCCTGTTCCTGCTAATAGCGCCATTTTGGCCCAGCAGGGTGTGGTTCACGGATCTTCTGGATCTGCTGGTGGACAATCCAGTGCAGTTACCCGAGATTCCGAACATAATCTCCCAGGCCAAGGGACGCTTCTTACACGAGCTTCCTGAAATGTGTAAATTGACTGTGGATGTTATCAAATAACTGTCCACGTTGGAAGGCTTTTCTCGACAGGCTGCAAGCTTCATCAGGTCAACCTTTAAGTCATATAACCACAAGGTTAACAAATTTGGTGTGAAGGAAAGGGTATGGATACCTTTCAATTCACTATTCAGCAAATAGCAGACTTTCTCTGTGAGCTGTTCTATTCAGGACTAGCTCCTGTCACAATTGCTGGATACAAGTCAGCTTTGGCATCAGTTATCCCATGTCTAGCCAACAGGGATAGTCCAGAGGTGGCCCAGTTAAATGTGATAGTGAAGGGAATGAGCAATCTCCGACCAAGACAACCGGTAGTCATTCCAGCCTGGAGTCTATCTTTAGTGCTTAATATACGGGCCAAGCACCCTTTTGAACCCTTGGGTTCGGCTAGTCTAAAGCATTTGACTCTAAAGGCAGTTTTTCTATTGGCAGCTTCCTCAGCGAGAAGGCGCAGTGAGATCCATGCGCTTTCAGCAGAGAGGGACCGATTTATTGTCTCCGGAGAGGGTCTGCGACTGCTGCCAAGAACAGAGTTTATGTCAAAGTATCAATCTTTGAAATATCCCGGCAAACCAATCATTATACCGAAACTAACTAGGTTTGATCGTGATGCCAGTGTCTGGTGCCCAGTTCGTGCTTTGACTAAGTACAAAAAATGGACGGACTCATTTCGGTTGAATGATAGACATCTGTGGATCTGCCATAAGAAGCCATATGGCGCCGCATCCATGGATTCTATCTCTTGTTGGGTGGTAGAATGCATCCAAACTACCCACGAGATTGCGACTGGGCACCAGGTGCAATGCGCAAGGGCACACAATGTCAGAGGAATAACCTCCTCAACCGCCCTCTACAATGGTGTTCCGTTAGAGGACATCGTGGCTGTTGCACAATGGCACTGTGAGTCCTCTTTCACGGATTACTATATGAGGGATGTGTCAGACTCTGCCAATCCGCTCGCTTTAGCTGTTTTGAGACGATAGTTAAATGGCCACATTGTTCTTCTCCCTTTTGGTACTTGAAAAAGCAAATGTTATGGAACAGACATGGTCAAGCGGGAGGATTACAACCAATATTGTCATGGATGGTCAAAAAAGTGCTTGATTGAAGGCTCCACATCTGAAATCCAATATTTATAAGGTAATTCAAGTTTGACAGTTTTTTGTATTATGTTTATATATCATGATCATTCATCTTATATATTCATGCTCATTCCCAGGCTAATATATGCAAAGAGCAGTTAACCCTCTTAGCATATTCGTGTTTCAGGTGAGATGCACGTTCATGAGTTCTCTCCCTTTTCTTAGGAAAAAAGGGGGTTGGGAGGCGGTGATGCGAATGTGATTTAGTTCCTAAACTTGTCGGTCCTTTTAGGTCTCTGTATGTCAAGTACTCAAGTTTATGTCTAAGATCTTTCTCCAGGGGCAAAAGAAGCATTTGATGGCGTGCCCCTTCCCACCAGGTTACTGTTTAAATCTGGTGTTATCAGAAGTAATAGAATGGTAAGTATTGATCTTGAAATTTCAATTTCCCTTTCTCCGAAATCTAACAATACTTACCATTCTATTACGTACCCTGCCTCCCAGCCCCACGGAGACATGCCATAGATATTCTCTTATTTGGTAACTATGCAAACAATATGAGCACCACTGGCAGACGGGTACCCGTTTGTTGGGAACCGGGTACCCAGTTCCAGGAGCCGGTAAAGCTTACTAAATCCAGATTTCTAGAGCCAGCGAGCTTCCTAGCTTGTTATCAGAAGTAATAGAATGGTAAGTATTGTTAGATCTCGGAGAAAGGGAAATTGAAATATCCTTCATTATCTGTCTTTCTTCCTCTCACACATTAATATATGTTTACTTCCTTTATTTACAGATACAAAAACTTAATTGGTACGATTTCAAAAAAGTTTGCCACAAAGCAAAAAAAGGAGAAGGTGGCTAAATTTCTGGCTGAGGCAGAAGGAGATCCGACGCCGCAAAAGAAGAAAAAGAAAAAGTTTCTCAGGCCAGCTGATGATGAAGTCGAGTAAATTATGTATTAATTTAAAAATGATTTAATTCAAAGTTCTCAGCCAGCGATATGGTTGTGATAGCATGGATGAAACGGGTTTTCCTACATGAGGCCATGATGACATTCATTGTTATATGCCTAATGGTGAGAACTGAAGCCCGCTTGCTGTGGAGAACATAATGGTGCTTATGGCAGTAACTGTTATGGCAGCATGGTGATAGTTATGGCAGTAACTGTTATGGCAGCATGGTGATAGTTATGGCAGCATGGTGATAGTTATGGCAGTACTGGTAGAGATGTACATGCTCTCAGGCAGATATAGAAGTCCTATGGAAAGTTTCTGAAGCTATTGTAGGCTTACTGTATGTGCTGTAGTCAGATTGTAATAGAAGAATTTAGACGAACACAATGAAAATAGTTATTGAACTTTTCATTTGTCATATGCACTGTTTATGCATTTTGTTAAAACTGTTTAATGATAAATTTTAGGTTAAATAATATTTTAATTTGCTCATAAAAACACAACAGTAGCAAGTTTCAGTCAAACTGTCCTCAAAGTATTCAGCAGGCTTTATATTTAGATACATAAGCCGGCTGAAACTCATGTAGTTGTCTTGGGAAATGTCCATTTGCAAGCCAACTGTAGACTATTTATGAAAATTTACCACTGGAATGACTGGCTTGATAACCAAGCCAGTCATTTCAGCTTGGTGAAATTTCAAAAAAAGTCTAGACCTGCAGGTCACAACTGGACTTTACAGGGCCATTTTCAGGTCAAGAGAAGTCTATTTTTAGCTCACCTGACCCGATGGGCCAAGTGAGCTTATGCCGTGGTGACTGTCCGTCATCCATCCATCCGTCAACTTTTTCTTTACGTAAAACACTAATCCTCATTAACCACTTGGCCAGTTTCAACTAAATTTAGCTGGAAGGATCCTATGGCCATAGGCTCTAGAACTTCCATTCAGAATTTTGATTCAGCAATTTTTTTGGTGAAAATATTATGAAAAATGTACCGGAAATTGTCAAATTGCTACTCACTATTCTGAGCGATTTCAATCAAATTTGGCTGATAGGACCTTATGGTGTTAGCTCCAGAATTTCCATTCGGAATTTTGATTAATCAAATTTTTTTGGTGAAAATATTATGAAAAAAGTACCGGAAATTGTCAAATTGTTTCTCCTTACCATTCTGAACGATTTTAAACAAATTGGCTGAAAGGATCCTATAGTCATAGGCTCTAGAAGTTCCATTTGGAATTTTGAAACATCAATTTTTTGGGTGAAAATCTTAGATTTTATGAAGAATGTACCGGAAATTGTCATCCTTTGAGCAATTTTAACCAAACTTGGCTAAAATGATCCTATGACAATAGGCGCCAGAATTTTGTAATTAATATAGGGGTCCGTTTTAAGGTATTTCTAGCTAACTTCTGCCATGTTTTGTGCATCTTGAAATTGATTTGTATACTTTGTACCCTAAATTCTCAGTATCTCATGATCTCATCTTCAAGGTAAATATACATGTAAACTGTTGAATATTTTGAAAATAATTTGACTTGAGTGGTGTTGCGGCCTATGGCAGCAACAGCAACCAGTCAAATTGCTTTCAAAATGTTCAAGAATGTTTACTAAATATTAAATCCATCAAAGACATACAATTCAAACACTTGACAGACTTTTAACTGTTCATGACGGAGCTATGTACGTCATTAATACTTATGATTGTGACTTCAGCCTACATGTGACCTAATTCACCTTTACAGAGTATCCATCGATGATTTGATGTCATATGACGTCATACTCAGAAAAGCACCGTGTATGATGACATCATAATCATTACATCATAAATGATTCTATTAGGCCCGTCTTTAACTCTTAATAGTCCGACACGTAAGAATTGTATGTCTCAACTATTTAATAAACATGCCGTTGAATATTTTGGAACTAATCTAACTGGGCACTGTTGCTGCCATAACAGCACCCAGTCAAATTAGTTTCAAAATAATCAACAGCTTACCTGTAGTTTTCTGGAAATGGATAGTTCAGAGATCGATCGATCCCAACACGAGTGAGGTGTGGGTGGAGCTTAGCTAGAGATGGGCGGGGCATAGCTAAAAATGGAAATGTCCATTGATTATAACATCAATACTTGAGTAACAGATCGCATCCCTCCATTTGACTTACTTTCCACATAGTTTCCAATCTAACAGTATTTGTGCTTTGTAATCGAGATATTGCGATTCCAGGGTTGAAAGGGTTAAAACAATATTAAAAATAGAATAGCATGAGTAATTAGGATGCTTGAAGACTGCTCTGTGTCATGGATATACAATTTGATAAAGCGTATTTCCAATTTCACATGATTATTTCATTAAACTCTGGTTACAATTTTGCATGCTATTTAAACATTAATGGAGGACAAACTAAATTTCCAATTTGAAATTTACGAATTTTAATTTAATTTAAAGCTATTGATGTGCTACAGACTATTTTATTCATGTACAGCTGGAAAACAGAAATAAATAATAATATTATATTTGCTGTATATCAGTTACATGTAACATAGTGTATAATAGTATAACTTAGAATATATCTATATCTAAATATATATATACAATATCTAGATACCATGTCTGTCTCTATTCACCCATAATATGTGATATCAGAAGTCTATTCATCTTGACTTCTGGTAACAGGTTATGTAATTTTCCATCCTGGGTGGGGGGTGGGGGGGGGGGAATCCATAGCTTTTGTAGGGAGTGGTTTTATTGCATCTCTGTATACTCCCGTCTATATACTATATGATACTAAGTATTTGTACAGATAAACAAAACGGACTTTAATTGACAAGGATTAGTCAGGAACAACGAATGGACTCGAACATCTTTTAAAATAACATGCTGAACAGCTCTTTTGTTGGACTGCTGACATTTCAGAACATATGTTTTTGTTATCATCAAAATTAGTGATAAATGGATGTCGAAGGACAGTAAACCTTGTGTCAAAGTATCAGTGATTTTTTGTGGTTTGTGCTGTTTTGTAATATTTAGTTTTGCATGTGTCTACATTTCTATGTTCAATATTTGCCAATGCAGCCATAGCATATGGTCTGATGGCTCTTTTGTACATAAATCAAGTCAATTTATGTGTACCTTATCGCTAGTGGTGCTTTGTAGATTTTCTTTGCTTTTTCTGAGTTCAGTTGTTGAGAAAAACATTCAACTGTCTCATTCTTCCTTCCCCTTTCCATGCTTCATTGCAATCCCTCACACGTCATCGCTTCAGTGTTCAGACATTGCTCATGACAGCATTTGTGTCTATGTGTATCAATGGACTTTTCCAGTTTTAGCCATGTCCCACCCATCTCTATCTAAGCTCCACTCATACCTCGTCCGCATTGGGATCGATCGATCTCTGAACTCCCTGACTATCAATTTCCAGAAAACTATACAGGTAAGCTGTTGAATATTTTGTAACTAATTTGACTGGGCGCTGTTGCTGTGCTCAGTCAAATTAGTTTCAAAATATTCAACAGAATATTTATTAAATAGTAAAGACATACAATTCGTACAACAGCGCATAGTCCGTCTTCAAATATGTGTTCGTGATGTGCTTACCTACGTCATACATGACGTCATTCATTATGATGTCATTCTACACGTCACGTAGTTGACTATGACATCATATGACGGATGGATAAAGTGGAAAGGTCAATTTATTTCTCTGAGCCACCTCTGATTAGCTGAGGCTTCATGCTGATAGTTTTCCATGAAAACATATTATATTAATGACAGCTTGGTGGAGTGCTTTTGGGTTTTGACATGTTATATTTAACATCCATTAGGGTGTATGCCATTTACTGATGCCTGGGTTTACAGATATGCCAATCAAAATTTAATGGTTGAATACGTTCATCTTGTTGATTTATAAGTTGATAGTCAAGAGAAACAGGAAATAACATAATTCCTTGGTTCCCCTAAGTGAATTCTTTGTAATATAAATCATTTTATAAAAGAAACAATTTTGCCATGGTCGTCCGTCCGTCGAATCACATCTCCTTTAATGGTTTGACCGATTTAAAACAAATTTGCCTGGAAGGATCCTCTCATGGTAGGTTCCAAAATTTATATTCAAAGTTTTAATTGATCAATTTTTTCGGTGGCCCATCTTGGATTTTCCAAAAATTATTCGGAAATCTTTTTAAAAAAATACTCATCCATACTCATCCAATATCAATGGCCTAATTTCGACAAAACTTGGATGGAATAATCCTGTGGTGGTACTCTTCAACACTTTTAAGGAAAATTTTGATTAGTCAATTTTTCCAGTGGCCATCTTGGATTTTCTTAAAAAAACTGGAAATCAGTTAAAAGCCTTGCTCATTAACTACGTGGACTATTTCAAGAAAATTTGGTGGGAAAGACCCTAGAGACGCATGCTTCAGAACTTGTATACAGTTTTTTGATTGGTCAATTTATTCCCTCGGCCATCTTGAATTTTGCAAAAATTCCGTGAAATTGTTTAAACACTACTCATTAACTGCTTGGGCAATTTCAACCAGACTTGGCTGGAAGGATACTAGGCTGGTAGGTTTCAGAACTTGTATACAGAATTTTAATGGTCAATTTTTAGCTCACCTGGCTAGAATGGCCAAGTGCACTTATGCCATGCCGACCGTCCGGTTGGCTGGCATCCATCAACTTTTGCTTAAAAAGGCTACTCATTAACCACTTGGCAGATTTCAAATTAATTATGGATGAATGATCCTATGCGGGTACGCTTTAGAACTTGTATACATAATTTTGATTGGTCAATTTTTTCTGTGGCCATCTTGAAATTGTCCAAAAAAATGGAGGAAAATCGTTTAAAACGCTACTCCTCATTAACTGCTTTCGGCAATTTCAACCATACTTAGCTGGGAGTATAGTACACTGGTATGTTTCAGAACTTGTATACAGAATTTTCATTGGTCAATTTTTCCGTCGGCCGTCAAATTTTCTGAAAATTTCTGGAAATCACCTACTCAATAACCACTGGACCGATTTCAATCAAACTTGGATTGAAGAAGTTATTGGTTTGGTTGGCGTCTATCGAGTCCCTAATTCCAGGTCCCATTCACGCCATTCTAGGCTGGTTTTATTTCAGTCTCTTATTGGTAACATCCCCAGGTTTTACACTGGTACCCATTTATACTCCTGGGTGGAGAGAGACAATGAGGAGTGAAAGCTATTGCCTATGTTTCCAGCGATCGTCATGTGGCCGAACAGAGACGCGATCCCGGGGTCACCGGTTTCACAGCTCTGCTCGTTACCTCACATGGATGGAAGAACCCTAGCGTATTACGCTTCCAGAACTTGTATACAAAATTTTGATTTGTCCATTTTTTTCAGCGGCCATCTTAAAGTTTCCGAAAAATGACGGCAAATCGTTTAAAACGCTACTCCTCATTAACTTCATGAGCAATTTCAACCAAACTTGGGTTGAAGGATACTACGCTGGTAGGTTTCAAACTTTGTATACAGAATTTTGATTGGTCAATTTTTTCGGTGGCCATCTTTGATTTTCTGATAATTTCCAAGGGTTCAGGTGAGCGCCACAGGCCCTTGGTCCTCTTGTTTTGTTGGTCAGTCAGTCCATCCATCCATGTCTTTCTGACAGTGTGCCCACCCATCCATCTAGTTTTCCTTGGAGTATTGTGATGAAATTTGAAATGCACATTATTTTGTGGCTCATTTCATCCATCTGTCTGTCCATCCATCCATATGTCTTTCTGACTGTTTGTGCAAATTTTTGGTTTTCATTGGATAACTCCTTTTTTCTTGGAGTGTCGTGATGAAACTTGGGAAAGTTGGCTATGATAGTAGGGAAATTCATTGTTTTGTGGCTCAATCATCCATCTGTCTTTTTGACTGTGTTCATCTGTGCATGAAAATTTGGTGTTCGTTCAATAACTACTTTTGCTTGGAGTATCGTGACGAGACATGATGAGCAGGTTGGCCATGGTAGTAGGGAAATGCACATTATTTTGTGGCTCAGTCAGTCCATCTGTCTTTCTGACAGTGTGTCATTCTGTCCATGCAAATGTTGGCTTTTACTTTTGCTTAGAGTATCATGATGAAACACTATGAATTTTAGGCTTTCGTTCAATAACTTGGGAGTCAATGAGATTGTCATCCCACTAAGATGGCTGCCTTGTGGGTGGGAGGGGGTGGGGTGTTATTTGTTTTATATCATCTAGTTCAGTGTGCACTCTGGAGTCGAAACCTCATGTTAGAGTTCCTTAAAAAGCAAGAGGAATTTACCTATCAGACTCAAAGCTAACTTGCCAAAGGGTGGTTGCATCCTTATTGGAAAAAACATAAATTAACCATAGGACTTGCAAGTGTTTCCTGCCCACAGATGTCAAGGAATGGTAATGGCAGTTATGAGGGCATACCAACATACCCATGTCTGACGTGACTCCATCACTATTATCTTCCATTCCCTAGACCTTTCTTCAGTCTCCGTAAGAGGCTGGCCAATGTGTCACATCCTCTGAACACACTGGACCCTGTAATTACAGACGGGCCTCTCCAGCATTGAGATTGACGACCTTCAGTATTTTTTAACAACTGCTCAGCTCTCCTGTGGAAATGTTTCTGGTGTCGGCGGACGAACAACCTTACATAAGTCCTAAAAGTCGAGTTTGTTTGACTTGGTGGTTCCACCCACCATGTGCCATTGATCAACACAGACATGAATCAGCTGGCCATTGGTAAATGTTCTTGACACATTTCGCCGATAAATTCTTGGAGATTAATTCCAAGACTACCACATTATCTGCATAGGATATTTAATTAGGGATCTATCATGGAAAGGGTTAACATGGCCATATCATAATTCATCAACCACAGTGAGTCAGGTCTGCCAGCATTTGTAATGGCATTGTTGTGACCGCATCAGATGAAGAGTGGCGCAAGACATTTTACTGACTGGCAGGGGTTTTCCTCAACCTGGTGAAAGGTTTGCTGCCATCACAGGTCTTGGCCAATCATGTTTAAGTAATGTTTGAAAATTCAAGGGAGGGTTTTCATTCCAAGTACTGTCTCTTGCGAGTTGCGAGCTCCATAGAAAATAGTTTAATGGCTCTGTATTCCGGGGCGCAAAATATGACGGTTACAGCAAAACCCTAATACCTTATATGCGTGACAAACTGACATTGGTCATCTATGCTCAGCCTCCTCTGCGAGGTACTCCAATCGGAGGGAGGTGATGCGCATATTGAGCAAAGCATGAAAATTCACCTTCAGGCCGTATCTCATGTTTCTGGAAGTCTGATGTCGTAGCAGTTTCTCTTCAGGTATTAGAGGTCCAGCTGGGTATTCAAGATGGTATCAACAATTTGAGTCTTAACCCTGACTTCAATTTCCTGCTGTTTAATACGCCAACGTGATTTTCTCGCCCTCAAGAAAGCATTGGGTTGTTAAATGTCTAAAAGTTGTTAGCGGAACACTTAATGTTCTCTCTGTCTATTGCTGCGGTTCCTATAAATTTATACTCGGTTATTATTTTATTATAATGGCTAGCCTAGATGTAGGTTCTTAGACTTTTAACACTTGATGGTTGATTGGTTTACTGAGGTAGCAGTAAAGGAAGGCGTGAACCAGGAAATAAGCATATATGGGTGGGGAGTTAAGGCTTTTGACTTCGTTAGCTTTTTAGAGCCGTTTTTGCCTTAAAAACTTCCCTTGGCGAAATGGTCGCCCCCCCCCCCCCCCCCCACACACACACACACGTTACTTGTGAATTCTGGAGTATATTAATAGTCATAGAGGTGAGTATACTGAGCCACTGTAAAATGAAGAAAGAAAACCATGCAAACTTGTTTTTACTATTCCGTCTCGTCGCTTAAAAGTTAATATACTCACTATATTTGTCACACCTCATCCATCCACGAGACGCGATCTTATATAACTGTCTTACATGCGTTAACTTTAGAAGTCATTCGAGTAACCCTATCCAGCCAACTGTTCGTTCGCGTATCTCCTAGTCTTGCTTGCATGTGCTTACACCAAAATCCAGATCTGACTGACTCTCACGGCAACAGATATTCTTTGCTGCTTCCAGCCGCCTTGCAGCAGACCAATGCCACGAGAAAGTTCCTGATCACCCAGATGACGTCTGCAAGGCATTACTGCATAAAAAGAATGAACAAATTCCTGCACATATAATGAAAAGAGGAATTCTAGTGTCTTGTGTGGGAAAACATGTGCTTCAATAAATGTTAGCAAGCTACACTTTCCGGATGAATCCTAGGCGGCAAGCATGAGTGGACCACTAACTGCTAACTGTTAACATATTGATTGCGACTTCGGCAGCTTTTCCCAGAAATGTGCAAAATTTGACAGACACAGACAGACAGAACCTCAACTAAAAGACTGAACAGGTGAAACAAGTGATAGGGAGTCGTGAATCTCCGCTTTACTCTTGTCATGGGTGTGTGTAGTGTTCGAGTTTTACGGTAAGCTTACTAGATCGTATTGTAACGTGCTCTTATACGTGGGTTTTGGGTGGGGTGGGGGAAATGCTGTTGGGTTGGAATATCATTGGCTATTACACACTAATTAGCAGTCTATCAGAAATGAAACATCACTTGGACACATATCACTCACCAAATACTGTTCAGTAAAGCTTATTTTCATACTCCTCTATTGCGCTTAGTATAAGATTGTGGCAAATTCCTAGTCATGAAAACAGGATTCAAAGATAATTCTTTTTAAGACAAACATTTTATTAATTTTGACAAGCGTTCACGCATAAATGCGCTTCATTGACTTCATCATCAACGTGTGTGATCATCACCTTCCCAAACATAATTAATAAATTAGTCAACACCTACTACAACTTTGAACACGAAAAAGGTATGCACCAGTGTGTGCGCGTGCACATGTATGTGTTTGCCGTTGGTGAGGAAGGGATGTGTTTATTCAAAGCTAATGTATCAGTTGCCGAAGTCCAAAAATCCAAATTTTAAAACAATCGTGAGGGTGGGACGTGGCTTTGGGGAGCCACAGGGACCAATACCTCGTGCAAAGGCAGCAGGTACATTAAACATATTTCCTAAACCGTCATATGGTGATGTTGCATTCATTAGAGTGATCCTTTTCGAGCTATTTTCCATTTCGACCAATGAATTCACAGAAACTCAATTTCAATGAAACTACAAGTAGCTGTTGAATATTTTGAAACTAAAGACATAATTCATACGGTTTGCCGTCGGACCTTTGTCCCCTTTTGTGTGTAACCTTCGCCGTTGTGAAGTCAGGTAACGAGTGACATATTTCGATATCATCAGATACATGAGTGACAGATCGGACCTGTCGGTTGTAAATGGCTGTCAGTGATGCGGTCTATGTTAAGCTCGGGTGAAAGTGGTAGAATGTGACATATATTGCTAGGTGAAAGTGGTAGAATGTGACATATATTGCTATAAGGCACTGATCTATATGATTACAAACAGTTCAGCTTTTCTGCTAGCAAGAGAGATGAGAGAAAATAGGCGGGAAATTCTTCCTCATTCTCTTCCATCGTGTGTACATACTTGTAAAACATACCACGGTCAACGAGATTACTGATATTATTCAAAATTATACCACTCAGTTCCTTCTTGCGATTGCTAATGCACGTTACATCGTCAATACAGAGTTTGGGTGTGGGGTGATTTTTGGTTGCTAAAGTAGGCGTGGTAGCCCGCTGTGAACCACTGGGAGTTTGGGAACTCTCGAGTACTTCATTTATGTCATCTAGCGTCAACTGTGGGAGACTCTGAGACGGTCTTACTGTCTCGCCTATATACATCGCTATATCATTTGAAATGGTAATATTCAAACAATCTGTCATATCGTTTCGCATTTCACAGCATTTCTCAGGTGTTGATATGGGCATAGCTTGATCACAATCAGCACCATCAGCGTCCCCTTTAAGAAAATGCAGTACGGATTCGAAGCTGTTAGTTTGAACGACGTTTCCCTGAACTGAAACTCTGGCATCTTGTTCCATGTCTCTGATATCCTCCAACAACTGTACCAGCTCCTGCTTCACAGTTAGAGGTGACCAATTACTAGTGGGCCATTCATGTTGAAATGGTCTGACCATTTCATGCACACCAGCCGTAGTTGCTGGTGGTGGTGTTGCTGGTGGTGGTGGTCGTGTTCGCGGTGATGGTGGTGCTGATGGTGTTTGCGATTTTGTACTATCATGGTCTTCACTGTTGTGGCTGTCTTGGACTTCTAGCTGATCTGCAACATCCTTGTGCTGGACTGGTGTCCGGCCGGGTACCGGCCCTGAAGGCAAATGTCTGCTATCTGCATTCCTGCGCTTGGCAGATTTTATTCTCTCTCGGTAATTGTCCATCACGCTAAACATAATCTCCAGTTCGCTCGTTAAGCTATTATATCCTACTGGCAGTGTATCTATTGCACACTTAACATTGTTCTTGTTATTCTTGACATCACGTTCTGTGTGCGCCTGAGAATCAATGTTGCTTTGTTTAATCACAGATTGTTTTCGCTTTTCTTTACTCAGGTTCTCAACTCTGACATTTCCAGACGCAGCTTTGGCATCGAGAGATTTTTGGCTGGCTTTCGAGACAGTGTTCTCAGGAGACGGTTCGTGCTCAATACCGCCGGCAGACATATTTAAGTGTCCGGATTTACATGCTGTTTCAAGTTTCTCGGTAATTGTTCTTTCAAACATTTGAAATTCTTGATCTGTCAGCGAATTTTGTATGGTAACAAGGTTGTATTTGATAAGAAAGTCTTGTTCTTCGCCAGATAACTGTCTGAATCGCTTTAATCTGTTCGCTGAATTCGGATCTGGAGAATTTGGTCTGTTGTCATCTGAAGGCTGGTTAATCTCTCCTGTCCTCCCACGCCCCTTCTCTCCATTTATGCGGTCGATTGCTGCAGAGAAATAGAAATAAATATTACGCTTTATGCGAATGTAAAACAGCTATTCCATAAAACAAAATAGAAAATCGTATTTGTACGACAAACTCGCCCACTTAATGCAATTATTCTGAAGACATTAAGTTCCGAGACCAAGACACCTACAATTAAGATAAAGCTGTCTATAACAGCAGCAATTCTCAACAATAAGTTATGGTCCGCAAAATGGTCACCAGGCAGTAGGCGTATTCCATTTATCACAAATCCAGTGGTATTATGGACTTCTGCTTTTATGTGTCTGCCTCTCGAAAACTGCTGATCCGATTTGATTCAAACACAAGAACAGATGTTCCGATTTGATTCAAATACAAGAACAGATGTTCCGCTGAACTAGGATTATCCAAATTTATATGGATTTGATCTGAGTTAAAACCCTTAAAAATAAAAACAAGAAGCCAGCGAGCCAGAAATCTAAAATCAGTAATACGCAATGATGCGCAAGCCTGGTACAAATTCAGTATATAACAGAGGAATTGGTTAGCCTATTATTTGATGTTTTTATACAAATACATATTTTATTATTATGTATTTTAGAATAAAAGTGGCATGTAGAATAGGGTATAATATTCGATTTCAGAGTACTAAGAGTTATATAGCTATTTCCAAACGCAAATTGCGTATGGATTTGGAACGTGAATCAGGATAATTGTGTGCATACGTGATTTTGTTGGCCCAATGTATGTTAGCCAACGTAGTTCTGACAGTGTACGGACGTATCTTGACAAAGGGGGTGGGGGGGGGGGGGGTTAGGAGCTAAACTATGGGCGGGGTCAAAACATGGAGTGTGGAGGTTATGACGATACACTATGGGGAAGGAGAAACCTGGGGATGAACTATTTCCCCTCTGAGCCCCACCCACCCCCTGCCACCCCGTGTTACCACGCCTATAAGTGAGTGTGCATTTTGTTCGTGGCAAGAAACTATCTATGTTGGTCCAAAGTAAACCCAACGGCAAAACTGTTGGGCCCCGGAGCATAAGTTCTCCCAAAGTAATATAGATTACAAGGTAATGCTTAATAGTCTAAATGATTGGTGCATGTCACATGTGTACATTTAGAACGCTGGTCAAATACACGGAAAGTTGTTAATCCAGATGAAAGGGCAAATTTGACTAGGAATTTTTATATAGAAAACGATCACACTGAATTTGCATAGAAAAAAACATGAACATGCGTCTACAATTTGATAAATCAATTTTACAATATCGGGTACACACCCTCCCAGACCCAGACAAGTGCTACTACTACTACTACTACTACTACTACTACTACTACTACTACTACTACTACTACTACTACTACTACTACTGATGCTGCTGCTGCTGCTACTGCTACTGCTACTACTACTACTACTACTACTACTACTACTACTACTACCACCACCACCGCCGCCGCCGCCGCCGCCGCCGCTGCTGCTGCTTCTGCTGTTACTACTACTACTACTACTACTACTACTACTACTACTACTACTACTACTACTACTACTACTACTACTACTACTACTACTACTACTACTACCGCCGCCGCCGCCGCCGCTGCTGCTGCTTTTGCTGTTACTACTACTACTACTACTACTACTACTACTACTACTACTGCTACTACTACTACTACTACTACTACTACTACTACTACTACTACTACTACTACTGTGCTGCTGCTACTGCTGCCGCTTCTGACTACTACTACTACTACTACTACTACTACTACTACTACTACTACTACTACTACTACTACTACTACTACTACCACCGCCGCCGCCGCCGCGCTGTTAGTAATATTCTTATTAATATCAGTAGCTTGATGTTACGTTTTTCTGGTGACTTTGATATCTTTTGTGTGCTTGTCTTAATCCGTGGACTTCTGTACACCTCTACTGTCCTTGCGCGTCGCACCCTGTTGTGATAACGACTTCTCTCTTTGTCAGCAACCTTGTGCCAATGGCGTTTTAATATCGCCTCTATCCTATCGCTACCAAACTTCGGATGTGCATTTTCAACACCTCTTCTGTGATCACTAGAAAAAAGTGTGTACGCAGGCGATGCCATCAACAACAGCCAATCTGAGCCATAAAGTAAATAGCCTAGGTCTTTCCAGAGTATCCATCGATCATCTGACGTCATAAACGTCATAATCAACTAAGCCGCGTGTAGGATGACAGCGCCCAATCAAATCAATTCCAAAATATTCAATAGCTTACACGTAAAATTTTCTGGAAATTGATAGTCAGAGAGTTCAGAGATCGATCGATCCCAACACGAGCGAGGTGTGGGTGTAGCTTAGCTAAAATTGGAACAGGACTTTTTTATTTTGATATATTATGTACACTACATCATAGCCCCTCTATTAAAATCATCCACGGGAAAGGCAAGAACACTAGCTGGTGTCATTGCATATGTCTATATATTCTAAAACTAATAATGGTTGTCAATATTCTCGTAAACAGCATATCATACAGAATCGTTTAAAATATATTTATGAAACTTGGTATATACGTCCCTTATGATACTCAGATGTGCCTTTTGAAGGCTTGCAAATTGGCTTTTAAATGCAAAAACTTGTGATATGTTGATGTGCCTTTTGAAGGAGTCGCCTTCATAGGGTCAAAATTTTGAGTGAAAACTGGCTTTTTAATTGCAAAACTCACAATTTTTGTCAATGTTCGCGTAAACAGCATATCGTACAGAATTGCTTAAAATAATTATTAAACTTGGTATATCAGTCCCTTGTGACATACAAATGTGAGATTCAAGGATTCGCCTTTGTAGGTGGAGCCCCCCCCCACCCCCCCACCCCGCAATTTTATCAATAGTCTCGTTAACAGCGTATCGTACAGAAACCATTAAAATATTTTGAAGGTTTCCTCTTAGTAGGCCTTTATCAAATATTTTGGCTAGCAATTGGGGTTTTAATGCAAAACTCAACATCTTTGTCAATTTCAATGCGGCCAGTGTCTATACCTATGGTGGGATAAAACACATCTAACTGGAGCTATACGTTCCATCTTTGTCGTAAATTGTTTCCATTCATTCATGTATTAGTATAGTATTTTGTCACAAACACTTTAATACAGTTGATTACAAATTTTGACACGTTTCTTTGTAACAGATGTTTCACAGGTACAAGCGGCAACAAAACGCGCACGCCAATGGTGTTCCCCAGGCGTGAACTTGTGTGAGTACGTCGGGAACCATGCATGTATCATTCACTTTATCCACGAGCCAGCACAGCCTAGGTTAACTATGGATGCGGCACGTGCGCGTGCAGCCGTGCACGTGACATAAAGGCCTATCAGGACAGTAGTCATGGTGACACGTGGTCGTAGTCTACTAATGGTGCAGCAACAGCGTCCAGTGAAATTAGTTTCAATATATTCAACAGCTTATCTGTATAGTTTTCTGGAAATTTATAGTCAGGAAGTTCAGAGATCGATCGATCCCAACACGAGCGAGGTGTGGGTGGAGCTTAGGTAGAGATGGGCAGGGCATAGCTAAAAATGTAAAGGCCCATTGGTCAATGACATTGATGATATCGTGAGCATAGTCATTATTTTTTATACTGCTAATAACCTATACATTTATAATCGAGATCTGTCACCCAGCACGTCATTCAATCACTACCCATCTTCAGTACCTCTCCTACAGGTGTCCTAACTCTGGCTTTTGGGGCGACAACTCTCGTACCTACTCTAGGGTAGATGAGCATCAGAGCATGTGTATTTTGGAACTCTCTGCCTGGTTATCTACACGCTGCACCGTCATTAAACACGTTTCGCAGAGTTAAGAACACATCTTTTCAAAAAGGAATTAAGACTACCAACCTAATTCCTGATACTATTATGTATTTTAACGTTGAAAGAATTTTAAATAGGTCTATTTTTTAAACATTTAATAAAATTATACAGATAGATTTCTTAATAGCTAATTCTTAAAATAATATTAAGTATTCATAATTAATTAATAACATACCATTTTAAAATTTTGATAGAATTTTAATTACGCCTCTCTTAAAAACCTATTTTAATTAAGGTACCACCAACAATTGATCATAGATTGTAAAGATAAACTTGAGGTTCTCTCACTGATTAATTAATATATTACATGATTTTTAATAGATTAAAAATATTATTTTATGCTAATATTCTGCGCTCTAGAATAATAGCAATATTGTATTTAGCGCATTATAAATTATTATTATTATTATTATTATTATTATTATTATTATTATTATTATTATTAATGTTTAAATCTAGATTGTCTCCTTGTTCATTTCCCGCACGTCTGTCGCCAAGTATGAAAAATTTGGGTTGCAGCCAGCTTTTAGCTCTTAATCCATCCCTGGCTAAATGGCAATGCTTCTGGCAGGCTGGTCATAGCCAGATTCAGAATCGATATCGCGTGGTGCCAACATATGAATTTACCAGGACATCTGATCTCTATTTAGACTAGGTTGGTACGTGAGCATTAATAAAACTGTATTGCAGTGTACCAGTTTACATCTTAGTCACAATTTGATATGGGTTAAAGTTACGTATCAATGTACCCTCTGAACATATAGTTTTTGAGTCATACAGAAGCGCACCTGCCCCCACCCCCTCCAACCCCACCCACCCACCCTTCGCAGCATGTATGTGTGAAGCATCTTGCGACGCGAAACCAAACGAGAAGACGGAATACTGGACAGGGTTCTTGTCAGAGGCTTTCATTTAAGGACTTTTATGGCCGCAATTTCTGAATTTTCAAGGGTCTGATATCAGGCTGGACAATGGACATGGGGTGGAAAATGAAGGGTGGGGGGGGGGGTGCTGTTAATGGGGAATCCTCTTACAGTACAAAGTATAAGGGGCTCCGAGCGGCTACTAATATTAATATTAGATACTAAATGAAAATAATTTGTGCGGAAATAATTCAAGTGCTCTTCAATGCATTAAAGCAATTTTCAAGTACTTTTTTCCCAGAGAATGCTCAAATTCAAGTCTTCAATGCGCATGCCAAAATTCAAGTACTTTTTAAGTTTGTATGCGCCCTGATAGAGGGGGTCCATTTCTGGCTATGCCCCCCCCCCCCCCATTTCTTGTTAAGCTCCACGCACGTTTTGCGCATGCATGTTGAGATAGATTTATATACTTTGAAGCCTGAATTCCCAGGATCCCAATTTCAAGGTAACTATGTAGGTAAGCTGTTGGATATTTTGAGACTAATTTGACTGGTTGCTGGTGCTGCCTTTAGCAGCAACAGACTTGTGACAAATTAGTTTCAATATTCAACAGACCGTTTATTAAATAGTAGGGCTAAATCCAACAAAGATATGCAATTCGTATAGTTAATGGAGTTGTCATGTTCATTACGGAGCTAGATATGACATTATTTATTATCACACCAGCCTATTTATAACGTAACTGAGTATGACCTCATACTCTTGAGTGGCAGATCGGATCTCTCTATTACATAGCAAACGTTCATCTATAAAAAGTAAACATACAGGTTTTTTAATAACATAACACTTACCTAGACCAAAGAATGAAAGCGTCTGTCTCGGGGTCTGTTATTTCCGCAATGGGTTCCGGTTGCTGCGTGGTGTCTTCAGCTTTACTGGTTTCTGAATTCATTGAACTCTTGCAAAATGAAGTTCTCTGTTGAGGCGACGATTGCTCTGCGTCAGATTGATTTCTCCCTAGCCCATGAGGGTCATGATCTAATGGAGGTCTCTCTTCTGGACACTGTATCTCTAAATGGGGTGTACTGACTGCTAGTTTTCGTGGATTCAGGTGAGAAATGGATCGTTCTGGAGAAGACTGTGACTGTGTGTGATAATTACTGGGTTCTGGCTCTTGTGGGCTCTGGCATAGTGAATCTTTCGCTGGAGGCGACTGCGGCTCTACACAAGGTGTAGTCACTCCAGATTGTTTCTGGTTTTGACTTGGTGAAGCTTTGGCTTGCGACGACTGCGGCTCTACACAAGGTGTACTTACTCCAGATTGTTTCTGGTTTTGACTTGGTGAAGCTTTCTCTGGCGACGACTGCGGCTCTACACAAGGTGTGCTTACTCCAGATTGTTTCTGGTTTTGACCTGGTGAAACTTTTTCTTGAGACGAGACTTGCTCTATATGCGACTTACTGGGACTTGATTGGTCGATAATCTGTAATGGTGGCGATCTCTCCTCGGTAGGATGTAGTTTAACTCTTGCAGTTATTTGTTGCCCTAATTGTTGTAAACTGCTGTCATCATCTTTATCTGTCGTTATGACAGCCATGTCCGGCGATTCATTCAGTGTTCTGGATTCGTCATCACGAGCTCCGGGATCACCATTTACTGAGGCTATATTTAAGTTATTTTGTTCGTTGATTTGTTTTTCTGTGCCGCAACTGTTGCCATTCTCATGTACTTCGCAATTTTCAGTGCCAGACTCTTTGGGGTCTAGTCTGAAATTAAATGCGTAACATGCACTCACACATAAACCAAATCAAGTAAAGTTCCGAGATCTACGGAAGCATCAGATTAGCTTAATTAGTATGATAATTGCACAACTGGTTCTCTGAGTTATCTTCTCTTGATCAGCGCGTAATTAGCATCATTTTTCATGTGTCAGATTGATCCTACACTGTGCTTAGCGGAGATACATGTATGTATGATTACTGTATTCTGCGGCTGTAGTAGTAAAAACATCCCACATCTGCAATTAATTCTTCTCCGCTTTTGTCCACTGTGTCTTGTCCTCAGCTACAATCTTTAGCTTCCTCGCGTCCATTCTTGATCTGAGTGTACTGAGTCGTCAGTCCTGCTCTCTTGAGGTCACCTTGAACATATCTATGCAATGACGTCCTCTCCGGTCTTTATATTTACTCGCTCTCAGTAGGGCGAATTCCAAGGCTCAGCGTTGATGTGTCTTTTGGGATCCTTAGCACATGACCGAACACAGACCATCTTTGCTGGGCGACTCTTTACCGAAACTCGGACAGCGGCGATGTATTACAAATCTTGTATTAGTGCATCGTTGAAAATTATTCTATCTCACCATCCCTGTCCCGTGCTGGTGCGGAGGTGTTTGCGGGAGCAGCATCAAATTTGTCCAGAGCTGCCTTTGGAGCTGCCCAGCTGTTACATGTATACAGCATCAAGGATATGTAGGTTGTGTTGTATAAACGTAGTCTTTTTGTCAAAGGCATCTTTGATGTACGAACCCATAGCTTCCAGAAGGACTGGAAAGCTATGCTCCCCATGACGCAGAGTGCTGCAATGTCAGCAGGACTGCTGAGCAGTGAGCCCAGGATTTTAGTTTTCCTCCATAATTCGCCGTCACACTGTTCAGATCATCATTTTCTTTAGCTTCATGCTTTGTCGATATATATATATACATATATATATATATATATATATATATATATATATATATATATATATATATATATATATATATATATATATATATATATATATATATATATATATATATATATATATATATATATATATATATATATATATATATATATATATATATATATATATCTATATATATATATATATATATATATATATATATATATATATATATATATATATATATATATATATATATACGGGAGTTAGGAGAGCCACGCACAGTCATGTAAGTAAAGACATTGTGACTATTTGTCTGTAAACGTATACAGCGGAGCTTTCTAAGACCATATATCTAAGCGATTTCTAGCTATTACCCGCCCACTTTTCCCGCGTTTTAGAATCAATTTATGTACAAGTATCCAAATATCCAGGAAATTATACAAGTAACATATTGGATATTTTAAAACTGATTGGACTGGGCGCTGTTGATCCCTATGGCAGCAACAGCGCCAAGTCAAATTTTTTTTTTAATATTCAGCAGAATGCTTATTAAATAGTAAATCCATCAGAGACATACACTCCGTACACTTGATGGACCCAGCTTCATGGCGGAGTATTCGCTGTAAATTATGATTGTGACGTCAGCATACACGTGGTGTAATTGATGATTACGTCATACTTGAATGATAGATCGGAACCATCCATTCTCTTGCACATCACAAATGATCCTGTGCAAATTGCAACATACATGCATTATGACAAGAGGACTTGTCCTATTTTTACCATTTGAAAATATCGTTAACAGAAGAATTGCCTCAATGCATTGTACACGGCTAGTGAGTAACTGCCATTTATTAATCTTGATATATAATAGCAACACAAAGATTAGACCCCTATATCAGCATTGATTCGCTAGAATATGATCCACTAGATCCAGAAATTATCATATATATTAAATATTTTACATTTTTATCATAAACGTTGTATCTCATACTAAGCATATAAAATGGATAGCAGCTTAGCATTAAACGCAGAAAACATGCACTTATACATGCACATGCTAATACAAACCTTGATGCAATCTCCGATGCTGTATCGGAGTCCTCGGCATTTAGTCTGCCTTTCTCGTGTTCAATCATGATGGCATGGTCCGCTACTTCACATGATACAGCCTGCCCATCTACCGATCGCCTGATCCGTAACTTAATGGGTTCGTGATTGGGTGCCTTATTCCTGACTCTGGGAACTGATGCTATGTATCGTAAGGTCACTGGATTTGAAGGTTTCTTGTTATCTTCAGTCTGATGGAATTTTAAGTACCTCGGTACGGAAATCTCCTGGTTGTCATCCTCTAAACATGCTATCTTGATCCGCTTGTTGCTGACTTTTCTAATTGGCAGATAAATAAAATCTGGGCATTCTGATCCCACTCGAGACTTAAGTCGTTCACTGCGCTTTGGTGTCACCTTAAACTGCGATGGTGCAACATGTTTTGGGCTTTGGGCGCTGATTTGCTCTCCTTTATTTAAGCATTGTCCGTTTTCCTCACTAGCTGTGGTGACAATTGTCTGTTCATTTGCATCCGTAGTGTTCTCATCTACCCCGACATTGGACTCATTCACTTGATCGTCTGTCGTTTCACTGCTGGATATGTTGCTACTAGATGTGCGCCGTTTTCTATTCCATATGTTCGCTTGTTTGATTATTTCCAAACTCCTCACTCGTTGTTTCACTAACTTGGTCTCTCCACCACGTGAAACTATCCTCTTTATAGCATCCTGAACATCTACCATTTTGGAAGTACCAGATATCGTTGACAGTACGTTCGCCGATCTCTGAATAAAGCCATGTTTTACGTGGCTTTGTTTCCTTTGCACGCAGCTATCGGATGCTTCCGTAGACCTCGGAAGTTTATTTGACATATTGTCAGTAGCTGGAACCGATGCAAGAGAGAATGTTGATGTTTTCGTCTTTGAGACATTTTCCGGAAATAAGGTTTGGCCTTTGGCCTTCGGAGACAAATGCAAGCTTCCAAATTTAGAAAACGATTTCTGTAAACGAGGAGTGCCATCTTTTCTCCCATCTATCGAAGATGCATTATCTGTACTTCGGGATCTGTGAATGCACTCCGTGGCAGCGTGTTGTATTTGTGGCCCTGGCTTGCCGTTTGGTGATTCTGTTGCAATTTCATTCCAGCTGTTCGAATCATCAAGGCTATCATCGCCTAATAACAAACCCCTAAGTCGGCTCTGCCTAAAAGACCGACGGTTTTCAACTGGCTTATGAATATCATCTGAAGTTATACTAGTCTGACTTTTGTTAACGCATGTTCGTTTCTTTTCTTTTACAATATTATTGCCATTTATCACATCGATCGGGGAGATAGTTTGTTGCCTTCTCGCTGTTTTGTTACATTCATGTCCTTTCCAATTCGGCTTCTCTGGTCCATTACCATGGTCTGATAGCGTCGTAGTTTCAGGACACTTATATGCTACGGGGATACCTGTCCCACTATAACGCCTGCTTAACCCTGATTTTCCAAGTGTCATATCATTCTGGCTTGATGAAGCACATCTCACTGCCGTGTTATTCTGACCTATCTGTGACACACATTCTAATGTTACGCTGCTGCTTTGACGTCTTGTCGCCATACGCTCCCCTGGAGTCTTACACTGTTCGTTTACTAACTTACTATTCATTGTTTTATTCTCGTCAACTCTTGGTGAGTTCTGTTCCATGGCAGCATTGCATTTGCTTTTCGGTCGTCCACAATTCTTAGTTACCCTGCTTTGATGTGACTCATTGTTTGAAGTGTTTTCTGTTGCATTACCCCGCTTTCCATGGAGACAACGTCTTCCCTTTTCTGTGGCATGGTTGTATTGATTTTACAATTGACGTACTATTTTCACTTCGTGTCTGACAAGTATTAGGGTACTTTGTTGTCTTGTTGAACTGCTCATTACTCTGTTCCTTATGTACATCAGATATCTGGCTTAAGCTATATACTGGACATTTACCTAGAGTTGTGTCATTATCGACTGGTGTTACTGACGAATCGGGATTCTTTTTTGGCCGGCCACGTTTTGGTTTCGTTTTCTCAGTTCCACACACGTTTAGATTTAGGATTTGTTCATCAGGTTGCTGAAGCTCGCTGTCTGAATCCGGTGAAAGTCCCGCACTTCTGTTACTTCTACGTAAGAAACGTGCTATGATATTGTTTGATGGCGGTTCATTGATATCTGTGTCACCGTGTGCAATGTCTTCATTGCAATCCGATTTTCTGTTCTTTTTATTAGCTACATTGGTACAATTTGCAACTATGTCACAATGACGACCATCTACATTTGCTTCGCTTGGCACGATGTCCGACGAAGACGTGTCATCATCATCCATCCCAAATGTCCTCAAGTTCTTCTGACCCCTACCACCGACACAATTCCTATCGGCATGTAGAGTCGAACTGGTTACCCGAATTCCAAAGCGACTTGTTGGATCTAGCCGGTCCGTAAGTCGACCCGATCCTTCAATATATGTTGATCGTGTGCGTGGCATGTTGTCAATGTAATGTAGTCTAAATTAAACACAATATTAGGCGCGTGCTGACAATTTCCCTGGAGTCTTTCTTCTGATAGTTGTATCCACTATAATTTAACATGACGTCATATAACAAAAATTGCTCTGTGATTTCATCACAATAAATATTACATCATAGTTGTGACGTCATATATACAATTATCGTATTCACTTAAATTTTACAGCTATACATATACAGAGCAAGCGCAGGGGTATGGATGCAGCAAAAACAGGTTCCTTTGAAATGTTGAGATCAATCGATCCCTGCCCTCCCTGAATATCAATTTCCAGAAAACTATACAGGTAAGCTGATAAATATTTTGAAACTAATTTGAGTGAGCGCTGTAGCTGCCTAATTTTAATTAGTTTCAAAATATTCAACAGAATGTTTATTAAATAGTAAAGACACACAATTCGTACAACTTGACGGTCTATTAAGCGTTTACGACAGACTAAATGTCGTCATAATTATAATTAATTATGACGTTAGCCTACACGTGACGTAGCTGATTATGACGTTACATGATTGACTGAGAAACTGGATTCATACCATTTCCGTTATCCCATTATATATGGATTGAGAAAACATGGTGCTATTTCCCGGGCATGTGATATCCCTCTCCACTCCCCCCCCCCCCCCCCCAACCCCGCCATACCCCCGCCTACCCCACCACCCTGCCCCAATCAGTTCAGAGAATGACAATGAAATGAAGGGATTGATTTCTAGTTATGCTCAGCCCATCTATAGCTAAGATCCGCTCACATTTTTGCGCGTTTTTGGGATCGATTTATATACTTGTAATTCTGAGTTCTAAAAATCCCCTTTTAATATACAGGTAAGCTGTTGAATATTTTGAAACGAATTCAACCGGCCGCTGTTGCTGCCTATGTCAGCTCTACACCACCCAGCCAAATTAGTTTCAGAATCTTCAACAGATTGTTTATTAAATAGTAAATCCATCAAAGACATACAATTTGTAGACTTCACACATTATTCAATGTTCATGACAGAGTGAGATACGTCATTCATTATGCATTTTGATTGTAACGTCAGCCTGCATGTGACGTCGGCTAATGAATGATTAAACTTTAGCAAAGCACCGCCCATCTCTAGCTAAGCTCCGCCCATAATTTCTCCGTATTAAGAGCAATCGAACTCTGAACTACCCGAACCCCAATTTCCAGAAAACTATACAGGTAAGCTGTTGAATATTTTGAAACTGATTTGACTGAATAGGCAGTAACAACGCCCAGTCAAGTTTGTTTCAAAATATTCAACTTCATGTTTATTAAGTAGTAAAGACATACAATCCGTACACATGACGGGTTATTAAGAGTTCCTGACGGGCTCAGATACGCATTCACCATGCCTTTTAATTGTGACGTCATCCTACCTGTGACGTATTTGATTATAACGGCATATACTTGACTGACAGGTTGGATTCCTCTATTGATTATGGTGCCATATACGTGAGTCACAGATCGGATCCGTCCAGTGGCTGTACATTGGAGAATACGTGTAAAATACTGGACATGTATCAAACAATAGTAATCAGAGATTGCTGACCCTCCCCCTCCCGTTTCTTGCTACAGAGTAGAAAGGTTTCGGATTTTCCGGATATTCCAGATATTTTTTAGATATTCCGGATTTTTCTGATCAGACCCACAGTTGTGGAATCCTGGAGTATGACCACACCCTTTCCTATGTTAAAATTTTAGCCAAAATCGGACCACTAGTTTCCTAGATATCCACGGATCCATAATTTGATCCGATCGGGATTCGGATTATTTATCGAGAACACGGCCAAACTCTGGAAATCCACTTGCACGGCCAGTCCGCCGTTATGTTAACATTTGAGCCAAATCAGATGAGTAATTTTTTGGTTCGCGCGCGCGCACACACACACGCACGCACGCACGCACGCACGCACGCACGCACGCGCACACGCACACGCGCGCACGCACGCACGCACGCACACACACTGCCCCCTCAATATGTATGTACCATGCATGGACTTGTCGCTGATGGGTCATCATCATTCATGTTACATACATATAGAGGGGCAGACAGATTCAGATTATGTATTGGCACAAAATCTACATTTATATATAGCCATGCATAGATATTACACATTCGATGAGAATGTATGAATTCACGTGCATTCCGCGACCTATTTCCCCTAGCGGTTCTACCCTTAAATCACCTTTCCAGTTTATTCATCGTCATAAGACGTCATAACCAACTACGTGGCGCGCAGGATGACGTCATAATCATGACGTCATGAATGACTCAATATAGCACGTCTTAAACGCGTAATAGTCCGACACATTGTACGAATTGTATGTTTTTGTTATTTAATAAACATGCTGCCATAGGCAGCAACAGCGCCAAGTCAAGTCTGTTTCGAAATATTCAACAGTTTACCTGTATAGTTTTCTGGAAATTGATAGTCATGGAGTTCAGAGATCGATCGATCGGTCCCAACACGAGCGAGGTGTGGGTGAAGCCCAGATAGAGATGGGCTGGGCATAGCAAAAACTGGTCCATTGCCTGGATAAGAGCATCGGTATAGCCAGAATTTGTAGCGAGCACTTCCAGCACGAAGCAGCTAGGAAGCAGACGAAATCAAGATGGAACAGATGACGTCCCAAAAGCACTTGCCATTGATGGTATGACTATTGCCCAGGAACTATCAACATGGTCTGTGAAAACTCCATTCGTACTTTGGCTTCCATCTTGTGACGTATAGTACGCGACACCTTATCTTCGACAGATATGACTGCGAGCAGTCGCTAAAAGAGCTATGGCAAGAGTAGTGATGTTTTTGGTTATGGTGAGAAACACCCACCGAATAAGTGTGTACGTAGCAGCAAGACTAACGAGAGGCTAGCAGTTTGCCTGGCGAATAAATCATTGGATTATTCTTAATCATACGATCGAAGTTTTGTTGTGTCCACAAAAATGGTGTTCAGTAATTTAATGTTGATGTACGTTACTTTTCGTGAAGAGGTAGATAGACTATACTACATACTTTAGTCTTCAATGCACTGCTATGAAATACAGTCCATATCATGTCATCAGATACTGATTGGCTTGTTATGACCATGCGATGACAATCACGACATGAAGACGAAACATGCATAATATTAGGTACATGGAGTAAGCGGCGTGTTGTTCCTCTTAAACTCTTTTATATGATTACAGAGAGAGGTGGGGGGGGGGTGGGGGTGGGGGGAGGGGAGGATAGAGAGAGAGAGAGAGAGAGAGAGAGAGAGAGAGAGAGAGCGAGAGAGAGAGAGAGAGAGAGAGAGAGAGAGAGGGAGGGAGGGAGGGAGGGAGGGAGGGAGGGAGGGAGGGGGGGGGAAGGGAGGGAGGGAGGGAGGGAGGGAGAGAGAGCTTGTTTTACCGTAATTCCGGGGACATTTTCACGTCTAGACCCTACACTCTGGGGACATGCTCGGATTGTGGGGACAATGCCGTCCCCCACAATTACGGTCGCTCAAACGATCGGCAAAAGCGTGAAACGTCCAAAAAATATATTTAGAATTTGTGTCGCCACGATTCATGTTTTTCAATTTTTTTACGTTTTTTTTACGTTTTTTCATTTCTCTCACATTCTCTCACATTGAAATGTCCCCACAAAATTATCTCACACTCTCATGTGAAAAATATATTGCGCGAGGCATACGAACACGTGATGTGATAAACACTCACGTGCACAGACTAGGGGAGGGAGGGAGGGGGAGGGAGGGGGGGTAGAGAGAGAGAGGGAGGGAGAGAGAGAGAGAGAGAGAGAGAGAGAGAGAGAGAGAGAGAGAGAGAGAGAGCATACTGTGGTACCGTGAATTCATGTAGTTTCTAATATTGTTTGGGGAATTTAGTAAGAAACGGAAAGTCAACATGTTGGAATGCTGTGTTGAAGGCACGATACCTTGGTTAAAGTGTATACCCCACCACAGGATACGCTTGATGGATTGGAAGGGATTCTCTGTCAACTATTCACATACAAATGTAGTTGACATAGGGACAGTGAAATGGCAGCTCTTCTACCTCCTTCATGCATCACACTTGAGTGCATATTATCAAGCAACGGTATAAATTATAATGCAATGTTATCATAGCAAACCCAGTCATGCCTTGTCAATTGGATTTAGGGTGGATATTGGAGAGTGAAGATTACATTCCAGTCGCCTCCGACTTGCCTCCGTCACCAGCAATGATCGTAGAACTGGTTAAATGTCGCTGTAGTATCAGCAAATGTACACAATAATAATAATAATGCATTCGTATCTCGCGAGATCTCCTTCGATATGAGATCGAGAAAAGTATCTCGTATGTATTGAGTAGCCATTGGCGCAGTGATTTCAACCAGAATATGGTGGTAGAATGAATTGAAACTTAAAAGGACACGAGCGCTGCTCTCTTCATACCAGACAATATTCACGTAAAACGAGATGATATAAAGCCTATAGTAGTCTATATGACAAGTCGTTAACAGAAAAATAGTCCCTCTGAATTCGTCGTAAAACTCAAATCTGTTCAAATCTGTCGCACGCAAAATGAGGTCAGGAAGACCTCAGGAAGTCTGTAGATGCAGATATCACACGAACCACTGGATGGATCAAGTCGATTTTAATGTCTGTATCAAGCCAGTGATACAGAGGTTAAGATGATACTAAAAGCAACACGGTCCACAGTGTTCCTTTTACAGTCCGCTACGGAGATGCACTGGATCCGGATCTGTCTGGCTTCCGAAGTGGAGTCTGTGTAACGGTGTGGTCGTTATGATGACGCAATAAGATGGCCGGTCATTACATTAGATGTGTATTCTCGAAGAAGCTACGCCTCTATTTTTAGATTGCATAATAATGCTCATGTAGAAATAATAACGGACCTTTCCAGTTTTAGCTATGCCCCGCCCATCTCTATCTAAGCTCCATGGACACATTGCTCGTGCTGGGATCGATTGATCTCTGAATTCTATGACTATCAATTTCCAGAAAACTATACAGGTCAGTTGTTAAATATTTTAATACTAATTTGACTGTGCGCTGGTGTTGCCTATGACTATTTGGAATCATTCATGACGTCAGTATACACGTCACTTAGTTGATTAGGACATCAAATGATGGATGGATGTATAAATAGTTGAATTGAGTCTGCTCTGAAATGTGCAAGTGTGGGGCGATTTAGCTGCAGTTTGTAGGCCGCATACTATGCGCATACGCTACGTCAAGTCAATTTCAGACTGCAATTATCATTTTCATTTTAAAGTTTTAGTTGCAACCCGCAAGTGGTATAAGTCAGCCTGTCGGTCAATTTGTGGATCTGTAAAATTTTTATATTTTTGTCACTGACAACAAACAATATTGCACCGCGTTTGTTTTAGGTATTCATTTATCGAGACCACCAAGTCAAATCGGATCACTGTCCGCGTTGCTAATATCGTTTCGAGTGAGAGCGCTACGTCGGCTCGGTCACTCTTGGAGCTGAAACGAAGGCGATTACTTAGGATATCATCAGAACTATTCTACCGGAGATAATACCAACATTTCTATGTCCCGCTCAAAAATGTTAATGAGTAAAAAGTATTACATGGATTCGTGAGTAAATCGCCTTTAATTTAACAGTAACTCCGAATGGGTATACAATCTATAGGAAAGTCAGTTATAAGACTGTGGACATCCTGATTAAACCGTTGAACATATCGTCTACTGCCCTCTTTTTAGGGAGCAAAGACTTGCTTTCCGTAATGCATTAGTGACTAATGATATTCCTCATATACTCACGTTAAGACACATCTTGTATGGCGACACTAATTTCAATACAGAAAGGAATATCAAGACATCAGCAATTATTTGCTAATATCTTGTCGATACTGACCGTTTTTAACAACACCCCGCTTACTCATCCAAATTTGAAGCAAACTGTATTCGAACACCTGTTTATATAATTGGTGAAATAGATAAAACATATCTTGGGCACGACTGAGCTGGAGGACATTGCTGCATTGATGTCGCCCAGTCCAATTGCGTTCAAAATATTCAACAAATCATTTCTTACTAACTAACACCATGTCCTGATTTTGTTTTAGAGGCGTTTTGACTTTCTTATGAGCTGTACTATACTGAAACTGTACACGCATACAGTGAGTACACAGCACTCGGATTTTCTTCCTCCCCCACCCCACCCCACCCCCCCCCCTCCCTCTCTCTCTCTCTCTCTCTCTCTCTCTCTCTCTCTCTCTCTCACTCACCCCGTCCCCCCCTCCCTCCATTCCCTCTATCACTGTCGTCATCTGAGTCTCAGTTCTCATCATCTTACTGTGCCACCATCTCTGGGGTAACATGATTCCATTGGCCAGAATCAAAGACTCAAACGCCTACGATGTGTTGCTGGTCCATATGTGTATTTCTTTAAATTCACCTAACCACACATGTTCCTCAGCTTTCCGGGAACAATTTTCTTTACTAAATGACATAAAAGGATTTCATAACTTCATTGAGGACCGTTCGGATTTCTGCATATCTCGATCAATAGCTCAGTCAAAATGGCTAAAATTTGGCAAAGCCTACCACTAATTGCAACTGAAATGGAATTACATAGAATGTGTTCGGTAGCTCCTTCCTGGTGACATATTAAAAATCTATTAAAATCTTTTAAGTGGAACTAATCTTTTTTTTTTACAGTTAAAGTTTATGGTCTTTTAAGTCGTCTGGCCCAATGCGAAAACGCAAATATGGCTATATCGCTGCAACACTTCGCGACAACTGCTTATATATGCAGAGGAGAGGCATTTTCACATCAAGTATAAATAATGTAAGCACCCATGTCTTTATTATAGATGGTTAGCCCAGAAAAATGAAGTAGATATGCCTAATGCCAACGTTAAGGGAGTGAGCATGAAGTTTGAAGACTATAACTGATTAACCAAAGAAAACTTGCAAATTCACGGCGTCATGACCATTACGGCACTCGTCATGTTTATAACTATGATAACATTAAGCCCATCTGTAAATTAAACACGGGGAAACGATTAAATAACTCCTTCCAATATATTATATTTATTGTTAATTTTATAAATGGACAATCAAAGTAAACTGAAAAGCGGTTTTCCTAGATTTAACGAACCACGCTTTAAAATAGTAAAACTTGACGACTTTCTTCATTGTTAGACTATACTTTATTCAAATCAAATTAATTATTCACATTTGATCCAGTAACACTGATTAAATTGACAAATAAAATATTGATTCAATATTTTGATATTTGAATCTATTATTCACCTTTGATCCAATAAAACTGATTAAATTGATTGATAAAATATTGATTTTAGTCTCTTGATATTCATATCATTTACATGGCGATTTGTGTATTCTGGGAGAAGGCGTTATCAGATGGACCAACAGTTACTTTAACTGCCAAAGGATGTGATGGTATTGCTAAAGCAATTATTGAATGTGAGTCAGAGATAGTTGTGAAACCTGGAGACGTGGTTCATATTAAATGTCGAAAAGTATTTTGCAACCATATAGCCATACAAAATTTAATTTAAAAACGAAAGCATATATCAGAGGGTTATGCCCACTCAGCTGACTCAACTCGCACTGTCCGCTCAGAGGGATCCACATTCTCATATCAGGACCATTGTTTGCTATGTGGAAATACTGATAAGTATGATCGAAAGAAAAAACGGCATGTGCTCATTCCAGTACGGACAATCGAATTTGATACGACATTACTGAGAGCATGTGATAAACGTCAGGATGAATGGGCAGATAAGGTCAAGGGAAGGGTGACATTCCCACAGGACTTTCGTGTAGCTGGTGCTGTTTACAATCAAACCTGCAATGTAAACTTTAGAACTGGTAAAAATGTGCCACATTCATACAAGAAAGAATGTGATGGTTTGTGAAAGAAAATAAAATTAAGAAGACCGGAAGATACTGTTAGAGCCAAGGCTTTCATAAAGTTCGCAGAAAACCTCGAGGCGAATGACGAACAGCAGCCAACAATCGCAGAAATTATTCGAAATATGGCAGATGCTTTACAAGGTTCAGATTTGGAAACATATGGTTCAACACTTATGAAAAACAAACTCCTTGGGCATTTTGTTGATAAAATAATCATCACAGAGATAAATGGTTCGCAAAATGTAGTGTCCTTCAGACGTACAGCCTCGGGCATTCTAGATTAATTTTACAGACAGCCCAAAGAAAATGATTTTGAGGCCGAAAAGTTTAGATTAATAGAAGCGGCTTGCCACCTCATCAAGAGTGACATTAAGTCGGTCGTTCAATCTAAAGACGTTTACCCCTCTAGCCTTTCCATGTATACCGTCGATGAAGCAACAGCCTTTCTACCACATTCATTCCGACTTTTGCTGAATGCTTTGTTTGTTGGAACGGACAAAGACTCAAAGGTATGCTCCTTAGGACAGGCTATCATGCAGACTACATGTCCCAGAAATAACATAGCTCCATTGCAGTTAGGTCTGGCTTGTTCAGATGCATTCTCATTTCACATCCAGATTCCTCATTGAAACATTGAACAAACTTGGGTTTTGTAGTTCATATTCTGAAGTACAGAGGTTTGAACGATGTACGACAATGAACGAGGAATCGGAAATTTCCGGTCCGTTTCCAGGACGATTCATGCAATACGCGGCAGACAATGTTGACCATGATGGTAGAACACTCGATGGCTGTGGTACGTTTCATGGCATGGGCATGATAGCAATGGTGACGCCCAAAACTGACTTTGTTTCAGTGATAAAGCGCATAGATGGGAGTGCAGATGACATAGCTGCAGTTGGACGTATTAATATACAGCCGTTCATAGCAAGTAGTGACGGACTGGAAAGTTTTAAATATGAAAGCATGCCGACATCAGCAAAAAACAATGACACATTTTTAGTGGACCTTCTTTGGAAAACGTCTTTGTCACTTTGCTCTCCTAGGCCAGCATGGCCTGGTTATATGCAATCAATATCCAAGCATCTATGATATTCCTCCCAATGATCGATATGAATCCAAGTGACATGACTTATATCAACTCCACTCTGAATTTCATATCGGAATATGCCAGGCATCATGAAGTAACACCCGTTGTCACATTTGACCAGTCGTTGTGGTAGAAAGGCATGTCAATTTTTTTAAGTGATCCCACGGATAGGCCGTTACAATCAATGGTGGTAAGGTTGGGTGGCTTTCATACATTAATGAGCTTTCTTGGGAGCATCAGACACTTGATGGCAGGGACAGGTCTCCAAGACCTTCTGGAGGGTGGTTTTGCTGGAAATATTTTGCCACATACTGAATGGTAAAGTGGTGGCAAGCGCTCTCCGTGGCCAGTTCCTTATTGATGCTGTCATTCTTCAAAGATATTTCAAAACAAAATTGCTTCTGCTATCTCAAGATAATGTGACAGGAAACAGACATTGAAAGTGGAAGTAACACAGTCCCAGTGGAACTTGATGCAATAGCGACGATGCACGATGACCTCATGTTAGGCAAAATTACTCTTCAAGAAGTAGAGTCATCAGTAGAGGTACGGTGTTTTCCCAGGAAACTTCAAACAGAGATGGCAACTTTGTGGTCAGAATATTGCACTGCCAAGCTATGGGTAAATTATATGGAGATGATCACCATTGTGTGTGACTCTATCAGATCTGAACGAACGGGTGATTGGCTCCTTCATCTTAAAAACTATGCAAGCCATGTTGCCATACCTGGCAGTATCCGGTCACAATCTGTACACAAAAGCAGTGTACCTCTACCTCCAGAAAGTAAGGTTACACGAAACATACCCTCAAGTTTACATGCAATTCTCCCAGGGACTACATGTTGCTCGGAGGTCAGACCATTTTTGGGCTGGATTATCGCCAGACCTTGTGATTGAACAGGTTTTAATGAGGCGTCTTAAAATGAATGGTGGCCTCACCAGAGGTAGGGGGCATGACTGAAACACAGCGAATAGTTTGATGTTTGTGAAGACCCGCGTATACGGAAGTTAATGTTGCCATGGAGCAGCTCACATCAGTTACATATGACACAAGTGAGCAACATAAAGATATATCAATAGCTAGGCAAACAAGGGACATTGCCTATTCTAGAAAGCTTATGTCCTTCATGGAATGGTGGTAACCATTTGGCACAAATCCATCACTTCGGAACATAGTTAATGGCATTGCAGCCGGAGCACACATAAACGTACATAACGCAAAGCAAATCGGAAATGTCATTCTTAATGAAATGGATGGACAACCCGTTCTCACACATCCCTTCAGGAGAAAGAAACAGGGCTATAACATTTGAATCCAAGGCTGCTGTCAAGATCGGCAGTAATATGGTCCAGATAGATCCCTTACTTCTGTTGCAAAGGATCTCAGACAAACGATCTGGCAAATGCTCTGACCTATGAACTCTGTAGTTACCCTCCAACATTGTTCGAAGGAAAGGACAGTCTCTTAGAAGCCATAAAACCACAGCTGGCTAGCTCAGTATGATTGTGAGGTAGCATATGCCAAAGGAGAGGCCAATGTATTAATAGTGCAAGCGGCAATTAATGTTTCAAAGATGTGTAAAGCAGTACTGGTCGGGGATGACACTGACCTGCTTATTCCCCTCATACATCATGCTGGGAGGAACACGCGTGATAGTTACTTCAGTCCTGAACCAAAGAAAGAAGCACCTTCAAAATGTATAAGTGCAAATTCCATCAGGCATACACTAGGAAAGAGCGTTTATGAAAATATTCTTTTTGTACACACTTTTCTCGGATGCGATACAACGTCGAGAATATCTGGTATAGGCAAATATGTCGGACTGACTTGAATGACAACAAGGTATTCCGTGACCAGGGCCAAAGTATTTGAAAGTGCAGCATCATCGAAGAAAGATCTCATATCTGCTGGTGAGAAGGCCATGGTTATTCTGTATAAAGGAACAGAAAATGAAAATCTTAACATGATAAGGCATTAGCGATCCGAGGAGCGTGTAACAATCAGTAAAATGGCCATCCACCCAAACATGTTACCACCAACATCTGTGGCGATGAAGTACCACAGCCTCCGTGTGTTCCATCAGATCCTACACTGGAAAGGGAATGTCTTGAATGCTGAAGAATGGGGATGGAAGATTTCAGGAGGTAAAATGATACCAGTAGTCTGACTTGAATCCTGCCCGGCAGTTCCTGCTTGAAATTGTGAGATGCACCTGCAGATCGGGCTGTGGGACTACGCGATGTGGATGTCATCGGCATGGACTTGATTGCTAATCTGCTTGTTCTGGGTGCAGGGGTATTTGTCAAAACATGTCAAATGATGACCTGGATAAAAATGAAAAGGAAATGAATGTAGAAATCATTTCAAACATCGAATTTTAGCGTCACCTGTTATTTAGACTGGTGGTCATATTGGTCTATGACGTCATAGAGTGGGAATAGTGTGATAACGACATTTTTCTCTGGTAGATTTGTGGCATATTTCTATCTGTTTCTATCTCTTTGTAACACATTTATGTGGTCTAAATGGACCGTTATCATGATATATATATATTCGATTGACGGCCATCTTGGTATCCATCTTGAATTTAACACGTTCCACTTAAAAGATTTTACTAGATTGTTAAGATATCATTACCACACCCTAAAGAAAAAAAATAAAAGTGGTTTCGTTTCTGTTGCAATTAGTGGTGGATCAAACCTTATTTTGACTGGCCTACAATGCAAAGCGAGAATAACTGTCAGGGCCTCCGGCATGCGAAGCTTGGTGTGGAATACAGCAGGATTGAATGCATTTTGATTTACGTGAGCATATAGTCGCTTCTACAACCAACCCTGTATCAAACCAGCTCGACTGTTTACGTACCTTTGTGAACCATTGACCTTTCTCCTTTAGCATCCAATGACATTAATACATCTATCGTTGGGCCTGGAAATTCGGCATGCCCGTGTATAGTTCAAGCAGTCTTTCCAGACCCTCAGGCTAGTACTGGACTATATCAGTCCCGTTTGTTCTCACCAAGAAAAGCCAAGGTTCAAGACCCAATAAAGTAATGATGAAAAATAAAGCAGCTAGATCCGGGCTGCCAGTAGCTATTAATCATAATGGGCCTATGCTTAATTACTAATGTAATGGTACTAAATGTATGAGGTAAGTAAGTGTCAACCAGTAGAATAACGACTATTGCTTAGCTAAATCATATCATTTATAATTCTTGATACGAACCGGTCCAAAAACAGAACAGCCAATAGGAGAATGGTTAGTTGTTCATTGGGAGTAGCGCCTCATGTCTACATGCCAAATAGATCAGCAACTAACACAATGGTCTATATGGTTTCCATCCCTTGTCCAACAGTTCACCAACGCCTCCAGAGAACACGTCATACTCTGTACAGTTCAATCCTATTTTTACATACAAGTTCAAAAACCTATCACTCTATATGGCTTTCGAGTCAGGTTTTGTTGAAATAGGTGCGACCGTGTAAGGAGGAGTAATAATGGAGTCCATTGTACATTTTTAGACATGTTTAAACGTCTAAGATGGTCGTCATGAATTGATCAATCACATTTCCGCATAGGATTTTTGAAGACAAACACTTTCCAGCCAGCTACGTCTGGTTAATGAAAATAAATCTTTTAACAAACTTATTGAAAATTTTCGGAACTCCAAGATGCCCGCTAAATATTAACCAATCAAATTTCTGCATATAAGTTCTTAGATCTACCACCATTGGTACTTTCACCCAAGTCTGATGAAAATCAGCCCAGCGTCTAATTGGTACCATAGTCTTTTAAAGGACTTCGTGAACATTTTTGAAATCTATGATGGCCACAGAATGAATTGTAGCTTGCGGGGGTCCGTCAGGTCATTCCAGCATGAAATGCTCGGCCATCACGCCACATGTGCATGGTGAACGAGGGGGCTGGCTAGCTCCGAGTCTCAGGGTTTCAGATTCCATGTGACCACACACCGTGAAATACATAAACCGGCTCCTAAGGCTGGTGGAACTCAATTGCGGTGGAGCCATGCGACCATTGCTGCTGAGATTGAACTGCACGGTCTCATCCCAGCTGTTGGTGTCACCGGTATGTTTTTCCATGTCAATTTGAGATTATGGAGAATAAATTATAAAAAGAGGTACCTATTTAGTCAAACAAGGTGAATCGTTTGACAGTAATTGAGCATATAATGATAATACATAAAGTAGAGCTAGTCAGTGTACTTTGCACGTGGGGTCGCCGGAGGTACCACATGGATTCCTAAATCCGCAGGGGTATCCCCGCAAAGGAAGCATCCACTTAACGAGGTCACTGTTTAACTTAATATAAGCCATTATACCTTCATTATATAAATAGAGATTCCCGATGTTGCGAGAGGAAAGTGCCTCGCACGAGCCTCCTTCACCCAGATGTTTTCATGATGGTACGAGAGGTAGTAGCCTCATGCGTGCCTCCATCCAGGATATCTGGCTTATGCAAGAGGCAAGTGCCTCGCGCAGGCCTCCATCACAGGAAAATGCCCTCGACGCCAAAGCGAAGGAAAAGAGCTGGCAAAAAGGGCCACTCTTTTGTTCAACAAAAATACAAGGAAAAAAGACCATCATAGTGAAAATATAATTAACATGATGCATACTGGTTTACGTGAAGACAGAGCAAGCAATTCCCAAAGGATTCACCAGTCCCTGTCTTTCTAAGATACTGTATTGGTGGGTGCTGCTTTTATTTGTGCGGGCATTCTGCTAATCCTGACCTACCATTTAGGTGTTAAAAACAGGAACTAGTTTTGGCCGCAAGTGGCAGAGATTCCTACCTATCATTAGATATGGCCATCCAATGGGCGCAGACGCCCCGCTTCCCGTAGGTTGCTTTGGAAAGCATTTACCTCCGTGGATAGCAAGCGTACATGTTACTTCGCAACATATCCGAACTGGGTGAGAATCCGGATACCCTGCTCCATAACTACATAAAACATCATTGGACGATGGCTACATTTTACACAAGCAAATTTAATGACTGACATATCGTTACGGTGGGGGTAGAGAGACGAATATTCACCGTGAGTGTCGTTCCCGTGAGGGCATGGTGGATCCAAGATCCTGCCCAGACACTACAATGAGTTGGGTGGAGAGGTGCGTCTCATCCGTCACCAGTCCTATGGACCTAATCTTTGACCTGTCATGAGGGTTATATTCCAATATGACCAATATGCACTGCTGGCCGGGAATAAAATATCATCCTACAATAATAACTATATGTTTTCGCAGTGCTTTCCTTCTTTGGCAAAGTATCTAACTATCAAATATCCGAGGATACGGGGGAGATGTATGTGAACCCGCACTTTGGCCATCACTGCTCGAAAACCTCTGATAGTTTCCCAGAGTCGGATCAGTCCAACGTGCGGGTGGGGTATCCAAACAATTAAGAAGCCGCACAGATTGGTGGATCGTGGAAAGAGACAATGACTTGGTAAATATGTGGCCCTATAGGTATTTGGCCAATCAAACACAACCTTGCTGGAGTGTGTGACTAGATTACCACAACAGCCAGGAAAGAGGCTTACACTATATGCCTCCTTTTGAAGAAATTGTCCCTAACGACTTTAACATATCCTATCGAGCTGAATAGTAAGGTTAGTCGGTAGCATGCCGGGCTCGAACATTTAGAGCACGGTCAGCGTCCTTAGTGTAAAATTGTTGATGGCGGGAATAAGTGATGCATATATTGTTGCTGTTTAGTATTTCCTAGCGCACTGTGGTCCAGAGTTTTTATAAATAAACAAAACATATCAACTGGATGACTAACTGCCATATACATAACTAACCAAGACAATGAAACATTATCACAATTAACATAATGATTAAGTGAAGTAGTAAGTATATATAATAGGTTAATAACCTAAACGGTTAAAGCACCCACAGTAAACAAGGATAATATAGACAGTAATAAAGAAATCATAAATTGTGGTCCGAGGACTGGTACGGTACCTATTAGTCATCAGTACCTTATACGGACGTAAATCATGGCAATAAGACATAATATGTATAGTTACTTCAGTACCTAGTAGTTACTTGAACGGAACAGGCTACTACGTTACTGAAATTGGGGCGCTAACATATTCGTAGCGCGAGTCGACACGTTGTCAAGGGTGGAAGGTTTCCACATGCAGATCTCTGCAGCTGGTTTCCGCAGAAGGGTCTCTGCATGCTGACTCTGGGATAGATACGGTACAAACTACGAACAGTAAAACAGAGCAATGAAGTAATGTCTACTAGATCATCTCTATAACTAAATCATAATTTATATGGTGGTGAGAAAGTTCTCCGTCCACCGACGGGAGTATAAAGGTTAAGCATAACCCATTAACAAAGAGGGTTACTTATAAAAATGTAATTAATGCATGTACATATTGAAGCACATGGTGTGGGGCATGTCGTATAGCTCTTGCGGTGCACTAGGCAACGTCTACTCGACTGCGGTCAAAAGGTTATAAAGGTATCTCACACGACATGCAGTGCGGTGGTTGTAGTCCACGTTCACATGGTTGGCAGATCCGGCGAGTCATCCACCAAGAAACATTGCTGCTCTACATTATGTAGAATTTACATATCAGGCCGCAAGGCCCTGCCACAAAGGTTCCTCTTATAGGTGTTCGGAAATGGGAACCATAACTTTAATTTATTATTGCTCCCGGATGGCCGTCCGGGAGCATCCAAAATTAGACGTAATGCGGGTTAGCCGAGAACTGCTTTTATGTGTGGGTGATCTCAGAGCCGTAAGGAACCATGGGGGATTTCTGTATCATTCTTATCTGCAGGTATTCCGGTCCACTCATTTAATCCACACCTCCAGTCAGCTCAGCTCTCGACTTTCGGCCTCCTCACCGACGATGCTCCTGACCTTCGAATTTCACTCCCTTTTAAACTTACTGGGACGTCAGAACTGGCTGCCTGGACCAATCAGCGGCTGCTGTACCAGCCAATCAGCGTACTAGAATACTGTGACGTATACACAAATAACTATGTTTTTAGATATGCATAGATATGTGAAGTGGGGTAGCAGGCCACGTGTACACAAATTACTGTGCATTTAGTTTTATATATATATATATATATATATATATATATATATATATATATATATATATATATATATATATATATATATATATATATATATATATATACACGATTACGACGTTATAGCAATTTTAAAGTATATGTTGACTGGGAGCTTCGATGATAACTCGGCCATTTCTAGACCGATTTTAAAATGGTTTACAGTTTTGGAAAGCTCGTCAGATTGATACCAAGAACCATGAGAATAAATGGATTATAAATATCTACGAGTACCATCTCGGTACACTATAGGTACACACTCACTCCCAATCTCGACACAGGTGTCGTCGAGGAAGCTTCAGAGTGCGTGCGTGCCCGCATTCTAACGAACTTGGTAGTTTTCACGACGAAATGCCTCTCGTCTCAGCTTATACATGCTTACTGCTCTACCCAGGGGGGTGTGCTTCTGGGAATGAATCCAGGATGGGCGGCCCGTACCCAGCTTCACTGGGATGGCCAGTACCCACCTGATCGATCCGCGCTACAGAATCAACCAATCAAATTCACTTACAAAAAGTATGCCGCCAATGAAGCTGGAGTCCGTCAATCCAAGTTTTGTTGAAATCAGTCCAGCAGTTGATCAGCCGTCATAAAATCATGTCCTGGACATGTTCGGAAATCTAAGATGGCAGACGTAAAAGAGATCAATTCCATTTCTGTACAGCTGTTCAGATGCCTCCAACGGTTTGGTCCATGCAGCCGAGTTTGATTGACATCTGCCTAGTGATTAATGAGTGTGGCATTAAAAAATCTGTACATTTTGTGAGATTCAAGAGAGCCGCCGGAAGTCATCAACTCTACCTCGCTGGGGCCGGTTTACAAAGGGTACTTAAGTACAATGTAAATGCCAAATATAGCATTCTCATTGGTCAGTTTTCTACTTTACTACAGGGCGTATAGTTTACGTATCTTTGTGAAACGGGCCCCTGGAGTCCTTTAAACTATGCTTGCTTAAGATCGGCCAAGTAGTTCATGAGGAATAACATCTTAAATGATTTCCCGATTGACGACCCACAGGCAATATTCAAGATACACTGTGTGTACAGATTCTTGAGATGACCACCGATGGTCGACAGATAAATTGATCAATCAAATGTCTGCATAGAAGTTCTGAAGGCCACCAATCCTGAAGCATTTCATGTTTGATTAAAATTGACCATGCGATTAAAGAAGTAGTTGAAGGACGGCAGACGGGGCATAACATGGTATAAGCCCACTTGGTCCTTTGTGTCAGGTGAGCTAATACATATGAGCACGTACAGAGAGCAATAGATTGAAATTACGCTTCTATTTATTGCTGTCTAGAATTGCCTATAGGCGTGGCCATTTTGCGCAGGGGATTGTGGGGCTGTGTCTCACGAGATCTCCATCGATATGAGATCTAATAATTCTTGGGACGAAGACACGGCTCTATTTTTAGATTGCTGGGTATCTCATAATTATTATCTTCATACGCGTGATTCATGGCAAGTTCTCTTATTTGTTCTGGTCCGACTGTAATAGAGTTTGCACGGCGATGGCCGCTTAATTATTTTAATAAACAGCCAACGGAACTCCAAATAACTACTCTGAATAAGTACTCTTCTTTTGCTGGAGGACTGCGTACAAAACATGTTTATCATTCCTCCTGCAGATGAAAGTACTCAAGCACACGCCCACTCGCGGCGTCTCTTATACGTCCACTTTAGCACGCTTTCAAACTGACCACAAATGGCTTCTTGCGGTGATCGTGAGAAATGTCCATTTGCATTAGCTACTCGCCGGAGAACTTGTTTTGAAGGTGAAGGTTGGATAAACGATCCTATAATTCCAGTAGTAAATTGCAAAAGAAAAACCACAATGGTCTCTTGGACGGCAATTAGACAGAGGACATTTTCTATGATAATGGATTTTTCTGTATATGACGTCATAATTATTTAGGTCAGATGTAGCTAGACGTCACAATCAAAATGTGTAATGAATGACGTATCTAGCTCCACCAGGAAAATTGAATAGCCAGTCAAGTATTGCACGTCTTTACTATTTAATCAACATGCTATTGAATATTTTGAAACTAATTTGACTAGACGCTGTTCGAATTGTATGTCTTTGCTATTCATTCAAGTAATTTTCTATGACAATGGCTGGGTTCGATCTGTAACTGAAGGACAAGAGATCATAATAAATTACTTCATATACAGGCTGACGTCACAATCCAAAATGTGTAGATGAATAGCGTATCGAGCTCAGTCATGAACATTGTATAGTCCGGCAAGTGTACGAATTGTATGTCTTTACTGTTTAATCAACATCGTGTTGAATATTTTGAAACTAATTTGACCTGGCGTTGTTGCAGCCAGAGGCAGCAAACCTTTAAAAGCACCCAGTCAAATTGGTTTCAAAATAGTCATCAGCTTACCTGTATGGTTACCCTGAAATTGGAAGTCTGGGAATTCATTATTCAGCGTATATATATATATATATATATATATATATATATATATATATATATATATATATATATATATATATATATATATATATATATATATATATATATATATATATATATATATATATATATATATATATATATATATATATACACCTGTGCAAAAGTTAAGCACCAGCAAAAACAATAGAACGTAGAAACATGATGGTACAACTAGGCTGCCATACTTTTTGTCCCCGCGTTAGCTGACATAATTCCAAGTATGAAATGTACATGCATGCATGACTTCACGCCGCTTGATGTCCATGCGTGGCGGGAAACAGCACACGTGTTCAGTTATGTAAAAGTCCAGTTTGAGGTGTAGAACATTACATACAGATTTAGGCGACAAGATTAGGAATTTTGTGTTCATGACCGTGGTTTATTTGTACAGAGAGAATTAGCTCTTGATTGTGAACCGCTATGGCAAGACGAAGGTTAAGTGGTCGTGTGAAATGGCAAATCATAGGCATGCATACCACTGGTATGTCATGCAGAGAGATTGGCAGACAGCTGAACATTAACCATACTGTAATCAGTCGTTTGATTGCAAAACATGGGCAAACTAACGAGGTGAAGGACAGGCCTAGATCTGGAAGACCGACGAAGACTACTGCCTGTGATGATCGAGCCCTAGTACGCCTTGTTAGGAGATCTTCATTCACCAACAGCAGAGTGCTCAACCAGCAATGGGAAACGCGCAATAGAGTGTCAATGTCTACCGTCAAAAGGAGACTGTATGCTGCTGGCATGAAAGCTAGGAGACCTGTCAGACGTCCTCTCCTCACTGCACACCACAAAGAGGAGCGTCTGAGGTGGTGCAACGAAAGAAGACACTGGAACATGAGATCCTGGAGACGGGTACACTGGTCCGATGAAAGTCGGTTCCTGCTTCATGCCACAGATGGTCGAACTCGTGTATGGAGGTCCAGACGCACGGCGTACGACCAACGTAACATCATGGAAGAAGTTCCATTTGGTGGAGGTTCCGTTATGATATGGGGGTGCATCTCATTTGATTTTAAGCTGGATCTGTTGACTGTACCTGGAACACTAAATGGACAAAGATATCAAGATTCCATACTGGATAGAGTTGTGGTCCCTCATTTTGTAAATCATGCACCTGGAACCCACCCTATATTCATGGATGACAACGCCCGACCACATCGTGCTAGAGCTGTGCATGAATACCTCCGCCAGAATGCCATCGAAACCCTACCATGGCCAGCAAGGAGCCCTGACATGAACCCTATTCAGCATATCTGGGACATTCTGGGAAACATGGTGAGAAGGAGGGATCCTCCTGTGAAGAACCTACAGGAATTAACAGACGCACTCCATCTTGAATGGCAACGAATACCACAATGGCGTATCAGTCGGTTGGTGACCAGCATGAGACGTCGTGTCCAGGCCGTCATCCAGGCACAAGGTGGATATACCCGGTATTAATAATGACAGTCTCAAACTCGTGCACAGATGTTAAACTTCGTTTTCAGACACCATTAATGACAATCTAGCCACGTGTGTCAACTGTAGGGCAATAGTTGTCAGTTGTGTCAACGTAACCATATTCAGGCCTCGTTTTCAAGTTCAAACAAAAACATACAGTGTTTCCCCACCATCATAATCAGCATTCCTCTAGTTGCATTATTACCTCTTGCACTAAGATGGATGGGTACATAAATGTTTATGCTATTGCTTTCTTCATAGCACATGAATATACCCTCGCATGTGCGTAAAAATAGGGTGGTGCTTAACTTTTGCACAGGTGTATATATATATATATATATATATATATATATATATATATATATATATATATATATATATATATATATATATATATATATATATATATATATATATATATATAATATACATATACATCGATTCCAACACGCAGAAATGGGTGGCGCTTAGCTAGAAATAGGCGTGGCATACCTAGAAATGGATCTCTCTATTGAAATTGGCATGAGTAAATTGAGCATTACATGGCTAATACCACTAGGTAATGCGTGGCCCACACAATATGGACCACTTGTATTAAGAGACCACCCATATTTTTATGTCACATATTTTAACAAGGCCAATCATAGATTGTTGCCATGAATACAATGTACTCGTCCTCTGACGGAGGGAGGATAATTAATACCACTTACTAATAATTTGTAGAAGGGAGAATTTAATCAACATCACTGATAAAAATTAGATATTAAATCATAGGTCACTGATTTTAACTTATTAAATAAAATATTACAAGTTATACATGTCAGACTGTATAATCATTAATATATTATTTAATAAGTATAAATTAGTATGTCATTAATTACAATTGTTATGTTAACCGCTATCGATGATCTTGATTATGTAGCTTTACTACGCGCTATTACGTCATGACAACAAGTTGCCCAAACCTCTATCATGCCTTTGGCACAACAACTCCATCTTGAAGAATCAAGAGGAAGACCTGGTTAGACGTCACATAAGGTCTGGTTGGTAAATATACTAAAGTGGAATCAAGATGGAGACTGCATTTTTAAAATTTATATTATAGTATTTTATTTCATTAACCAAACACAAATTTTTAATTACACAAGATCATCGATAGCGGTTAACATATCAATTGTAATTAATGACATACTAATTTATACTTATTAAATAATATATTAATAATTATAGTCTGACATGTATAACTTGTAATATTTTATTTAATAAGTTAAAATCAGTGACCTATGATTTAATATCTAATTTTTATCAGTGATGTTGATTAAATTCTCCCTTCTACAAATTAATTGTCATGTTGGCTATCCATCATATTACGTCATATGATGTCATACTCAACGACGTGACGTATAGGATGAAGTCATAATCATGACATCATGACTGACTCAATTCAACTTAAATGCTTAATAGTCCGACACGTTGTATGAATTGTATGTCTTTGCTATTTACAAAACATGCTGGTGAATATTTTGAAACTAATTTGACTGGGCGATGTTACTGCCACAAGGAGCAACTGTACCCAGTCAAATTGGTTTCAAAATAGTCAACACCTTACCTGTATAGTTTTCTGGAAATTGTTGGTCAAGAAACTCAGAGATCCATCGATACCAACACGAGCGCGGTATTAATGTATTAATATACCATCCGGATTCAGTGACCGATTGACTAACGTTAGGCCTATGGAAGTCATTTCAAGCAACCGCCACCAAGATGTGACTTACTTGGGCAAAATTGTGTGTTTTTCTAACAAAATCCTTTAGAATGTTTAACACCGAAATTTCAATATCTCAGATAAAGACAACTATACGAATATCTTTTTAATACTTTGACTGGTAGCCCACCCCACCCTACCCGGCTACTTGTTGCTATCATAGACCTGTATTAATTATTGCAACGACAACGATTGCCCATGTAAGCATATCTTCTTCTCTTAATGTATTTTAACCCTTTCATGAGGAGGCCGCCAAAACCGGCCTCTACAGTGATCTTGAGGATGTTAATTTGCAGGTCAAGAAATCGTTTTTGAAAATTCACCACTGAAATGACTGGCTCGATAATTGAGCCAGTCATTCCAATATTAACTCTTCAAAACAGTCGTCTATTGGACTGCAAATAGGCACTCAATAACCAAATATGTTCTTTATATTCTTGACTCAATTTAGATAATACAGGGTTAATAAAGTATGAGGACGACGATGATGTACCATGTCTGTTTAACCTTTCCCGTATTGTATTATAGTATGATTCACATTTGTTGCGTTCGAGACAGGGTAAAAATTACAGACTTGTTACAGACAGTCCTGAGGCATACTATTTGTGTTGTAAATTTTAAAAGAAAAACATGCATAATAATATTGTAGAGGGCGAAAAAGTAGACAGAGTTCACTAACAATAATGGATCCATCTAAAAATAAAGGCTTGGTTTCTTCGAAACTACAACTCGAATGTAATGACCGGTCATCTTCTTACGTTATCCCAACGACTAGACTGTCACACAGACTCAACTTCGGATACCAGACAGACCGGGAGCCAGTCTATCTCCGTAGCAGACTGTAAAAGCAACACTGTGGATCATGAAATCGCTACGTCAATGGCTACTCAATAAGCCCCTACATACGAGATACATTTCTCGATCTCGTATCGAAAGAGAACTCGCTGGATACGAATGAATAATGGATGTGTGATTATCAGTAGTATCCTTTTGTCTTTAATCCATTCGTGGGAATAAATCCATGTAGGGTCAATGCAATTATGTAGCAGTATTAATAGACTACCAATGTTCCAAATTTCCAGTCAAAACTGCTGTCAATAATATTGTAGCAGATTGTTGAATACAGAAATCAACCGAAAATGTAGGCCTATGCATGTGCTAAGTTAAGAACGTCTACAGGAAATTCGGCCACAGAATTTCAACCATCCCGTAAAGTAATTTCGTAGTATACGATTTCATCGCGTAAATTCGTTTCAATTTTGGCAGATCTGCGGGTTTTCAATTCCCTACTATTACTGTCCGCAATATGTTTGGCCACATAATTTCACCGATATCGTTAGATAGTGATATGAACACGCTAATGAATCTTGAGTTTTCTATCACATAGTAATTTTGTAAGATTCAATTTAGTAGCCACGGACAGTTGTCAAATGCCAACAATTTACTATATTCGGTATCAGAATGTCTGTTCTCGATTTGTAATAATTTTTGTTAGATATGGATGTATATAACTCAATATGAGCTAGTGCTTTTGCACAATTCTACCATCAAGTAATCTCATCGTAGGTAGTTACATATTCGCCGTATGGCCCCATTATAATATGGTTGGTTCACATTCACCACATTCAGATAGGTGTCGGTATGTCCTGGTATAGCGCTCATAATGGGTTCGGCCCCAGAATGTCACCCATATGTTTAGATAGGTATAGGCATACGTGTACGGGGTAGTGAGATTTAAAACTATCTACCATGAAATAATTTCGGCTCAAATTTAGGCCGATTCATGGTTTTCGTTTCACCCAGTCAAATTAGTTTCAAAATAGTCATCAGCTTACCTGTATAGTTACCTTGAAATTGGAAGTCTGAGAATTCATTATTCAGCGTATATATAGACATCGATTCCAACACGCAAAAAAGGGGTTGAGCTTAGCTAGAAATAGGCGTTGCATACCTAGAAATGGATCCCTCTATTGAAATTGGCATGAGCAAATTGAGCATTGCAGGGCTAATACCACTTGTTAATGCGTGGTCCACACAATATGGACCACTTGTATTAAGAGAGCCCCCGTATTTATAGGTCACATATTTTAACAAGGCAGTCAGAGATTGTAGACCCTTGCCATCCCGAACGCACATAGACCTGAATACAATACACTCATCCTCTGACAGAGCGAGGGTAATTAATACCACTTGCTAATGGGCCTTTTCAGGTTGTCTATCCATCATATTACGTCATATGACGTCGTAATTAATTAAGTGACGCGTAGGATAACGTCATAATAATGACGTCATGACTGACTCGATTTAGTCCATCTTAAATGCTTAATAATCTGACACGTTGTACGAATTGTATGTTTTTGTTATTTAATAAAAATGCTGTTGAATATTTTGAAAGTAATTTGACTGGCCGCTGTTGCTGCCATAGGCAGCAACATGACCCAGTCAATTTAGTGTCAAAATATTCCACGGTTTACCTGTATAGCTTTCTTGAAATTTATCGTCTAGTAGTTCAGAAATACATCGATCCCAACTCGAGAGTGGTATGGGTGGAGTTTAGCTAGAGATGGACAGGGCATAGCTAAACTGGAAAGGTTCATTGTATTAATAAACCACCACAGTTTTCAGTGCCCTATTGTCTGTAGTATGTTCAGCTCCATAATTTACCCCACATAGACTTGCACTTTAATAAGCTAGTTATAGTCCGAATCTAACAAATTCTAGAAGAAGTAATTTTAATACGCAAAATTTAGCTTTAATGATGGTGTATTCGTGGTTTTCGGTGCCCTACTTTCCGTAATATGGTCGGTTCCAGAACTTCGCTCACATAGACGTATAGGAGTTTGAATATGCTAGTTACATTGGGAATTTAAAAGAATTCTAACATGAAGTATTTTCGTAGTATGCGATTTCATCTCATAAATTTGTTCCAATGTTGGTAGATCTGTGGTTTTCAATACCCTACCGTCTGCAATATGTGTGGCTACATAATTTCACCCATATGGTTAGATAGCGATATGAATACGCTAATGAATCTTGAAATTTCTTCCACGTAGTAATTTCATAATATTCAATTTAGTAGCCACGGACAGTTGTAAAATGTCAACAATTTACTATATTCAGTATTAGAATCTCAGTTCTCGGTTTGTAATCTTTTTTTTTTTTTACATATAGCTGTATATAACTGAATATGTACTACTGCTTTTGGACGATTCTACCATCAAGTAATTTGGTAATATGTAGTTACATATTCGCCATATGGCCCCATTGTAATTTTGTTGGTTCACATTCACCACATTCAGATAGGTGTCGATATGTCCTGACATATCGCTCATAATGGGTTCGGCCCAGAATATCACCCATATGTTTAGATAGGTATAGGCATAAGTTTACGACGTAGTGAGATTTAAAAATTTCATAACGTAAATAAGCTCAAACTTAGGGTAATTCATGGTTTTCATTTCAATACGTTCAGCCCCAGAATTTCACCCACAAATACTTATAGGAAATATGCTAGTTGTATTCCGAATTTAAAAAAATTCTACAGGAACGTAATTTCATAGTACACAATTCCATACCGAAAATTTGTGCAAATTCTGTCAGATCACAGATTTTCTGTTTTCTATACCACACTGTTTGCAATAGGTTCGACCCCAGAAGCTCACCCATATGGTTAGATACGTATATGAATATGCTAATAAAGTATCAAAGGTTTAAAAATGTTTACTATACAGTAATTTCGTCATATGCAATTTAGTAGTGGCACACCATTGTCAAATTCCAATAATGTACTATTCGGTACCAGAATATCTATACATGCCTTGTAGCCAGTTTTCGAACATATGGCCATACAGAACTCACTATGTTCTCGTGCTGTGCGAAATATTGTAATAATTCTACCACCAATTCTTTATTATAGTAATGTGAAAATATTTCTATATATCCCATATTATTAGCCGTGTGTACTGGTGGAACCTGACTTATCAGGCTAATACACTAACATTTGCAAATATGGCCAACAAGATCGTCATCATTACAACGGTTGAGGCCGATTTTGGCCTTTTTATCGGGCAAAAATATTTGATTTAATAGTTTGTCACTGTTTCCAGCAAAGATATCGTTTAATAGGCGACATAGATATGATAGCTAAATGAAACAGATCACGATGTCGTGGCTGTTTCCCACTGGGTCTTCAGTCAGAATGTTTTCTACTATATCATTTTCGTTGGAGAAAATTAGGTTCACGGTATTGGTTCTATCCTGACCACTTAACTTTGTTGAAAAGGTTATCTGTCGATACAGATCGGGGTCCTGTATTGCATCAAAAATATACTTGCTTTGTGCATTTCACTAGCATTGCAGTGTATATTTCACCAATATATTTCCGGGTAATAAGCTCTTCACGTCTGTTTAACACGGTATCAAGATCTAGGTTTAAAATATTCTTTACAGTTTTTCTTTAATATGTTTGAATGGGTGTCAGGGTCTGTACTGCTTCTTGCGCCGATTTTCTACTGACTGGGTTGCCAGTTCTGTTGATTTCTTTATCTTTACAAGTTGTTGATACCTAATGACCCAAATTTGATCCGTTACGCTCTGTTAATGCAGTAGTGCAATTTTCTCATCACTGGCTGCTCTTAATTTTGTCTGTTCCTCTCTCTGTTAAGGAGTTTGGCCTGGAGAATAAGGATGGATGGAAAAATTGTTGGACTGACCAAAAATATAACGCAGCCAGCATGCCAGAGTGGGCCCCACTAGGGTTTTGATTGGGCTGATTAGGGCTGAGTGGGCTAGGGATTTGAGTGGGCTTTTGCTTGGGCTCTGTTCGGGGCCCGATTGGGTTTTTGGTCAAATTACAAAACGTGATAATTATATTCCCGGTGACACATTTCATGTGAAAAATCATTCCCCCAATTAAATCTCAAAGAATATTTCATGACATAGCTTTTTAAATTTTGACAGGGCTGAGAAAGGGTTGAGTGGGCTAGGGCTTTGAGCGGGTTTTCGTGTGGGCTCTGTTCGGGGCCCGATTGGGCTATTGATACAATTTTAAATCTTAAGAATTATGTTCCCTGTGTTTCATTTCATTTGAAATATTATTTTTCCCATTGAATTTCGAAGTCTAAAGCACAATCGAAGTTTTTAACTTTTTACTGGGCTGAGTAAGGGCAAAGTGGGCTAGGGCTTTGAGTGGGTGTTCGTGTGGGCTCTGTTCAGGGCCCGATTGGGCTATTGATACAATTTTAAATCTTAAGAATTATGTTCCCTGTGTTTGATTTCATTTGAAAAATTATTTTTCCCATTGAATTTCGAAGTCTAAAGCACAATCGAAGTTTTTAACTTTTGACTGGGCTGAGTAAGGTCAAAGTGGGCTAGGTCTTTGAGTGGATTTTCGTGTGGGCTCTGTTTGGGGCCCGATTGGGCAATCAGTACAATTACGATTTGATCAAGAATTATGTTCCCTGTATTTCATACCATGTGAACAATTATTTTCCCCATTAAATCTCAAAGCATAAAGCATGATGAATGTTTATTACTTTTGACAAATCTCAATAATGTCTGAGCGGACTTTCGTGTGGGCTTTGTTCGGGGCCCGATTGGGCTAATGGTACAATTATGAATCTTAAGAATTATATATGTTCCATATGTTTCAACAGTCTCCCAACATCGTCACTCGAATGGATTCATTTCAAATTTGGAATGTCAACTCTTTATGACAAGGCCTCGGTGGGGAGTGCATATCGGCAAAATATGTCCAAACCTATCAGAGTTATCCCCCTTGATTTCATGAAAAATCGTAAAAAAATGTCGCTTCCGTTCGATAACTTCAGTTAACTTTAATGGATTCATTTCAAATTTGGAATATCACCTCCTTATGACAAGACCACGGTGGGGATTTCATATCGGTGAAATGTGTTCAGATCGATCAGAATTATTCCCCTTGAATACTTATAAAAATCATAAAATATTTAATTGTTTCCTTTCAATAACTTCAGTTAAACTGCTGGGATTCATTTCAAATTTGGAATATCAACTCCTTATGACAAGACCTCGGCGAGGATTACATATCGGAAAAAATGTGCCCAGAACCATCAGAGTTATTCCCCTTGATTGCCTGAAAAATCGTAAAATATTTGGTTTCCGTTTGATAACTTCATTTAGCCTGGATGGATTCAATTCAAATTTCGAAAATACATCCCTCTGCATGACACTTTGACTGGGATTGCATTTGGCCAAAATGTGTCTGTAATGACCAGCGTAATTCCGCTTGATTTCTTGAAAGATTTATGTACAATAGTTGAATTTAAAGAATTGGGGTTGTACTAAAAAACCCTGGTATGGGGATCTGTGACTAGAACTGGTCTTTTATTTCATTTCAAAAATTATTTTACCCATTAAATTTCGAAGTCTAAAGCACGATCGAAGTTTATATAACTTTTGACTGGGCTGAGTAAGGGCAAAGTGGGCTAGGGCTTTGAGTGGGCTTTCGTGTGGGCTCTGTTCGGGGCCCGATTGGGCTATTGATACAATTTTAAATCTTAAGAATTATGTTCCCTGTGTTTCATTTCATTTGAAAAATTATTTCTCCCATTGAATCTCAAAGCATAAAGCATGATGAATGTTTATTACTTCTGACAAATCTCAGTAATGTTTGAGCGGGCTTTCGTGTGGGCTTTGTTCGGGGCCCGATTAGGCTAATGGTACAATTATGAATCTTAAGAATTATATATGTTCCCTATGTTTCAACAGCCCCCCAGCATCGTCACTCGAATGGATTCATTTCAAATTTGGAATGTGAACTCCTTATGACAAGGCCTCGGTGGGGAGTTCATATCGGCGAAATATTTCCAAACCCACCAGAGTTATCCCCCTTGATTTCATGAAATATCGTAAAAAATTTCGCTTCCGTTCGATAACTTCAGTTAGCTTTAATGGTTTCATTTCAAATTTGGAATATCACCTCCTTATGACAAGACCTCGGTGGGGATTGCCTATCGGTGAAATGTGTTCAGATTCATTAGAGTTATTTCGTTTGATTATTTGAAAAATCGTAAAATATTTAATTGTTTCCTTTCGATAACTTCAGTTAGACTGCTGGGAATTTTGAATATCAACTCCTTATGACAAGACCTCATTGAGGATTAAATATCGGCAAAAATGTGTCCAGAACCATCAGAGTTATTCCCCTTGATTTCCTGAAAAATCATAAAATATTTGGTTTCCGTTTGAAAACTTCAGTTAGCCTGGATGGATTGAGACTGGGATTGCATTTGGCCAAGATCTATCTGTAATGACCAGTGTAATCCCCCTTGATTTCCTGAAAGATTGTATGTACGACATTTGAATTAAAAAAACTAGGGTTGTACTAAAAAGCCCTGGTTGGAGGATGTGTGACCAGAACTGGTCTTTTATTTCATTTGAAAAATTATTTTACCTATTGAATTTCAAAGTCTAAACTACGATCGAAGTTTATAACTTTTGACTGGGCTGAGTAAGGGCAAAGCGGGCTAGAGCTTTGAGTGGGCTTTCGTGTGGGCTCTGTTCAGGGCCTGATTGGGCAATCAGTGGAATTATGGGCTAATGGTTCAATTATGCATCTTAAGAATTATATGTTCAACTACATGCCCTCACTGTAGAGGCGAAGAGGAAACAATGATGCACTTCCTTGTTGTATGCCCTTTGCTCAACCATGTTAGATCAAAGCATATAGACAAAGTTCTGAACATCCTGAAGCATTCTGGTCTCCTATCAACACACGAAACCTGTCTGCAAGATATCCTAGATCCTGGTAGATTTATCACCGAGCAAACTGACTCCAAAGTTATAAGCAAAGTGTCTAGGGAACTCTGCCACATAGTGCACCATGCACGGAGCAAGATGATCCTGGAAAACAAGAGCACATCCATGACCCAATGATGGGAAGAGGCTGTCATGAACCCTAATCAAACTAAACCTTTTTGTTTGCGTTGCGTATATTACTATGATTAAAGATCTTTCCATTACTGCGAATAAATGTGAATCGTGAACTACTATAACGACTATGGAGAAGTTCTACTGAAGAGTACAGATGATTCTACATCTTAGGATACTACTCGATAAGGATCGAGGTGCATCTAAAGGACAAGCATCCAAGAAACACGATTTAACAAGACAAGACCAGACAAGACAAGAATTATTTTCCCCATTAAATCATGAAGCATAAAGCATGATAGCAGTTTATAACTTGTAACCCCACTCCATAACTTTTGGATCAAGGTGGGTGGGGTATTTGCTGGAGGCCGTTGCAAAGCTATGAGTTTGCCCCCAGCCCACTTTTTGAGCATCTAAACGTGAAATTTCATATTTACATGTAACCCACAAAAATGCAGAAGCCATCTCAGAACATCTAGATTTCAAGATTTGTATCCCAAGATAGGAGAGACTGGGGGGGGGGGGGCACCACTCCCAACCCATTGCACTCCCCTGCACACCCACACCCCACCACCACCACCACCACCCCTGACTCCCTCCCCAACAATCACAATTTAGGGAGAGGGCTTTTCTAAGTTTCGAACAACTTGTGTCCAATCCCATTGAAATATATGCAATAAAATATGTTTTAAGAAAACAACAACCACAATTTGAATTGAATTGAATTTGTATTTATTTGGCTAAATGATATTTACAGTATATATTGTGCATACAGGGAGTCCACTAGAAGCATAGCCTATATATGTAACATGCCCCCCCCCACCCCACACCCTACCACCCCAAAGCAACAATCGTTAATATGTACGGAATTTCCCAAAAAAGTTCAACCAAGAACAAAAATGCAGTATAAGATGTGCTGGTGATCGGAACCAGTTGAAATTCCCCTTTTTAGCCATACCCATCACTGTCGTCTGTTTCCATTTGTCAAATGTTGAATGTTTATAAATAAATCACAGATCGTTCAGTACAAACTAATTTACTTTCATACCTAAACATTACATTTGTACGTGGAGTATACCAGCCACGGTGCTTCTACGACAGGAGGAATTTACAGAGCAAGAAGAAGAAGACCGTCGTCTGCTTCAATTTGTAAAATGGTTGTTGAATGTTGACCGATCACGGTCAAAGATGTCCAATTTATTTAAATATGAAGTAAACATTGATCTCGTGACGGCGGCCTTCATGGAGAACATCAGCTTTCCGGTAAATGCCATGCAAGTAATAAATTGTTATCTTGAACTAGATACTAGAACCAGTTTTCGTAAAAATAAAATCTATCTTTATATGACTCCCAAACGCATAATCATAGTTTAGATTAATTTTATGTACTGATCTAATGCGTGGTTTATTGATGCAAAAGATATAAATAATTTATCAACACAAATGTCTACGCTGTATGAACGACACCAGTTTTCGTTTTTAGACTGGCCTGGGGAATATTATTTTAGAGACCGACCACACAATGGAAACTCTACAGCTAATAGTGAAGGGTGTCAGAGACATAACTAATAGTGGTTGGCTTTATGTTGGTTCCACCACAAACACACACACACACACGCACACACACACACACCACCACCACAAACACACGCTGTATGAACGACACCAGTTTTCGTTTTTAGACTGGCCTGGGGAATATTATTTTAGAGACCGACCACACAATGGAAACTCTACAGCTAATAGTGAAGGCTGTCGGAGACATAACTAATAGTGGTTGGCTTTATGTTGGTTCCACCACAAACACACACACACACACACACACACCACACCCACTCCCAAAGTTGGGCAATAGAATGCATTCATCAGCATCATGTTTACTTGAGGCATAAGCCAGTGCCGTGTTACGGTGTTATTGCCTCGGGCTCTTTTTGTTGTAGTTGGCTTACTAAGGCCAACTCAAAAGATTTTTCTTTGAAGTTGATAATCTAGTTTGTTCTTAAATCAACTGACTGTTATTTACGACGTTCACTCTTATTTGTGGAAATGCTGTGGTGCAGATGGGTGGTCCCGTGTTAGCTGTGGTGTGCTGCCTACACTCATTGTTAAATCATGCACCTAGCATTTGGTTACATGTTGATATGTGGAGGGCGAGGCCGTAGTTGGTCTTATTGCTGTTGTTTTCATTTTCTGTGTTTATCCCTATCCGAGTCTCGTTCTCTACGCTAGTGTCTCAATGCTACCACAAAAATGTGACATTCATGATTGCCACACTTGACCATGGTAACCCTTTAATTGGCAAAATTTCAAGAAAAGTAAAATATTTATTTACAGAATGGCCATTTGTAGACCAAGAGAATATTATTTTGAAAAATTTATCACTGCAATGACTGTCTCGGTTATTGAGCCAGGAATTCTGGTGACAACTTTTTTAAATCGTCTTCTCTTGGCACTTCCACTACTCTGAAAGTATGTCATGCATCAGAAGTATGTCAGCATGGCCTACTTTTAGCCCGCAATACAATACAACACTTGTCATAAAACTATACTCTGTTGCATACTATGCAGTGTTAAGATTAGCATGGGGCCGGCCATAATTAGCTCCTAAAATTGGCTCCTAGATTTTAGGCGGGGGAGGGGGGGGAGCCTACCAAAATTTCAAACTCACTAGCCTAGCTGGCGACCTAAATTTTCAATTCATATTAAGATTGCGAACATAAAATCATTTTATATAGGTGATGAGTCTATTGCAGATTGAGCCAATATTATTAACCCTATTAACTAACCAATGAATTCCCAGTATTTCAATCTCGGGGCAAATGAATGAGAACGATGTTGAATATTTTGAATTTAATATGACTGGAAATAAGGCAGCAATGGCTTCCACTGATATTAATTTCAAAATATTCAACAGAGCATGCTACACAGTGTAAAGAATTTACTCTTTCAGGGATAAGTCATTGTATTGGTTAAAATTGAAAACAATGGTTTTTAGATTATTTCTAAATGTTGGACCATGTGTGTCAATGCATCATAATGATAAAACAATGGTTTTTAGATTGTCTTAGATGTCCTGTATTTCTAAATGTTGGACCATGTGTGTCGATGCATCATAATGATAAAATTGGGTCCTTGAAAAATTGTCTGGACCCCTTAATTGGTCTGGTAATAGCCCAGTAACCTGTGTTAGCAGGGTACCATAGGGCAAACAAAACGCCTGTTCTCGATTTCAGAATTACTTTTGTGTAGCCTAGAAATCGAGATTGATCGATGTGAATGAGCTATTATTAAAACCAAGATATGAGATTTTAGTTAATTTAAATACTCGTTGGAATCGGTTGGAGTATTATTACTGTAGATCCCTTGTGAATTTCTACTATCCTCACACACCCACTTAGTGACACCTTCCAACTCACACATACACCCAGCCAGTGACACGTAAATTTACTCATCCACCCACACACTACAGGGATACCTACCAATCCACTCACTCATGCATCCTCCGAGTCACCGACTGAGTGATGTCACTCACTTACTTCTCGTTCGTTCGCTGACACGCCAAAGCTCGCTCGCTCGTGCACGCACACACACGCTCACTCACTCACTCACTCACTTGCGCTCACAACCACACTCACAGTCATCATCACTCAGCACAGGGTTCTGCCCAGGATGAAATTAGTGGCAGACATTTTTACAGCAATTTTACAAAGTCCCTTGAAATAAAGCTTAATTTCAACAAAATATGTGAGAAGTGGTGGTTAAAAAAGATATATTAGTCTTTAGTGTTGGTTAAAATTGTTGAGTGGTGGCTAACCCCAACCAGTGTGCGCAGAACCCTGTCAGCACTATTGTCAATCTTGTTAGCATTACTCAAGTCACCATCACTGTCACTCCCCGTCACCATCACTCATTGTCACAAGCACTCATAATTACCATCGCTCACATTCACTCACACATGATACTGTCAGTGACCACTAAATCAGTAGTAAATCTTCATTAATAACCTTCTTGCCATACAAATGCAGAGAATGGACAATCACAAAGCCAATTATATTTCGATTCTAACAAATCTTGATAATACAGCAAATAGTCCAAGTTTACTCTGATTCAACCCACCCCTGTGCCAGATATTTGGACAGACTGACGGTGAGGGGATTGATCAGTGAACTGCAGGTTAGGAAATTGAATGTATTATTATTATTATTTGGGAGCACAATTGCGGTGAACATCTTAAAATGACGTTTGTACTTAAATACATAATACATACGTTTCCACCCCCGCATCCTTGAGCTTTCCATTTCTCATTTTCCTCTATCCCTTTACCGCTTTAACCACTAAATTTGGTACGGAAAATCAAAATATTTTCTTATTGAATATTCATTTGCAAGCCAAGAGAAGACTATTTTTGAAAATTTACCACTGGAATGACTGGCTGAGTAATTGGTTTAATGTCTCATCCCAAAGACAGGGGGTGTAGGAATATAGTTTGGGGTTGGGTGGGGCGCCTAAACTATGCGTTGGGCCAAAACATAGTGGGAGCGGGCACTATGGGGGATATACTATCAGAGAGGAAAAACCTATGGGTGATATCGGCCCCTTAGCAGGGTATGAAATAATGGTCGGACATCGGTCATGTCCGATCAAATCTGGATGGGTAAAATTTTTTTACTGAACATGAATTTTGGGGAAAATCTGCAAATTTTGGAAATAGAGAACAAGTGAACAATGTTGGTATCGTACTCAAATACGATAGATCGATCGAGCGTGAGTTTGTGCGTCATTTGCACATTTCTAAGTGAAAACGATATTCACCTTGGTTACCAGTATTCGTGATCTGTCAAAACGCGTCATACCGGCAAATTCATCCTAGAGGGTAGTCTTACAATAGCTAATTGTCCCGGGAATAGTGTAAACCTTTTATACTGGCGAATTTTCTGATTTCTAATGAGGGATATAGACCGTGAGTGACTTGAAAATTAAGTCATACGGCGAATAAATGACAGATAAAATTGCATAGAACATCTGATAAATGATACCACTCAAAATCTTGTCATTTCGCTAGTCTGAAAATGATCGAGTCGATGCAAAATTAGCAATGGCGGATCTACAAAATCTGCCACTGCGCACGAGTTAGTGATGTGTTCTTACACACCTTCTGTCATGAGAAGAGAAGTTGGTCTCACAATTTCATTGGTTGTTGGACATAATTATATCTAGAAAATCCAATGACATTACGTGAGAGATTTTCACAGAAGTTTGAGACGCGTTCTTTCACGCCTTCGATACTGAAGAAGCTAATTCTTCCTCGCGATTTCCTTGGTAGCTGTATATAGAAAACCAATGAAATAGCGGGCAAGTTTTCTCACAATAGAAGTGAAGAAAGCAAGTTCATAAATAATCGCACTGTAGAAGACACTTGACAACACGCGCGTTACCATTATATTCGCGTTCTACAATTAACCATTTAATGGTCAAATTTGCCTAAAAATTTTAATTAAAAATAGTTAATGGCCATTTGCTGGTCAAGAGATTATTTTTGAAAATTTACCACAGGAATGACTGTCTCAGTTACTGAATAAGCCATTTCAATGGAAAACTTCAAAAATAATCTCTTGACCTGCAAGTGAACATTTATCAGGAAAACTATCACAAGCCTTCTTGGTCTAATGTGTTCTAAAGTGAAATTTAAAAAAAATTTAATTGTACATGACTGTGACAGCAGTTGATGTGTTGCTAAAATGGCATCTGAGCGAAAAGTGCCCAAAGGGGCAACCCTTGCTAAATGGAGGACCGAGTATAAGTGGTTAAGTCCTCATTTTGTGGGTCCTACGGTTGACTATGAAATTGTTCTATCTTTATGCATTTTCTCCTGAAAATGTCTTAGTCTATTTGACTTTTTCAGGACAAAATGGGTAAAAATAGAACAATTTCACAGCCAACCGAAAACCTATATTTTTCTCCAGAAATGCAGTAGATGGCCTCTGAGAGCATCTAGATTTAACAAAATTCCGGGGGAGGACCCCCGGGGCCCCCCCCCCCCCCCCCCCCCCCCCCGTCAGGTTAGTCAACTTCGTCAGATCAAATTGACTCTCCTTATCTCAGACCCTGCCTTAGCTCCTCCCCCAACCCTGTTCCTACGGCTATGAAATATTGTAGAGAAATTTAAAAAATAAGCCTGCTGCTACTTTGATGAAGTCGCAAAATCAGCTTTGTACAGCGTTACAAAAAACAATAAAGCTTAGGAGGCAAACATTGAATATCGAAAGGTTTACCACTGAATTCAATTGTTTACTGGTATAGGATCCTGAAATTTTTTTCGAAAAAATGAAAGTTTCTCTTAGCTCAGAATATAAGTAGAAATTCAGCAATTTTAGGCCTGCGCAACTGCGCTAGCCAAATACAGGTATGTATGTTGACAGCACTATGAAAATTGCAAGTGGTCAGAATCTAGAAAAAAGAAATTCCGAAATAGTTTATAAACTATTTCGGAATTTCTTTAGATATTCAAATGCTGCTGTGAATTAGGAGAACATTCTGGCACATAACATTTTTTGAAAATTTTAAAAACAAACATTTTCACATGATGATAATCAGCAATATTACATTATGTATAAACAAATACGCTAGCCTAGCGAGTCGCTAATAGTATACGAAAAAAACCTGCAAAAGGTTCCCTCGTACAGATGTACAGGTCAACGGTCACTGTTATTTTTTTACGTGCAGATAATGATATTGGTGTTTTATCACATTTCTGTTATTTAGGTTAATTATTAGCTCAACTGGCCCAGTGAACTTTTGGCATGATGGCCGTCCGTCAAATCGCATCTCCTCATTTATGCTTTGACCGATTTCAACCAATATAAATGGCCCGATGTCAACAAAACTTGGGTAGACTAATTCTATACTAGTAAGCTTCAACACTTCTAATGAGAATTATGAATGGTCAATATTTCTGGCGGCCATCTTGGCTTTTATGAAAATTTTGAAAATCATTTAAAATCATGCTCCTCATTAACCACTTGGACGATTTCGAGCAAACCCTTTTGGGAGGACTCTAGAGTGGTATGCTTCAGAACTTGTATACAGAATTTTGATTGGTCAAATTTTCTGGCCCCATGGATTTTCTGAAAATTTCTGGAAATCAGTTAAAAACCTACTCATTAACTACTTGCCCGATTTCAAGCAAGCTTGGTTGCATGCCTTCCACTAGTGTAAGTCTGAGAGTACTATACTCCCAAAGTTCATGTTTTGGACTCCAAAAACAGACTAAGGAAGTTTTTGACTTCCTTTTTTCTGGCCCTGACACCACTAAAACTATGATTTTAAGCAAATTTAATGTATTGGAACCATTTTAGACTTCCATGCTCGGACTTCCAAAACTACTACACTTCCTGTGTTTAGAAATTAGAAGCTATGTTTGGTTGGGAGGACCCTAGGCTGATATGCTTCAGAACTTGTATACAGAATATTGATTGGTCTATTCTTTTGGTGGCCATCTTGAATTTTCCAAAAGAAATGGTGGGAAATCGGTTAAAATCCTACTCCTCATTAACTGTTCGGGCAATCTCAACCACTTGGCTGGAAGTATCTTATGGTGGTAGGCTCCGGGATTTCTTTTCAGAATATTGATTGGTCAAATTGTCAGGCGGCCATCTTGGATTTTAGGTTGACTAATTCTATGCTAGTAGGCTTCAAATGGACACATCTCAAGACCAAAGCAGAAGCCGTTTTTGGCTGATATGAGTGTTAACCGGTTAAAATGCTACTGCTCATTAACCACATGAACAATTTCAAGCAAACTCGGCTGGAAGGACTATAGAGTGGTGTGCTTCAGATCATGTACACAGAGTTTTGATTGGTCTATTTGTTTGGCGGCCATATTGAATTATCAAAAAAATGGCTAGAAATCCTTTAAAAAAACGATACTCTTCATGAACCGCTTGTTCCAGTCGTCAATCTTGTTCTCCAAAATGACATCTCAGGAACTGCTGTACCGATCAGGCTGAAACTCATTAGATTTAATTTCATCAATAAATAAGGGTGATTAAAATTTGTTGACGAGAACTTGATCCTTGATAAAACATGGTTGTTATGGACCAATCCAAATTTAGGATTTGACGGCCATATTGGATTTTTTATTGGGTGGATGGAACCTAGGACTCGATATGATTGTGTGGTCATCGTTCATCATTAATTCCTACTAAATATTGAGTGTACTGAATTCCGAATTTTGTACATGTATTTTATGTCTTGTTGCTGCTGAATTTAAAGTATTTTGTCTGTTCAAATGCTAATGGTTCAAACGCTAATCATCCAGGTGAGCGTTAAGGCCCTTGGGGTTTAAATTGGAAAATATTACTGTTTTAATTAATAAATAGAGCATATATATCATGCCTTATTAGCTATTTTAAGAATACCGCTGAGTACCCCCCACCCCCTTAAAATCAGGCATTCAGTGGTGTCAAGGACAGAAAAAGAGGAAGTCCAAGGTCTTTGTTTTGGGAGTACAAACATGCGATTGGAAATATAGTACTCCCGGACTTGTGTCTAAACAAAAGATTTAAAAAACAAAATTTATGGTGGTCAACCCCATTCTACCGGTATTTAGAATTTTTATTGGTCATTCATAAAAAATAATGCATATATAACTTGTAATTCTATTCTGTTGTAGGTGGTGTATCAATCGGAATCCTTTCATGTGGTAAAGACTATATGTGGGCTGTAGACATTGACGGTATGGTGTAGCACGGGATTGGAGCCCTCCCGCCATCGATGAGCTACCGGTACCTCAGTCCCAGTCTAACTGCCAATTGATAAGTGTAAGACATATTTTACACACATTTAAGCTCGCCCTGAGAAATCAATGGTGCAAGTATAGCTCAAACATTTTGTTCAACACTACATACACTGTAGCTTTGATACAGCAGATCACTTCTTATGTCAGACATATTCTCTTTACTGTTTTGAAATAGAGGTATCCATATGCGCATGTAGCTATGCACCAGCTATTTCTAGCTAAGGTCTGCTCACTGTTTACACTTTGAAACCTGAATACACAGAATCTAAATGTTAAGGTAACTGAAATACATGTAATTTGTTGAAAATATTGAAACTAATTGCCTAGGGCTGTTGTTATGGCAGTAAAAACTTCCAGTCAAATGAGTTTCAAAATATTCAACACTCAGCAGAATGTTTATTAAATTGTAAATGAATCAGAAACTTACAATTTGTACACATCGTGACAAACATTTTGAGATTTGTGATGGAACTAAACAGTATTTTTATTGTGACGTCAGCTAACTAGTGACTAGGGGTGTGCATTTGGGCCAATACATGTACCATTACACGTGTACACGTTAGTTTTGCAAAAATGTAGTAATAATATATCTATTTATCCTATTGTTATGTGTAGAGGGGTGGAATGTTGTGGGGTTGGAAAATAAAAGAATAGAAATAATTTTCTCTTTACCTGCAAATGGAACTTCATAGACCATTGCAGAGGCCGCTTTGGCCGGCCTGCCCAGTACATGGTTAAGTTGATGAAAATTCCTATTTGGCCCTTGTCCTGGTCAGTTCAACAGCAAGTATCAGTGATTATAGCCATTAGTGGTCAAGATTGGCTAAGAAAAAAAAATTAAAATCTCATTACTGAATGTCCATTTGCGGCAAAGGCAAGACAGGTTTTTGAACATTTATCACTGGAATGACTGGCTCGCTTGGTGAGCCGGTCATTGCAATGTGATAATTTACAAAAATACTCTTCTCAACATGCAAATAGACTTTCAATAATGACATTCCTGAAGACGACTACGTATAGAGGTAGTTTGGCCATTAATGAGTTGATCAAAGGCGGCAAGCAGTCCACTGTGGGCTTAGGTAAGTGCCACACGCCACATCATTCAGTGGCGCAGCAGCTTAAATCCGCCTTGTTGGTCGATGTGTTTATGCATTAAATCTGCCTTGTTGGTCGATGTGTTTATGCACTCAACTTTTTGGCTACAATAAAATCTTCAACAACATTGGTGGAACCGACTGCCAAATTTAATAAAAATCAGCCAATTGGTTTAATATATGTTAGAATACTAGGACTACTGTGCTATCATTTTTCATAAGAGAGAGATTTGTTAGATTTATTTCACTCTATAAAACACTAGATACATGTATGCAATGGTGCCTTGATTTTATCTTTCTAGAGCAATCCCCATGCATAATTTGGAGAAGGAACCTTGAAAAGCTCGCTCGACGCCTCCTTGGACCAATGCAGTTCCACTGGTGTTCAACTTGTGTGGCGAAGGAGACAAATGCGATTTCGCATCCATGAGTCTTAACGTGTAGTAATAAGTAAGTTGTATAACAGATGACATTTGTGTAGTTTGCATGTGTGTGTGTGCGCCTCGTAAGTGGAAATCATGTCTAAGCAGGGCTAGAAATTAACATTTTTAGCGGTGATCCATACAGATCAGTACACCACAAACTTCAGAGATCACTGGTATTTTGTACTGATCCGTACTATAGTTCTGCGCAGTTCTTATAATAATAATAACTAGAGAACATTTACTGAAGTAACTGTAAATCTGCGATGTATGGCTATGAAGAAATAGTATACGGCGTCTTCTAACGCCATTGAACACACCTGATCGAATACAAACTGAAAGTGTAGTCACAGCTCAAAGATCCGTGCTGGAAATGCCGATAGGTTTAAACTAAAAAGGTCACCTTGACCCTAAGGATAAAATAAAGTGTGTCTTCTAACTTGATCTAAACGAAATCTAGGATTTCTTTTTTCACGAGAGAGTTGATACTTACCTCCCTAATACTTTTGATATTGCTAAATATTGGCTTTCACTCAATAAACACTCAGATTTAAAACAGTTAGGTGCCCCTACTGGGCAGGGAGTCAGAGCGTAGTCTGGCGGATGCCAGCCCCACCACCGCGCATGCGCAGACTAGCACTTCCTCTGACTAGATTATTGGCTGACACACATGCAACTATTAAGAGCCTGAAGACCGAGCCTCTGTGGGGTGGAGAGGCCGGGTCCGTATCTAGGGAGGTAAGTATCAACTCTCTCGTGAAAAAAGAAATCCTAGATTTCGTTTATTTCACTTCAAGAGTATACTTACCTCCCTAATACTTTTGATATTGCCAGAATTCGAAAGTGAATCTGGCGGGAGGGAGGCGAGGTCAAAAGACCAGCTCATCCCTATACGCTTTTTCTGCGTTTAAGGCACTTAAACTTCTGAAACTGTCTGAAAAAACAGTCAGGATTTGACTAATCATCGGATAACACCACCGATGTATGAGAGATGACCGAATGTCATATGCGCTCCCCCCCCCCTCCTTCCTGGGAGGAAGAGTCGACTGACCTCAATGTCCTATACGCTCTCTACGTACAAGTGCCATGTACTACAGGACAGAGACGAAAAAGCTCCATTTTCGTAACTCTCAACAATGAACCACACAAATACACAAACCATCACCATATTAATAACGGGTAATCGTGACAATACAATCAACAACGGACAACACATGAACAAGACTGACCTTGTTGAAAATGGCTGCTGACATCATCTTCCCATCGGTAAAGACTGATGCAGGCCCAAAAAAGTGGGTGTTTCCATAAATTAATTGTGATATATATAAGTAATGAGGAAATCACCTCAAAAAATATAAACCGATTTATTTTTTTCAAAACCGACAAGGCGAGAGGATTAGAGGTGTCACGGAGATAATGGTCTGTAAAACTTGACTCACAGTGCCACTGAGCCACCGACATAATATCATCCACAGGGACCCCATTAAATAGGGCCGTGGATGTCACTACGCCGCGGACACTGTGAGCCTTGGCCACGTCAACCTGCTTCCCGGTGGCGGATTTATGGCAAAACTGAATGCATTCCACAATCCACCTGGAAATGGTGTCCTTAGAAGCCCTCCCATGGGGTTCAATATATGACAACCATAACGCTGACTGGTCGGTGCGCCATGCCGCCGTACGTTGTTTGTACCGGCGCAGCGCCCGGACGGGACACCATGCTTTAGAATTAGGATCATATCTAGTTAAAGCAGGCAAAATAATAGGTTGACCTGGATATTTCAACGACTGATTTTTAGCCAAGAAATTAATCCTAGGTAGCAGCTTAAGGCCTTCCCCTGAAACCACAAAACGGTCATCCTCGGCTGATAAGGCATGAATCTCACTCCTACGCCTAGCCGAGGCCGCAGCAATTAAAAACACAGTCTTCAGTGTTAATAGTTTCATAGAAATGGAACTAAGTGGTTCAAAAGGCTTATCACCTAGTACTTGAAGCACTAGCGATAAACTCCAAGACGGAATCACAGGAGGATTCCTTGGTCTTAGATTGCCCATGCCTTTAATCAATACATTCAATGTATTTACTTCATCACTTCCCCTCTTAGCCAAGCAAGGAATAACAGACATTAATGCTGACTTATAACCAGCAATAGAGTTAGGCTTGAGGCTATAGGCATCATAGAGGTGACAGAGGAAATCAGCTACTACTTGAATAGATGAATCCATTGGATCAATACATCTTTTTGAGCACCATTCTGCAAATCTGTTGATTTTATAATTATATGCTCTGGAGGTTGACCCCCTCCTGGCTTTGGCCATAAACATGGCTGCTTGCTCAGAAAAGCCCTCCTTAATTCTAGATTCCTTGACAACATCCACGCAGTCAATCTGAACATTGACGGATTGTTGTGAAGGGCCTTGCCCTGGAAGATAATATCGTCCATCAGAGGCAGAGGAACCGGATTGCAGACCAGAAGGTCCAGCAGATCCGTATACCATGATCGGCTTGGCCAATCCGGGGCGATCAGAAGCACTTGGCATTCCTCTTGTCTGATTTTCTGAAGAATTTTTGGAATCAGGATTGCTGGAGGGAATGCGTATGCATACATTCTCCCCCAGCTGATAGCTAACGCATCTGTTGCGAAAGCGCTTGGATCCGGAATCGGAGAGACGTACGTCGTCATCTTCGCATTCTTCTTCGTTGCGAACAAATCGATGTTGGGTTTCCCCCAATGGTCGAACAGACGATCCGCCACACATTGATTTAGTTGCCATTCCGTGGGTAAAACACTCATCCTTCGGCTCAATGAGTCTGCTAGCAGGTTTAACCTTCCCGGAATATGAACTGCTTTCAAGGTAATCTGGTGATCCAGACACCAACAAAGCAGTTTCCATGTCATCATACAGAGACTGGGCGACTTCGTTCCGCCCTGGCGGTTTATGTAAGTCACAACTGTTGAGTTGTCTGAACGAATAAGAACAATCTTGCCCTGAACTTTCTGTAAGAAATGTTCCAGGCCCAGGACTACTGCTCTTAGCTCCAGTAGATTTATATGTTCCTTTGACTGTTCCAGATTCCAAAGCCCTGATATCGTGGATTCTTCCAGGCAAGCTCCCCAGCCCTCCATCGATGCATCTGTATACACAGTCACCTGAGGGTGGGGAGGGGTTAGCAAAACCCCCGGTAAGAGATTCTCTGTATTCAACCACCATTGCAGGTGGTGAATCAGAGGCGCCAACACTGACACATTCGAGTCCAGCGAACCTGTACTCTGGGTCCATTGTGTCATGAGAAACAACTGGATCGGCCGCCTGCGTAAGGCGGCCTGAGGAATGACTGGTTCCAACGAAACCATCAACCCCAGCATTCTCAAGTAAACCCGTGCCAGGACATGACGACTGTCGCACACTGACTGAATCAACGAGATGAGTATTTGAACTCTCTCCTGAGTAGGATAAACATATCCTGTCTCCAGATCGAAGAACATCCCCAGGTAAACAAACTTCTGGGATGGAGTCAGCTCTGATTTTGGGAAATTGATCATCCAGCCCAAGTCTGTGAGAATTTTCAAAACAATCTCCAGATTGGCGGACAAACTTTCCCGGGTGTGCGCTTTCAACAGCCAGTCGTCTATGTACGTGTGGACTGCTATGCTTCTCCTGCGGAGGTATGCTGTGATCGCAAGAACCACACGGGTGAAAACCCGAGGAGCCGTGGAAATTCCGAAGGGCAACACCCTGAATTCCCACTGTCTGCCCTGGAATGCAAATCTCAGGAAGCGACAGAAACTCCTGTGGATGGGGATGTGGAAATAAGCGTCCTTCAAATCTATCGACGCCGTCCACATCCCCCTCTCCAACCCCGCCAACACCGAGCGCACCGTTTCCATCTTGAAACTGGGCGTCTCGATGAACTTGTTCAATGGCTTGAGGTTGAGAATCGGTCTCCACCCACCGGTGCGTTTTGTTACCAAGAACAGGGTTGAATAGAAGCCCGGACACCTTTGCGCCGGCTGAATAGCTCCTTTTTGTACGAGGGAATTTATCTCCTCCTCGATACACAACCTTTGATCTGGATCTCTCGGAATGGGAGTCCAGACTGGCACCAGAGACAGTCGCGACGGCGGGCCTGTCATCCACTCTGGATGATACCCCACGGAAAGCCATCGCAAGACTAAACGGTCCTGAGTTAACCGTTCCCACTCTTGCATGTGGTCGGCTAGCCGGCCTCCCACCGGTCCACCTAGGGACCGCGGTGGACACAAGGCATGCAAGAGCGGCACTGTCTCCGTCGCCATACACACCGGCGTGGTCCTTACCGCGGTAAGCGCCCTGTCAGGAACGATAACCACGCCCAGATCCTCGCGCGACCCGCCCCGCCCCGCGCGCACCTCGGTGCACGGGCGGCTGCCTGGCTGACGGCGGCTGAGGAGCCTGCGCCCCCCTCACTGCTGGCCGAATCGCACGCGGCCGAGGCCGGCGCTGCGACGGCGGCTGGCCTCTGACTTGGCCAGCACCACCTCGAGCCTGCAGGGGACGATACGCAGGGGCCGCGGCGCGAACGTTAGCACGACGCAGCACCTCAAACTGTTCGCGCAGCGCCCTCTGGTTATTCACCAGGGTGACCGTCTCCTGGAGGTGGCGACATCCCTCACCTCCAAAAAGACCAGGACCCGTCATAGGCATACGGAGTAGCCTATTATACAGGTCCTGAGACGGACACAGATTGTCCAGGGCAAATGTGCGTCTTGCCCTGACACTCCTGGTCACCGCCCGCGTCATACAGTCCAGCGCCAGGTTAATACCATCCTGGATGGTTCGCTGGACCGCGAGCGGGCCTGGCTGGCGCGATGCGGATGCCGTTACTACCCCCTGTAACAGCTGGGAGACGTGGGACAGAGCGGCAATCGAAGCCCTCCCACTCTCCTCCGCATCACGCAACGCGGCATTCGCCGAACGCAACGCGTTCGCGCACAAGACCCCCGCGTCAGAACGGGAGCCTGGCCGCGTATCCTCACCCAAAGCCGCGCGGTCATCCACGCTGGGCTTGGGTACCACACCGTACCGCTGGTAGTCCAGGGGCACGATGCGACAACGCCTGGCCACCTCGCGAGGGGCCTTCGCGAGACGTCCACTCGTGTTAATGGACGCCTCCGCCGCCTTGAACATGTCAACGACATGCTCCGCCAGCGGCAGAGAAGGCATAGCGTTAGCAGTTGGTTTCCCAGCTAACCACGGCGTGTGAACACGGTGGCTAGCCGACTGCTCCACGGGCAGATCAGGCCTAACGCTCACCAACCACTGGCAAGCGTCATACCAATCCTCCTCCGTGGCTAACTGCGAGCGCTCTACAAGACGGGGTCCTTCGTCTTCCTCCTGAGCGCAAGCAGTAGAGCTTGACGGCGGGTACGCTGATACACCTGGCAAGCCAGGGAAAACATGCGGGCCTGACAGCACCGGCATGAGAATATCACTGGTTTGACCAGGAGCAGGCACCGCGGTAGAGCGCGGGGTATACATAGCCCTACCACGGGCCCGGCCAGCACCAGCTACACTCTCGGCAAGCCGAGGTATGCGGTACCGCTGGCCATCAGCAGCGCCCTGGGCCACCACCTGAACCGCGGACCTTACTCCAGGGTGAGTAATACCGTGGAAAAAAGCGCCTGCATTCCCCGCGAGGGGTGCACAAACGTCTTCATCCATGTCCACGTCGTCAGACGGCGACCCTAGCAGGTAATCCTCATCACCCTGGCCAGAAAGATTAGACCCCGGGTCAGCAAAGAGAGCTAACCCGGGCTGACCAGGAACGGTGCCATAGGAGGTACTGGCCACCGCGGCGTGCGGATACCCCTGGACTGATAAGCAGCCAGCGGGTTCCAGCGACAACCGTCCACGGTCCCCTATCGGCGCGGCAATAAGCCTGCTGCCAGGGCCGTGGAACGCCCCCTCTAATGGGGCCACCTCTGAATCGTCGGACAACGGAAGCGGACTAAGGAAAATCGATCCAGAGGCGGGGATTACCTGCTCCGAAGCCGATGATGAGGACAATAAAGGATCTGGTCCAGGAAGCATGCCACGAAGCAACCCTGGAACCAAATCTTTTATTGTCCTCCTCATCTCTCCCAACATCTCGGTCCGGAAGGTCTCCATATCCACCGCGGACGAGACCTTCCCCTTACCCTTCCTACTTACAACCTCTCGTTTCCGCTTCTTCTTCTTCTCCTCCTCTACCACCTTGTCCGTCGCCTGTAAGCAGCACAAGAATTCGGACATTAACTCGCCCCCCCAGTGCTTACATATGTCACAATTAATCAATGGACCACAAGGGCTACATCGATAACACAGATGCGGCCAGAACTTCACATGCATAAAACGTCCACAGGACGCGCAACCCGGTCCCTGAAACAGGGCAAAGGACAAGGAGTATGAGCAACTAGTTAAGCTTAGAAACTCAATCCAACTCAAGGAGAAGGAAAACGATCATAAAGATCAATATACATCAAAAACCAGCATAGCGCTTGAATTGCTAATAAACACATAGCCAGCTGATTATGACGTCATTAATCCCGTGACAGGAAAAATTCGATCCCAACAAAACATCCAAGTGCAAAGACGAATTGTATGCTGAATGGATAAGTTGACTATACAACCATCAGATACATATAGATAACTCTTTACTGGCAAAAATGTTAATTATCTCCCTTTGATTGTTTACAATAATTAACATCACCACATTATCAATAACTAGATACCTGACAGCTTTGTATAGACAAACCATCCAACGTGACGAACCGGAAACTCCACCATCTGCACGCCTCTTAACTCTCTCCACCTCATGGGGAAGGAATTGGATCAAGAGGGCAAAGTGAGAAGACCTTTATACCAGGCCTCCAACTCACTGGACATAATTTTCCATTTGGTTAGATAACCTAACAGTGTTAGTAGGAAATGGAACCATGGTGGAGAGAATACTAATTCTCTGGTACTGTGACGTCACCACCTAGCGTCATACAGACCTGTGGACAGAAACAGAAAGAGAAATTAGTCCTAGGTAGCACCGAGTTGATATAACCCAACCAACCAAGGCGCTTATCACGGTAAACGCGAGTCCCGGAAACACAATACACCGGGAAGAAAACTCGCTAATTTTACTAGAAGTCACCTGATTTAAAGGTCCTCCGTCCTCCTGTGGCGACGTATTCCTATCCGCCATCCAAAAAAGTGACTAACACTCCAAACAAACACCCCTTAAACAGTTTAAGAGAGCGAAAAAGCTATTGAACAAAAAAACATGTGTGATCTCTTTGCCAATAATCTAGCAAAGAGGAAGTGCTAGTCTGCGCATGCGCGGTGGTGGGGCTGGCATCCGCCAGACTACGCTCTGACTCCCTGCCCAGTAGGGGCACCTAACTGTTTTAAATCTGAGTGTTTATTGAGTGAAAGCCAATATTTAGCAATATCAAAAGTATTAGGGAGGTAAGTATACTCTTGAAGTGAAATTTGAAGTTGCATGATGAAAGGCAGGTAACGTATGCCTAACATGAAAACTGTAAAGCTTTACCCGTGAATGACCTTGACCCCGAGGGAGATATTAACATTTTCATTGAAATCTTTTTAGATCTCAATGTTCTAGAATCTGCCAGGTTTGAAGAGAATCGGAAGAAAACTATAGGAGATAACACTGTTCCAATATTGCTCCCATAGGTTTACTATGGGTATATGTGGCAACCAAAAGCTGATTTTATCGAAAACTGTTGGTCGGATCAACTTTTAATTTGACAAGATCAATTTTGAACATCCCCATACATTTCCTATGGGACTTTTTTGCCCACTCAAAGTTGGGTAGCTCTAAAACTTTTGGGCAGATCCAAAATAAAAGTAATAGCACACGATTCCAGGCCTAGTAGCAGAAATTGACCAAATTTGGAGTTGATTGAATGAAAACTGTAGGAGGAGATAGGGTCCAAAGTTTTGGACAAAGAATAAGAAAGATGAAGAAAGATCCTGAGAGAAAACAATAATCTGCGATTAATAATAATAATAATAATAATATATTGTATCTCTATAACTGTGTACAGTTCAGAGGAAATAAACCATTCAGAAAATAAAATTAATCAAATGTTCTGAATGCATCATTTACACCATATGAGGATAATTAATCATTTAATGGTCAGGAACTCAAAATGTTTGTTTAGTTGATATCCATTTGCAGGCCAAGAGACGTCTATTTTTTAAAAATTACCACTGGAATGGCTGGCTCATTTATTGAGCTAGTCATTCCAGCGGTACATTTTCAAAAATCGTATTCTCTTAGCCTGCAAATCGACATTTCTCAAGATCACTATAGAGGCCATTTTGTTAAAAAAACAAAAGATTTCAACAGCTGGATGAGCTGGTTGATGAAGTTAGCAGTAAATCCTGTTTGAATTGTCTTAAAACTATTGGACCACTGAAACAATGATCCATTACTGATCCCTATGCGAAAAGGCCTACAGATTACATCATCAGTGGTTAATTTCTAGCCCTACTAAGTCAGCATCAATTTTTGTCTCGTCTGCGAAGCAGGGAGCGACACTATCACTTTTCCGACGGCGGTGGCATCAACATTAAGTTTTTGCGTTTAGCTTTGAATCATTTACCAAATTTATATTTCAGAATTGCTCATACAACCAGAACTAAGCTTGGACACATGGTTCCCTATGCCAAGAATGTGCGCTGACAGTAAGGTGTACTAGGTCAAAGGTCATGGTTCTTCCGACATTGCTATTTGACCTCTGCTTTTTCAACATTAAGTTGTTGCGCTTAGGAAATTATTTACATTTATATTTCAGAATTACCAGAACTAAACTTGGGCACATGCTCCCCTATACCATAAGGAAGATGTGTGCTGATAGTGAGGTCACTACATAGGTCAAAGTCATTCTGATATTGCTATTTGACCTATAGATACTTTTTTAACGTTCGTTGTTCCGTTTAGCAACACATTTACATTATACATGTACAAGAACTGAACTTGAACATATGGTTCCCTATACCATAAGGGAGATGTGTGCTGATAGTGAGATTAAAGGTCACAATCATTCTGACATTGTTATTTGACCTCTGCTCGTTAATCCTATTAAAAATAAACTTCGATACATGGTTACCTATAATGTTAGGAAGCAGAGTTATAACAGAAAGGTCAAAGACATTGTGACAAACAGGAGACTGACGAGAATTTTAATTCCGTGTAATTCTTGTTAAGATATACATGTACATGAATATGCATGTGTGAGTGTGCAGGACTGTTTAATGGCATAATACACCTTTCAAATTTCAATATACACAGACTATGCAGAGGTGTGGGGTGGGGTGGGTATCGAGAGCAATAGAAGAATCCATTGTTTCAGTCAATTATACATGTATGGCATACTTAAATCCATCATAAACACTTAATAGGCTGTTCTATGAATTGTACATATTTAATAAACAATTACATAGTGTTAAATATTTTATCATAGGCAGCAACAGCACCCAGTCAAATTAGTTGCAAAATATTCAATAGCCTACCTGTATAGTTTTCTGGAAATTGAGATTCAGGGAATTCAGGATTCGATCCGTATGGTTCTGCTGACCCAGTTGCTTAGTGGGGTCAATTGGCCCACTCCCTCGAGAAGATATGGGGTATTTGGGCAAATGATGGGTCAATTGCATACATGGAAGATAGCTGTGGCCTAAAATCCTGTGGGCCATTGACACATGTGTGAAGGTAATAATGGGGCATTGTGAGTTTTATAATGTTAAATGGTACAAGGGCACTCCCTGCCTTGGCAGAACCCTGTTGTATACTTTAAACATTTAACAATGATGTCAGTGATGGCTGCTGCATTGATCACTGATACTCTTCCTGTTGGTCAATAATGATAAGGACCAAAATTTGTCATGTTGGTAAATGTCATCTGCTAGGACACTCAAACCGTTGGTCAATAGTTTAAGTATCCTATTGGGTATGGCTTCCCCATTCCGATTCGCCAGTGGGTTTTATCCCATTGGTCAATAGTGTCAAGGACAATGATATTTTTGTATTACCAGCTCAAAGTTGTACTTGTGATCATTAGGCCATTGCTCTACTTGGTAAATGGCATGTGTTGGTACACTTAAACCATTTGATAATAATGTCAGGGATGGCTGCCCCATTAACCAATGGTAGCTGTCCTGTTGGTCAATAATGTCAAGAATATCAATATTCCTGCCTTTCCTCATCCAGATTTTTTACTCACAATTGTCCCATTGGTACAATGTACATGTAAATCTGTTGATACACTTGAACCATTTGCCAGTGTTGTCAGATATGGCTGCCCAATTAAATTTAATCAATGGTACTTTTTTCGTGGTTCAATACGTTGGACGCCAATATTCTTGCGTTTCCTCACCTGTATGCGTGTCTCATGAGCCAATGGAGCTTTCCCCGGTGGTCAATAGTATCAGACTGGTTTTCCTACACACACATTTTCATATTTCTGGCCCGTTTGTTTTCCAGTGACCCTTGACTCATTGATCATTAACATCAGTTGTGCTCTCCTCATTGACAAGCGTAGCTTGTCCTATTGGTCCATAGTGCAAATGATACTTGGTTTCTTGGCCATTTGTGTCAGTTACTCTTGACACATTGACCAAGGGTGCTTGATCCATTGGTCAATTATGTCTGTATTAACACCTGCCTCATTGGTCAATAATGTCATGAACCTTGTTAGTCAGTGGCATTACATGTAACCCCGTTGGTACATTGTGCCAATGATACTTGACTCATTGATCAATAAGGCCAAGGACCATGCCTACGGCTCCATTGGTCAGTGGCATCAATTATGGTTGTCCTATTGATAATCATCAATAGCTGCTTCTTGATCATCTTTCACTCGCTGCTACTCCCTCATCCTCCGCTCCCTGCTGCTGCTCCTCCCTCATCCTCCGCTCTCTGCTGCTGCTCCTCCCTCATCCTCCACTCCCTGCTGCTGCTCCTCCTACTCCCTCATCCTCCACTCCCTACTGCTGCTCCTCCCTCATCCTCCACTCCCTCCTGCTGCTGCTGTTGCTCATCCCTCATCCTCCACCTGAACTTGTGCGCTTGGTGGTCAGTGGCATTACACGTAACCCCATTGGTACATTGTGCCAATGATACTTGACTCATTGCTCAATAATACCAAGGACCCTCGCCACATTTGTTCATGGCATCAGTTACTCTTGAGACATTGACCAAGGGTGCTTGATCCATTGGTCAATTATGTCTGTATTAACACCTGCCTCATTGGTCAATAATGTCATGAACCTGTGCACTTGTTGGTCAGTGGTATTACATGTAACCCCATTGGTACATTGTGCCAATGATACTTGACTCATTGCTCAATAAGGCCAAGGACCATGCCTATGGCTCCATTGGTCAGTGGCATCAATTATGGTTGTCCTATTGATAATCATCATAAGCTGCTTCTCGATCATCTTCCACTCGCTGTTACTCCTATTCCCTAATCCTCCACTCGCTGCTGCTGCTGCTCATCCCTCATCCTCCACTCCCTGCTGCTGCTGCTGCTACTCCTCCCTCATCTTCCACTCCCTGCTGCTCCTCCATCATCCTCCACTTCCTGCTGCTGCTTCTCCCTCCCTCATCCTCCACTCCCTGCTGCTGCTCCTCCCTCATCCTCCAGTCCTTGATGCTGATGCTCCTCCCTCATCCTCCAGTCCCTGCTGCTGCTCGTCCCTCCTCCGCTCTCTGTTGCTGCTGCTCCTCATCCTCCACTCCCTGCTTCTCCTCCTCCCTCATCTGCCACTACCTCCTGCTCCTCCTCCTCTCCCCCCCCCCCCCCCCCCCCCCCATTGGTAGAGAATTTATATTGTCCTTTTCCTTCACGGAAGTTATGACATAACTAGGAGGCGCATTTTCTTCTGGGTAAATTGACTGGATCCCGGTCTTCATATCTAAAAATATATTGGGCGTGGTCTCGCAAATTTTCTGAGTGCGAAAGTTGCACTTATAACCATACGCTTGAATCAAGAGGAACAGATTATCCACAATACAATGCACGTCCTAGTTATGACGTTATAACTTCTGTGAAGGAAAAAGACATGATAAATCCTCCATCCCCTCATCCTCCACTCCCTGCTGCTGCCATAACAGCAGTACTGCTGTTGCATTGTAGGACCCGTCTGCCGGATGCTCCTGCATACCTGTACGTGTCTGTCATGTCTATAATTTGATCGGAAGACATCCAATTCAGTTATGTTTAAAATAGTCGATAGGACATTTCTTACATCGTATTCTAAATTATTCTAGCTAATATGACTTAAATTAATATGTTTGTGTTTTTGTTTTGTAAGCATTTTAACTTATTTCTGAGCTGCACTGTGTATGAATAGATGTAAAATGAAAGTTATTTTCTGTTTCACAGGTTGTGCGTACAAATGTAGGAACCACAAGAATACAACAGAATCAGAAATCGAGAAGCTTATTGGGGAATCGCTATGAAACGCCTAGAATCGTTTGGTGCCTGAAGACAGTGTACTAAATCCATGCCCGAACAAGATATATGCTTATAATTTTAAGAACTTCAGATTTATTCTACTATAGCAATTTCATTAACAAGTACACATTAAAAGGGCTTATTACAATTTCATTTGAATCTTCTGTTGCTTTCATTAGCATTCCCTCAGCCTTTCTTATTCGCTAGGGTTAAACCTGTAAAAACCCAATTAGAAATGCGAATAGCTTCTGTTTTCTCTACTCAATTGTATTCACCTCTACAATGATGAGGATTCTCTGTATGACTGTAGATCCCTAGTCGATTACCATTCATCATGATATCATCTGCATATTAGTTTCTTAAATAACCCAAATTGTGTCACCATAATGCTTGGAATTAAGATTGTTAGCTCAGTGATCTTATGGCATGGCAACCATCCATCGTTGACCCATCATCCATCCATTCATCCACCTGTTGTTTGCATGTCCTCTGTTAAATTTTACTGCTTTAAAAGGCCTCTACTCATTTATCACTTAGGGGATTTTAACCTAACTTGGCTGGAAGCACCATATGGTGGTACATGTAGGCTTCCAAAATTTGATTGGTCAATTTTTTTATACGCAGTCATCATGGATTTTCTCTGAGTTTTTAATATTTTGATTGCATAACTAGCGTAGGAAACTGGACATGATACAGGTCTCTATCCTAAGTTACATTGTAACCACCTTATCCTAGCTAGCCAGCCTAACCAAAATGATATCAGCCATTTGTCATGAGTGTAATATTGGCCCGCTTGAGCAAAGGTTTTCTTGAAACAAGGTAACCTTAACAGAAGACATCAGCACACCAAATGATCAGATTTCAGCATATTGGAATGAGAAAATAACTTTGAGAGATTGAAGATCGATGGCCTTTGACCGTTTCTTGCTGTCCACTCTTTGCTACTGAAATATCCACTGCTTGTCCCTATTGATCATCACATACATGTAGGTGTATTACCTTATATAAAGAAAGTGGCGTCCGTCCATCCAGTATTGCTTTCATTACGATTCACCAGGTAGATTAACCTAAAATAGTCTAACATTGAAATCTCAAGTCTGACATCTATCTCACCAAAGGGAAGGATGAACACATTGTTATAAATATAATAAACAGATTAATTTTAATTTTAGGTTATTTCAAAGCAATCATAGATGATTCCGGTTGACTATTTTGAAAGTAATTTTAGTGGAAGCTGTTGCTGCATTTTACTCAAATAACTTTTAAAGTATTCAACGACTATTGTATGATTGCTTCAGTTTCAAGCTTGGGTCCTGAGTTATCAAGGTTAACAGGTTCAATGTCAATACATAGATCGAGACTGTAAGTAGACAACCAAAATCTGCTGCAGACAATGTTGGTCAGCCAATGGGCATTGCAGGTAAATGCTTCCCACACAGTGTTGTAGCTTAGGCATCTTACCAATGTTTGTGGGCCAATGTAACTTTGCTCGTTGGCTCAATGTTGACCCTACGTTGGCTGAATGTGGCTTGCCAACATTGACCAAACGTATATTTGCTCATTGGCTCCATGTTCACGCCAACATTAGGCTGATGAACAAAATTACGTTGGCGTAAAACATTAGTCAAATTAGTTTCAAAATATTCAACAACTTACCTGTATAGTTTTCTGGAAATTTATAGCTAGGGTGATCGGGGATTGATCGATCCCAACCTGGGTGTAGCGTGGTTGGAGGTTAACTAGGGATTGGCGGGGGCATAGCTAAATCTTGAAAGTTCCATTGGAGCCCTGAGCAAACCCAGTGACACATCTGAGCGGGTCCCGATTGGGCAGCCCAATTGGGTCCCGATCGGGCAGCCCAATCGGTCCTACCTATTTATCGAGCCCAACAGGGACCGTCTACTAACCCAATTGGCGCCCACTCATAGCCCACATTTGGGCTAGCCCAATCAGGGCCCTCACCAATCCCAGTGACACTTCTGAGCAGGACCCAATCGGGCAGCCCAATCGGGGCACTCTAGCGAATGTTGGCTGGGAAGCTGCTTTTCCTAGCCCATAGCTAATACTGCCCATATCTCTTTGCAAGAAATATTCCTTCTTTTGTGTTTATTGTCCGCGTATATTTTTGTCATAAGTGGCTTGTATGCCTTTATACAACTTATTTCATGAAACAGTTGAGGTTATTCTCAGAATTATAATAACCTCCGTCACGCTATTTACCATTGATGCCTTGCATCAATATGTGTACTTGTATTTAGTGTGGTTGGTCTTTTCAAATAGTTTCGGTAAATATTCTTAATGAATAGATCAATTACGTAACATGTAGGCTGACGTCACAATCAAAATGCGTAATGAATGCCGAATCTAGGTCCGTCATGAACATTGAATAGTCCGTCCGAATTGTATGTCTTTACTATTTAATAAACAAGCTGTTAAAATTTTTGAAACTAATTGGACTGGGCGCTGTTGCTGCCATAGTCAACAATAACACCACTGTCAACTTAGTTTCAAAGTATTCAACAGGTTACCTGTATAAGTTACCTTGAACTTGGGATTCTGGGAATTCAGGATTCAATGTCGGATATAGATAGATAGATAGATAGATATTTATTTGCCACAATAGGCCATAGGCCCTTGAGTGTAACAACTCAAATATATATATTCATGGAAAAAACATACAATTATTAATACAGAAGTTTAGTAATAATTTATAATTTAAAGTACATTGATAATTGCCACCAGCCCACATATGAATAGCAATCGCCCCTAAATACTCCCAACCCCTCCCCTGATCAACCGGCGACAATGCTCAATTCAATGTTGAATATTTTGAAACTAGTTTGACTGTTTACTTTCTCCTAGTACCATTTTCAGGTGTACGAATTGTATTGTAAATATATAAATCAATCACAACATAGGAAAGGCATGGGTGCTTAGCGAGAAATGGGCGGGCATACCTAGAAACGAATCCCTCTAATTGTTGATTAGGACTCGATCGTCTCTCCAATCAGCCGTAAAAGGACTTTCCGATGAAATAGCCTGCAAACGAACGCGTACATGGCTTGTCACCATATAAGGTAATATGGATTTAAACGAGTGCGCATTCCCGAGAATACCCTCGATCAGAAGTCATAAACCGCTTATGAATATTCATGGTTATATGAAGCGAGTCGGGAACGCTATATTTAATTTCTACACCGTGCGTGTGGCCTACAGGTCGATTGAGTTCATTCCGAATTGTCTGTAGCATGGGCCCAAAGGTCTAAAACAACAATATCGTAATATTATGAAAACTATTTGACTGAATGTTCACGCTACACTGACCATCAAGAACTTTCAGTCAAATCTTTTTCAGTAATTTTCACGATGGCAATTATTAGCTCCATTTATTGGGAACATGAGCTGAAAAAGCTTGCGGGTCGACCGGAATACATTGAGCGGGGACTTTTTAAGTTTTCCGAATTTACTTTTCTCTCAATAATAAATAAATCACACGGTCTCTACCAAACATGGACCTATTTACATGTCCACGTAGTTCTGCGTCGGTGGTTCTGCGTGAACACGTACGTACATAATGGTACGGCCACGTTAAATCCAATATACAAATAAGCTATGCAGAAAATGACGGGGAGTCGTCAGAAGCTTGATAGAAATGCAAAGTTCAAAAAAATTTCATTTTAATGTTTATGGAAATGCTTATATATTAACCCTTTCACAGATTAATTCCCCATATCTCATTTTCAAGGCAACCAACTATACATAAACAATAATAATAATAATAATAATAATAATAATAATAATAATAATAATAATAATCTTTAGTTCAAGAGGGTAAATCGTCAGTGGCCTGATGTTCCCGAGGCCCTCAAAAACATATATACACTGTACACAATAATATATAATTATATACACGCCAGGTATGTACACATAGACATATGTACAATAATTGCACTTACACGCACGCACTCACTGAGACACGCAGGCAAGCAGACAGGAAGGCATACAGGAAAATTATTGACAATTTTGAAATTAATTTGACTGGTAGCCGTAGCTACCTGTTTCCAGTCAAATTAATTTCAAAATATTCAGCAGAATGAGTTTTATATCATAAAGAATTTACTTTTTTCAGGGATTTGTCGATGAAAGGGTTAACTATCTTACTGCTACGACTCGGAAAACACCTGACAATAAATTCAATGGGCAGTAATTCTGGACCTGCTGAATATTTTGAAAATAATTTGAATGGAAGTTGTTGATGGCTTAGCCACAGTCATATTGTTTTCAAAATATTCAGTATTTCCAGAGTTAACCCCTGTGGAAACTGTAGTGTGGAGAAATTCTATATGCAGCGAGTTAACCTTACGACCGGGACTTAATTATCTCTTGCTGAGCAGGTGGAGGGACCTTTCCGGTTTAGCCATTCCCCGCGCGCCTCTAGCTAAGCTCCACCCACACTTTACCGTATTGGGATTGATCGATCCCGGAATGTCCTATCAATTTCCTGAAAACTATACAGGAAAGTTGTTGAATATTTTGTAACTAATTTGACTGGGTGCTGTTGCTGCCTATCGCCCAGTGAAATTAGTTTCAAAATATTCAACAGGATATTTATTAAATAGCAAAGACATACAATTCGTACAACAACGCATAGTCCGTCTTCAATTATGCGTTCGTGACGTAAGTATTTACGTCATTCATGAAGTCATTGATTGTAATCTCATTCTACACGTCACGTAGCTGATTATGACGTCATATGATGGATGGATACAGTGGGAACGCCCTCTTCAGTAAGTGTTGAATATTTTGAAACTAATTTGACTGGAACCTTTATCAGAGCTGCAATCCTGATAAGTGGCGGACTTCCGAGGGGATCGTACCCTGAAATTACTGTTGAAATCAGATGACATCAGGACATCAAACCGTCACAATAGATACAGAGAACAGCTGACGAGTATGGACAAAGTTATAACCATAACATGCAAGTATTTGCAAGGAGAAAGTTAGGCCTATATTTAGAGAAATGGCGAGTTTGTTGGAATGGAAGGACCACCGTTAAGCTGAACTTTCTGTAGCCCGTTAATGACTCAATTTGGTCAAGAAAAGCGAACTATTTCCTTATTTAAGGCGCATTTGCAGGCCAAGAGAAAACTACTTTTGAAAATTTACCACTGCAATGGCTGGCTCGGTGATCGACATTACAGTGGTAAATTTTCAAAAATAGTCTTCCTTTCGCCTACAAATGGGCAATCCTCAAGACCACTGCAGAGGCCGGTTTGCTTCGTCATGAAAGGGTTAATAATCGTAGTGAAGATGTCCAACGGCGCTCATAGTCATATGTCTAACATTAACACATTGGCCCTTCATGCATAACACGCACACCTTTCGCATAAGATGCATTCATACCCCAAGTTTCGCGACGATCGGTCAAAGTGCTGAGAATACTAGACACCAATTTATCTGATATTCATTAATCCGTGAACAGTAATTAACAGTGTTCTACACTGGTTATCTTATGCACACCATACACAGAATATCGTTACTATGTACGAAAAAGCCCACATGAAAAGTAGGTCACGCTGACCTACTTTTAATTCCCGATAGACCTTTTGACCACAATGCATCCATAGACCAATTCTGGTTACAGTAGGCTCTATGCGAACATTCTTGAAACTAGGCTTAACAAGAATTGACCTTTCCAGTTTAGCCATCGATCATATGACGACATAATCAACTACGTGAAGTATATGTAGGATAACGTCATAATCAATTTCAGCATGACTTGATTTAGTTCGTCTTAAACGCTTAATAGTCCTTCAAGTTGCACGAATTGTATGTCCATAGGCAGCAACCTACCTTTAATATGTGACGTATCTTTAGACTACAATGCATCTATGAACCAAGTTTGGCTTCTGTATAAGATGACAAAGTGCTGAGATGTATCACCGTATGCTATCAATTCCACAGAAAAAATGGCCTTGTTCCTATAGAAGTCAATACCTCTAAATATGACGAAAGGTGCCACAGAAGAAATGTCCCTAAAACCCCTACTGGAGAAATGTTCCAAGGTGATGAGACGATGCCGATATCAGATGTCGATATGAACACTCATCATTTTTGGTGTCTATGTGTCCAAACATAAAAAGATAACACTGTCGTCTACTATGAGAATATATCCATAGAACCGCTCTTGGCAGTTTCCAAGCATGTAGATGACAATACTTTTATAATCAAGAACACAGGACTCGTGGCGTACAGCGGCAGTAGACGTTCTGTTTTGAAGACACGCGACGCCGATTATTTACCCAAGTTCTATCCTGTATTAAATGGTAAACACCCTACAGCATCGTATACTTTATGTAATGCCTGAGTGAATAAAACGTGAACATGAACAAACGTATTATTAAGCCATACTCGTGTTATTGTATTCTGTAAGTGTGGAGCCGTGTTATACCGATTCGCAATCAGGAATCAATCAATCTAATTGTTTCACGACTATGACATAGGTCTACCATGGCTTGGCGTTTCTAATTATGGCACCAACATTCGTCCTCCTTAAGGCTGTATTTTTCTACCGCTAATCCGCCATTTAAAGACAATCAAGAGCTAGACAATACATTAGTGTTACATTGCCGGGATATTGACTAAAATTGTTGGCATTTTGCATTTCAAAATTTATATTGATATCAAGGCCACGACGACCGTCGTGACCTTGACCTTAAGTCTGAGTGTCTGTGTTGCTCCTGCTGGTTGAAGTAACTTATGTGCATGCTTAGTTCCAATAACTTAGCCAATTTTGAAATAAAGGCAAGATGAACGAAACAGAACATTGCTGTAAAAACTGCATTTTATAAGAAAATGTTACAATGATCTCTACCTTTGACCTCAATATCATAGTGAACCTTCCACTTGATATAGGGAAGCATGTGCACAAGTTAGTCCCAATAAGGCGAACCAATCAAGAGATGAGACGACATTTTGTTCTAAACAAGAAACCTAGACGTAAAATAGGTTCTAGTAAGGCCACACACCACAGTGACCCTGACCTTTGATATCACGACCTCATTGAGCTCTACCACCTTGATATAGTGATACATGTGTCCAAGTTTAGTTCCAATAGGGTGAACCAATCCTTAGATATAAGATGTTGAGATAAACCAAAAAACAACCATAAAATAGTTTTATACGAAGGTCACAGTGAATTTGAACTTTGATCTCAATATCATTGTGCTCCACCTCCCTGAAATAAGGAAGCATGTGGCCAACTTTAGTCCAAATAGGGTGAAGCCATGCCGAGATATAAGACGATATGGTGAGCTAAACCAAAAACTTTAACGAGATTGGACGTCGACAGATAGACAAACAGACAGATGAAGTAACGGAACCAATGGACGTTTCCATTTTTAGCTATGGCCCGCCCATCACTAGCTAAGCTCCACCCACACCTTGCCGTGTTGGGATTGATCGATCCCTAAATGGCCTAGCTATGAATTTCCTGAAAACTATACAGGGAAGCTGTTGAATATTTTGTAACTAATTTGACTGGCACCCAGTCAAATTAGTTTCAAAATTTTCAACAGAATATTTATTAAATAGTAAAAGCAAACAATCTGTACAACAACGCATAGACCGTCTTCAAATATGCGTTCGTGACGTACTTATCGACGTCATTCATTATGATGTGATCGTACACATCGCGCAGTTCATTATGACGTCATATGATGGGTGGGTACTCTGGAAAGGTGAATTGGTATTAAGTTTTCGCAAATAATCACCAAAAACACTAAGGTGATAAAAAGGACGACACCCGCATGTACCAGCACAATTATATGGCTTCCAGTCAAATTAGTTAAAAAATATTCAAGATATTTACATTTTAAACGATCTTTCATAATTACTATTTTGTATTAAGTTGTAATGTCTAACGGTTTATTATACTAAGGAAGTCGATGGACATCATACAGGGCAATAGCCGAAGCCAGACATACTGAATACCTACAAATACCCATTTACCAGATTGACCTTTTCAGTACGTCACCAGTGATAGGGACTTATTTACTAATAACCCTCGCACCCATCGTACTAACATAAGCCCACTCACATAGCTACGCTGTAGTGGGAGGGCGAGGATCGTGCAATAGGACGATGCCTCGCACCGTAGGTGGAAGATTTGTATGTTTGTCTGGCTTATCTGTCTGGAGATGTATCAAAAACGTCCGGGTCGATTTGGCTCAAATCTTAGCACAACGAAGGATAATACCGTCAAAAAGGATTTCCAAACTTTGACCGTCATCAGAATAAAGGAACACCGACACAGATCATATAAATTCTGAATCTAGCTCTGGATATCTCTGAAACTACAGATCCGATGTGTCTCAAATCTTAGCAAGAATGGGTACACTAGGATTCCACTGCGTTGGACAAACTGCTCGTCCGATTTGACTCAAATTTTAACACGGTACATTGCGATTCGTCACGTTTGGTGTTGATCAGAAATGTTTTACAATGTGGCAGGCGAGGGTCTGCAAGCTTGTTTGCGATTATAGCAGTGCTGGTAGCACTAGTTATTTGTAGGCAAAACAGTGCATGGGAAAGGTGTTGCTTCCTAAAACGCGGTGGCGTCTCAGCGACGTTCTCTAAATGAACACAGTTATCGTGATGAAGTGGATGGTACAGTGTTGTCACCAACACCGCCTCTAGAACGGTGAGAGTCTGTAAACGTCTAATATGTTCACAGCTGTGATTGGCAGAATCCTTTTATGACGAATGGATTCCGTACTATCACAAACGCGCGGGACACAACGCCCCATCTCGTCGTGTAAAATAATTAGTTTACACCTTGATCGGCAGTTGCGTGTGAGAAATAGAATGCGACGTCTTAATAGAATTTGTTTCAAAATATTCTACAAAATGTTTATTAAACATTAAAAAAGTAAAAACCTACAATTCGTACGTGTCGGACTTAAGTGTTTAAGACGGACTAAACCGAGTCATTCATACTGTAATTGATTATGACGTAATCCTTCACGTCACGTAGTTGATTATGACGTCATATGATAGATGGATAAACTTTAAAGGTTCATTGTCTTAAAACATCAGGAAATCATTGATACAGCTCCGTGTCATGACCAGGGACAGATCCAGAAAATCTTACTAAGAGGGCGCGTGATCTAAATCATGGGTGTTAATAGATGGCCCCCACCTACCCCCATACATTTTAAAAATCACTACGCTCTCAACAGTTATTTCATGCCATTTCTGAGGTAAATACGGACATTATTCGATTTTCATTTGGAGAACCATTTCTTGATATTTACACACACCTTATAAGCTAGGACAAATTGAGAGGGGGCACATGCCGCCACAGTCCCCAACCAACCCTCCACCTCTCTTTGAATCTGCCCCTGATGACAATATGATGATCTGCTGTTACACCGCCATTGTTATACAGGTACAACGATTCAGCCAATCATAGCCGTGGAAACAGACCTTTACAGCCTCTCCAGGGTGAGAGGCACAGTCCTAATGCACGATCCTCGCCCTCCCACTACGTTCCTGTACATACTGACTAAGGTCGTATGGGGTCAGCAAAAGCAAACACGCACACTTGAGTTACCAAAACATAAATTATTTATTATAGATCTTTACATGATGAGGCAGTTGTCAACAAGACTGTTTTCTCATTGCAATATTTTAGCAGTATTTACACTACTACTACTACTACTACTATCACTATATGCCATACAGTATCAGCTACGAGCTGTCAGTGTCTAAATGCAATGTACATAGAAAATAAATTAGTCAGCTGAGCTATTTCTAAAGACAGACGGTTCTAGCGAGTATACTTCTACATGCAGATTGGTTTGGCTACGATTCTTTCCACTCCATATGCTTTCTGGCCAATGTCTCTCATGGTCCTTTATGTGCGGGTACAAGAGATTAAGACCCAATAACCCTTTATCATTTGTGCCTCAAATTCAAGGCAACCATAAAGGGAAGGTATTGAACACTTTGAAAATAATTTGACTTGGAGCTGTTGCTTGCTACCATAGGTAGGAAAAGCTCCCAGTCGAATTAATTCCAATGCATTCACCACCAAAATATACCCCCATCTCATGAGGAAATGATCGGTTCTGGTTTGAGAGGGTGAATAAATTAATATCAATTGCGTTTCCATTGAGTTAGAATTATCCAGATACAGTACCCTCAGAAATAACTTAAAATATTTCCAACAAAATAAAACGTACTGCTGAATATTTTGAATATAATTGGATTGAAAGACATTGCTGCCTAAGGCAGCAATGTCTTCCAATCAAATTATATTCAAATTAGTCAACAGTACACTTACTATCTAACGTGTGTCTAGTTTTTCCCCGTTTTGGAAACATGTTAACTTATGAGGTGTACTGTAGATTAGCGAGTTCAGATTATTTTCTCAATCCTTCAGATAATTTTGAAGTAGCCTATTAACTTGATCTAAGTTAGATAACAAGGTTTAACGTTTTAAGATAAACTTTATCGATTTGTTTTTTATAGCAAATCTGTGCGATTATTTAAGCACACATAACATGTGAAGAAAGCTGGTAAAAATCCATAAAACTAGTATTTAAAGGCATCAGTTGGCTTTGTACTCTTGTTCGTGGTTCGACGCCCGGCACGTGTTATGAAAGCCATGTTTAATTTTCCATTGCCATATAATTAAAAATTAATAAACTTTGGAATTACTTCGCAAGTTTCATTCGTTATAGGCTACAGGTTTCCAATTGCACCTTGTTACAAAAATGATTCTTAGCCGTGTTCAGGATCGGTATTTGAGATTCGTTTGTACATTAGTTTAGAAGCACTTCCTATGCACGATGCTGGGTCCGGATTCATCATATTCTTCTTTGCTGATCCACATCTGTTGGAAGGTGGATAGAGATGCAAGGATGGAGCCACCGATCCACACAGAGTATTTGCGCTCTGGTGGAGCAATGATCTTAATCTTCATCGTGGGTGGGGCAAGTGCAGAGACTTCTTTCTGCATACGATCAGCAATACCTGGGAACATGGAAGAGCCTCCAGACAAGACAGTATTGGCATAGAGATCTTTTCGGATATCGACGTCACATTTCATGATGGAGTTATAGGCTGTCTCGTGAATACCAGCGGATTCCATACCCAAGAAGGATGGTTGGAATAAAGCCTCAGGGCACCTAAATCGCTCGTTGCCAATGGTGATGACCTGCCCATCAGGCAATTCATAACTTTTCTCGAGAGCAGAGGAGGAAGCAGCGGTTTGCATTTCCTGTTCGAAATCTAGAGCTACATAGCATAATTTTTCTTTAATGTCCCTAACAATTTCACGTTCAGCTGTGGTGGTGAAGGAATAACCGCGTTCTGTGAGGATCTTCATTAAGTAATCCGTTAGATCTCGACCAGCCAGATCCAGACGTAGGATGGCGTGTGGGAGGGCATAACCCTCGTAGATGGGTACACAATGGCTAACACCATCACCAGAGTCAAATACGATGCCTGTAGTACGACCACTAGCATATAGGGACAGCACAGCCTGGATGGCAACGTACATAGCTGGTGTGTTGAATGTCTCGAACATGATCTGCGTCATCTTTTCGCGGTTGGCTTTAGGGTTGAGAGGAGCCTCTGTCAGCAATGTTGGATGTTCCTCTGGTGCAACTCTCAGCTCATTGTAGAATGTGTGATGCCAAATCTTTTCCATATCGTCCCAGTTTGTGACAATGCCATGCTCGATTGGGTATTTGAGTGTAAGGATACCACGTTTGCTCTGGGCCTCATCACCAACATAACTGTCTTTCTGTCCCATGCCAACCATCACTCCCTAGAAATAGAAAATAACAACTAAAATTAATGCTACGTTTTTTTGTAAATATATATAATGTATTGCATATAATCACTTTAAGTGCATTGAATATAACTCTTTGACACCCCTATCAGCCAAAAACGGCTTCTACAGTGGTCTTGAGAAATGTCCATTTATAGACCAAGAGTATACTATTTCTGAAAATTTACCACTAGAATGACTGGCTCGATAACCGAGCCAATCATTCCAGTGGTATAGTTTCAAAGATAGTCATCTCTTACTCTACAAAGGGAAATTTTCTATCAGAAAATCGAAGTTTTCTTGAACAAATTCTAGGGTTAAGCTCTAAATGATTGACTGACACATTCTGTATGTTATTTGCGTCATGTGATGGCCGATATATGTCCCAGTTCTACACGTTACAGCTCTATTTCTGTGCGATGTACACGCAATCATATCGATCTGATCTTCGCCAGATACTTGTAGAGGACGGAGGCCAGCCTGCCACGTACACCTGCGTGAGCGAGCCCACACATTACTTTATTAGAACGCATAGTATCTATCGCAGACCTTGATAGCAAGTAAATCCAAGAATTATTACATTAAGCAATTTTTTCAACATCCACGAGTGTGCTGAATGAACTTTGACATTCTTAGGCCTATATGTCGATTTATCGACAGCAATCTTGGTCGAAATGTTACTTCAATTGCAAAGCGAATGAATCACCTACGATAGACCAATCTAATCCGTCAGTCAAGACGCCATAATGTATTGGGTCACGTGCAGGCTGATTTCAATCAAAATGAGTAATGAATGACGTAGCCAAGTTCGTCGTGAACATTTAAATGCCCATCAGTTCTACGAATGGATGAATGACTTTTAGCTTTCCCCCACCAATTTCTGGCTATAAAGCTATGTCCACGCTTTGCCCATATTGGGATCCATCGAACCTGCAATTCCCAGAATACCAATATCAAGGTAACCCTAAAGTAGAGACGTTGACTATTTTGAAAATTACTTGAGTGGGTGCTGTTACTGTCTACAGCTCCAACAAAGTTCAGTCAAAATAGTTTCAAAATATTCAGAATGTTTAATATGTAATAAATGCATACTATTCGTACATATGGTGGATTTTAAAAAGTTCATAGCTACTTAACCACGTCATCCATTACGTATCTTTATTGTGACGTCAGCCTACATGTGATGTAATTCATTATGACGTCATACTTGAGTGATGGATTGTATTCAGCCATTGTATATCCTTACCAAATAATATACATTATGTTGACGATTTTGTAACTAATTTGACTGGGCGCTGTTGGCAAAATATTCAACAGCTTACCGTTATAGTTACTTTGAAATTAGAATTCTGGGAAGTCAGGGCTCAAAGAATATAAATCGATCCCCACACGCTCACATCATAGGGCGGAGCTTAGTTAGAGATAGATAGGGGATCAACAGCTAAGAGGAGTTATCCATTGAATTAGCAAGGAAATCCACAACAAAGCTATTTAACGCAAATACGATACTTGTTCACTGACGTCATAATCAAAATAACATGACAAAAAGGTTAATGTTCATCGGGAAAGCGTCTAAATTGTATTGTTTCACATATGCGGGCATTTTTAGATCGGCCGCCATTATAGTGTGTGTGTGTGTGGGGGGGGGGGGGGGGGGGGCAAACTTACTACATGCTAAAGAGGACTACCCATAGCAACGCATTGTTTACATTTTCCATGAAGCTCAAACCATTAAATCTTAGAATCTGTAATAACACCGCCAGACAACATCAAATCATGAGTGAATTATGCAAGATAGTAAAGAAGATGTAAATAACGTTTTACGGCCCATTGCTCGTAATGTTAAATTAGCCCCTCCAAAAATGGCGTCGCTCCCAGGTATTATGGGAAATTTGATTGTGATGACGCCATCGCGATTCTATGAATTAAATAGTCTGGTGATTATTCAGAAACTAATTTGACTGTACAAATACCTACAGATCCCAGTAAAATTAGTTTCAAAACATTCAAAAGCTAATTACCTGCATAGTTACCTTTGGATTTAGATTCTGGGAATTCGGGCATCAAAGTTTAAAATCGATTCCAACACGTATACAGTGGGCGGAGCTTAGGTAGAAATGGGCGGAGCATATAGGTAGAAATGGGCGCGGCATAGGTAGAAATTGGTGGAGCATAGGTAGAAATGGACCACTCTCTATCCCATTAGATAAGTGTTATTACGGAATTTTGATTGAGTTACTAAAGCCAGTTTCTCACTCAGTCAATCATATGACGTCATAATCAACTACATGACGTGAAGGCCGACGTCTACTACTTAATAAACACGCCGTTGAATATTTTGAAACTAATTTGGCTAGGCGCTGTCAACACCCCATCAAATTAGTTTCAAAATATTCAACAGCTTGCCATACCTGTATAGTTTTCTGGAAATTCAGATTCATGGAGTGCAGGGATCGAACGATCCCAACAAGAACAAGGTATAGCTAAAACTGGATTCCATTATTCACACACTATATGAGGAGTGGATGTCTCATGGTGTTAATAATTTTCCCATGTTCATAATTTTCCCATAGTTAATATTCAAAATTTAATAATTTCGTTCACAAGGTTCAGGCATTAAAATAGCTGACCGGTGTAGGCGCCACGCCGCTATGTACCGTACGGACGAAACGAATAAACGCAAATTAGCGTGGCTCATTTTTGTAGAGGGCTCTGCCAAATTATTTCACTGGAACATCAAGGCTGGGATTCAATAAGGAGGTTTAACCCGGGTTTAGCCTAAACTTGGTAACAAATCACAAAATAATTGCAATGTTAGTTTCATAGCTAGGGTGATAACCTCCCAATTTTATTAGTGGAGACTTAGACAACGCACTCTTCATGGGAGGGAGACCTAAATTCCAACATATGATGCGTTGATGCCCCCACCGTCTTAGAAGGTATGATCATATTTAGGCATTTAGGGCACACCTTTTGCACAGGGCATGACCTAGCTCTCAACCAATGAAAAATGGGGGATAACGACCTATCTATAAAACTAACATTGCAATTACTTTGTGATTTGTTACCCGGTTTAGGCTAAACTAGGTTTAAACCTCCTTACTGACTTCCGGCCGCAATGGTTTGTATGAATGACTGGAAATCAGATATGTCTATCATTGTCTTCTGTAGTAAGTGGAATTAGGCGAATGTGTTAACTGGATTCCATTTAGTTGTATGGTAGTGTTTGAGAGATTAAGTTGAACTAGCGCATTAAAATAAACAAGAGGGCCAATGGGCCTGTATCGCTCACCTGGAACGTTGGCATTTTAACTAATGTTACTTAAGTTTTACATCCATCGGTGCCACTTCCAATGACTTTCAGTTAAATGGTTTCAGTTTTCGAGATATTGACAACAATCTCTGGACTGTTTTTTGCAATAGTGATTTTGAACAATGGTTAAGCGAAAATAGATGCCATCAGTGCTAACAACTGCTGATTTTCTTAATGCTCTCGCTGCTGCAAGCCAGTGCAGTCAATAATTTCAATTTTTAAAAGCTATTGAGTTGTTAAACATTTTAAAACCAATTCGACTGAAAGTTGGTGGCGCTGGCCAACAACTTTCACTCAAATTATTTTCAAAATATTTATCAGGTTCAGAGATATAACCATTGGAATATATCGTCTGCAAAACTCAGCAGTCAGACAAGAGGTTTAAATACAATTGAAGAAAATGGTCTCTGAAGGCAGGTGGTCTCTTTAGCAGATTATTCCCCACCGCCACACAAACCATTTATAACACATGCGCACCTGGCTGAATCGCCAAGTTAGCAGCAGTGGTAGGGTGAGCTGGAGTTTATTTAGAAAATAATTTGACTGAGTCATTGCTACCTTAATCAGCAACAACTTTCAAATACATTTCAAAATATTTTAAGAGCATAGATGTCAGAGCACGTAATACATATCTAAAATATTTAGGCAGTGAAGGAAAGCTTAATCTGTTAATTGGAGTTATCTACTTTGGCAATAAAATCAGACATGATGATAAATCAGTGGACGGTGGGAACAAACCTGTATTTCCACTATGAAAGTGAGACTGCAAATATTTAAGGGGTGATAACTCAGGCGTTGGACGACCTATCAGTTTCATTTTCACAACACAGATATTAGATGCCGATATTAACATTGTGACCAAGTCTGGTGTCAATCCGTCAAGAAATAACAAACCGAGATGCCATTGTTGGTGACACACAGACAGATGGATGGACGAACATGGTCATCGCTATACGACAGCTCACATGGAACATTGGCATTTCAACTAATCTTACTTAAGTTTTACATCCATCGGTGTCACTTCCAATGACTTTCAGCCAAATGGTTTAGTTTTCGAGATATTGACAACAATCTCTGGACTGTTTATTTGCATTAGTGATTTTGAACAATGTTTAAGTAAAAATAGATGATATCAGTGCTAACTACAGCTGGTTTCTTAACTGTCTCACTGCTGCAAGCCAGTGCAGCCAATAATTTCAATTTTCAAAAGCTCTTGACTTGTTGAATATTTTGAAAATAATTCGACTGAAAGTTGTTGGCGGCTTAGCCCCCAACAATTTCAGTCCAATTGTTTTCAATATGTTTATCAGGTTCCGAGATATAACCTTTGGAACATGTCATCTGCAAAAACTCAGTCAGACGGTTATTAGAGGTTTAAATACAATTGAAGAAAATGGTCTCTAAAGGCAGGTAGGTGGTCTTTATAGCAGGTTATTCCCCACCACCACACAATCCGTTTAACACATGCGCATCTGGCTGAATCACCAAGTTAGCAGCAGAGGTAGGGTGAGCTGGAGTTGATTAAAAAACAACTGGCTGAAATCATTGCTGCCTTAGGCAGCAACAGCTTTCACTGCTGCCTAAGGCAGCAACAACTTTCAATCAAATACATTTCAAAATATTTTTAAGAGCATAGATATCAGAGCACATAATACATATCTTAAACATTTCTGCAGCATTGGAAAGGTTAATCTGTTAATTGGAATTTAATATCTAGTTTGGCAATAAAATCTGACATGGTGATAAATCAATGGACTGTGGAAACAAACCTATAATCGCCTTATGAAAGTGAGACTGCAAATATTTAAGGAGTGGTAACTCTGGCATTTGACGTCCTATTCAGTTTCCTTTTCACAACACAGATATTAGATGCCGACATTACCATTGTGACCAAGTTTGGTGTCAATCCGTCAAGAAATAATAAACGAGCCGCCATTGTTGGTGATACAGACAGACAGATGGGTGGACGGACATACAGAAGACGGATGGGGGCATCGCTATATGACAGCTGACTGACAAGTAAGTGAAGTTAAGAAAACCAATTTGGGCTTCAAAATCCATCAAATAAAAAAAAATTGAATATGGCAGCCAAACACGCTAAAATTTGATTGGTCCACGGCGGCCATGTTTTTTACCGATCAACTTCCCATGAACAAACTTTAATGGCCCTTATTCCATAATCATAACCCCAAAATTTCAGCTCGATCCGTTCAGCGGTTCTGCGGAATAAGACGTTTTCACGAAAACTATGTTATCCAAGATGGCTGCCGAACCATTTAGCCAATCAAGTTCCCTCGATCAAACTTGGTTCAGCTCTTGCGCTATATGATATTTCGTGAGTTTTGAATCGATCCAACAAGTGGTTTCGGAGAAGGTTTTTGAAGTCATTTCCTAAAATCGGACAAAATCCAAGATGGCCTAAGGATACTTCATGCCAAATATAATTGAGATCGGCCCAGTGGTTCTTGAGAAGTCGCTTAAAGAAAAAAGTTGACGGACGGACGGACGCCATGGCATAAGCTCACTTGGCCATTCTGGCCCGGTGAGCTAAAAATTGAATACGGCAGCCAAACACGCTAAAATTTGATTGGTCCACAGCGGCCATTGTTTTCAGCCCGATCTGTTCAGTGGTTGTGCGGAAGTCGTTTTTATGAAAACTTGGTCATCCAAGATGTCTGCCGAACCATTTGGCCAATCAAGTTCCTTTGAACAAACTTGGTTCAGCTCTTGCCCTATATGATATTTCGTGAGATTTGAATTGAATCACCAAGCTGTTTCGGCGACGATTTCTATAGGTTTCTAAGAATCGGCCAAAACCCAAGATGGCCACCAGCAAAATTGGCCGATCGACTTCCTTTGAACAAACTTAGATCTGTATGCCCTAAGGATGTTTCCTGCCAAATATGACTGAAATTAGCCGTTATTGAGAAGTTGTTTAAAGAAAAAGTTGATGGACGGTCGCCATGGCATACGCTCACTTGGCTATTCTGGCCAGGTGAGCTAACAACGTTGTGGTAGGTAGTATGTCGGCTTTAATTTGGTTAAGCAAACATGACGCTTCCTGGCATAAAACGTATTGCACAACACCCAAATGTAACTTCATTATATAACATAGTGGGGCAACTTACCTAAAAATGTGGAATTGTGCACTTTTTCATAAAAGCACCAAAGTTGGTGTCAGGTTAGAATATCACGAGACAATCCTTTTCAGATCGGGAGGCATCCGAAATACATGTCCGAATGGCGGCCATCTTGGATTTCAAAATGCCCGCTGTTCAAGATACAGTTTCCTCTATATCTCCAATAGTATACATGCTAGGAACAAAATCCCATCGACTATACCTATATTTTTGGGGTCTGGGAATCTGATGATACCAATTTCAAATTGCTGCGTTGGCCGCCATACTGGATTTCAAGATGGCCGCATCTCAAAATGTATATTACCCATATCTTCTAAACTAAACAAACTAGCATCCCAGTTCCAGTGGCTAGACCCACATTTTGGTGTTCTAGGAATATCATAGTGTAAAAATAAAAGAGCTGCGTTGGACTCCATTTGGGATTTCAAGATGGCTGCCATTTGCGATGTAAAAGTGCACAATTCCACATTAATTTGTAGCCGATGCTGATATTGGCATTGCATTAGCCAAAGCGTTTGTGAAAGACGGTGATAGTGATGCCATTCATCTATCTCGGCCGGCTCAGATTGTACGTAGACATCTCTTCAACAATACGAGCCAGTTCGATGGATCTATTATCCAGAATTGTCAAGGAGACTGTTCCTGTGGTTCTTCTTACATTTGTGAATTTGATACTGGAGGGATCAACCACCATGGCTCGGTCAGGAGATTCAAGGGGTAAAGCCGCACTTACAATGGCACAGCTGCTCAAGTTCAACAGTGTGAAACATGCCCGTAAACAAACACACACGCCAAAGGCTGTTAAACATGGTATTGAACAAGAGACCTCTTCAAATATATGTTGGGTTGAAGATCCATGTTAAGACACACATGAGAAGCCCGATTGATAGGCTTTTCCACCTAGACCTCAGTATCTCCTACGACTGAGTACTTCAGATATCTGCTGATATGGGCAATGCTGTAAATCAACTCTACAACATGGACAAGGGTGTGTCCACCAAAGTTGCGGCATATTGTATTCACATTCAGTGCTATGGATAATAGTGACGTTAAACAGATTTCAAGTACAGCCACCTCAGAATTTTACGGAGCATGCCTCTCGCCGTTTCAACATCTATCTGTGCTGGGTGAAGGAATCGATCGTGGAAAGGTCATACTTGGTTTTGTTTCCAGTCTTAAGAGCGTTTGGCCCCTGCCTCACTCCTACACCGAGATACCGCCAGTAGCAACGAGTACTAAAGGGTTGACAATACTGGATATAGCTTTGACGTTACTGGTAGCGAAGACAGAATACCACCAGTACGAATGGTCGAAAAGTGCAAGACAGGTCATCGAAATTGATCAAGAAAGTGATGTCTACAAAGATGTTTCGTGGTCTGCTTTCCATGCGCAAGGTCAACCTAATACAGAATGTCCAACAATGCCATCAGCAGTCTTACCCCTCTTCCATGAAAGCGCTGCAACTGTTGCCATGATAAGACACTCGATGGATGTTCTGAATGAGGCAATCCAGCATCTCAACCGAGGGCAGACACCGGTCATTGCATTTGACCAACTACTGTTTGCTATTGCCAAAGAAATTCAATGGGAGCGGCCAGAAACATATTTGGAGGATCAATTTGTTATACTCTTCGGTGGGCTACACATTGATATGTCAGCTCTAAAGACTGTTGGCGATTGGCTCCAAGGAAGTGGATGGACTGAAGCATTGGTCCAAGCAAAGATAGCTTCACCTGTAACAGCCGACAGCTTTCCTCGAGTGGGGCATGTTGCACGGACGCTCCATGACCACCAGATTATAATAGCAGCACTGTATTATTCTGCAGCACCGTGCCTACGACCATTATAACACAGATCACACAAAATAACAAAGAGAGCCGTTCTTCCTACCATTTGACGCGTGGTACTGGACACTTGTATTGGAATTAGAAATCTATATTCTTGTGTCTGTATGCTCCCTGCCAGAGGGCAATATTGACAAGTACTTAGATTCACTGTAACCCCGCGTTCGACATGGGTTTTTCCCTCTACTATGCACACTACTCAAGATGGATCCCTGCCCACTTGGGAGACATGGCACGGCTTCAAGACAATCACCCAACGGTAGCAAAGCAGTTCAAGGAAGGCAACTTCACTGTGTGGAAGACCAAACATGCATTCTCATCAATCCCGATTGACCAGGCGCACGGAGAGAACATTGCTTGCATTAAATTGGATGGAGGGGCGGTACGCCTTACAGACAACCCATCTGCTTTAAGATGATGGATGCTTGCAGGGCCAGAGGCTGCGCGGTTGGTACGGGAATTCGAGAATTCAATACAGTCGATAGAAGATCGAGAAGACAAAACATGGCCAAATACCCAGTATTAAAAAAAGGTTAGAAAAAGATGTGATGTCTCTTGTGGCAGTCATTGCAGACCTTGCCAATCCTTGAGGAGACTACAGACATGATTGTCCTTGACACAAAGGAAATTTCAGCCTCGTCGGTAGTACAGACTGTTTGCAATGTGAGAAAATTGGTAAAGATCAGTTCGATTCCTTTGTTAAGGAAAGGTTGATTGACCAGCGTAACAAGTTACCTCTCTTTGGCAACCCATCCACAACTGATGGCACCAGAGGCAAGCACCAGGTTACATCCTTAAAAAATGATGTTCAGCTTTTTTCGCAGCTGTACACTGGCTGCCAGCCACGCGACGGAAATCTTAAGCAATTCTTTCTACATGAAAATCACCAAGGATGGTAAATTCCGCCTTAATACAAAATCTGATCTACTCCAGTGCTTGGACGAAACATCTGAGCCTAAAACAAATGTTCCAAAAGTCAGAAATGTCATTCTTGATGGTGAAGCAGCTGTCCAAATGTTGAAACTGGGTGCCTTGAAGCCATATCGAAGAGTATTCAAAACAAGTCTTTATGCCATATATAGTATCCCAACATAGTGGATCAGGTGTGGGATCGGTATTTTATCAACACCTTGAAAGGGACTGCTAGAGATAAGCGTGGAAAGGGAATTCGGCAACATGTTGGCAGTTCTGTGGCAATTCCAGGAAACTGGCAGAACTTTCTACGAGTGGATGCCAACAAGATGGAACTGTTCAGCTTCCTCTCCAAGCAGCTTGTTGAGGCCTTCAATGAGGAAGGGAAGGAGCTAGTTGTAACACTGGATCAGGTTCCCAAAGCGCCTCAGCGTCAGGATGTGTCATCCATTTCACCATGCAACCACTTAGAGGCAGACACACGGATTCTCCTGCATGTAGACGCTGTAAAGTGTGTCCACAGAGATACTCATCCGTATCGTTGACACTGACGTGGTCGTGATTGCTGTAATGGTTGCTCAAATGCTCCAAGTGAAGGAAATGTGGATAGCTTTCGGAATTGGGAAGAGCTTCCGTTACATTGCAGCACATGAGATGGCTACCTCTAGAGGGCTCTGAGCGATCCCATGAACTACCCATGTTCCACGCATTGACCGGGTTCGATACGGTCTAATCGTTTGCAGGGCATGGCAAGAGAACAGGCTGGGATGTTCCAGACTCATTCCCAGAACTCACTAGTGAACTTCTTAACGTTTCACACATGCCAAGTGAGATGGGTCTACAATGCATGGATGGACACGATATAGGTTTGTAATCCTGCTCTACGAGAGAACAAACACATGCACCAACATCGACAAGGCGCGGAAGCAGTTATTTTCCAAAAAGGGCTAACCCCTGGAGGCAATGCCTCCAAAACACATGCTGCTCATGTGCAGCATACAAGAGGCCCAATGGGCCTGTATCGCTCACCGGGAACATTGGCATTTCAACTAATCTTACTTAAGTTTTACATCCATCAGTGTCACTTCCAATGACTTTCAGTCAAATGATTTAGTTTTCGAGATATTGACAACAAATCTGGACTGGGTTTTTTTGCATTAGTGATTTTGAACAATGTTTAAGTGAAAATAGATAATATCAGTGCTAACAACAGCTGGTTTCTTAACTGTCTCACTGCTGCAAGCCAGTGCAGCCAATAATTTCAATTTTCAAAAGCTCTTGACTTGTTGAATATTTTGAAAACAATTCGACTGAAAGTTGTGACGGCTTCGCCGCCAACAACTTTCAGTCCAATTGTTTTCAAAATATTTATCAGGTTCAGATATATAACCTTTGGAATGTTGTCTGCAAAAACTCAGTCAGATGGTTACTAGAGGTTTAAAAACAATTTGAAGAAAGTGGTCTCCAAAGGCAGGTAGGTGGTCTTTATAGCAGGTTATTCCCCACCACCACACAATCCATTTAACACATGCACATCTGGCTGAATCACCGAGTTAGCAGCAGGGGTAGGGTGAGCTGGAGTTGATTTAGAAAATAATTTGACTGAAAGTCATTGCTGCCTTAGGCAGCAACAACGTTCATTGCTGCCTAAGGCAGCAACAACTTTCAATCAAATACATTTCAAATATTTTGAAGAGCATAGATGTCAGAGCCCATAATACATATCTTAAATATTTCTGCAGTAAGGTTAATCCGTTAATTGGAATTTAATATCTAGTTTGGCAATAAAATCTGACATGGTGATAAATCAATGGACGGTGGGAACAAACCATTATTTGCCCTATGAAAGTGACTGCAAATATTTAAGGAGGGATAACTCTGGCATTTGAAGTCCTATCAGTTTCATTTTCACAACACAGATATTAGATGCCGTCATTAACATTGCGACCAAGTTTAGTGTCAATCCGTCAAGAAACAAGAGGCCCAATGGGCCTGTATCGCTCACCTGGAACATTGGCATTTCAACTAATCTTACTTAAGTTTTACATCCATCGGTGTCACATCCAATGACTCAGTCAAATGGTTTAGTTTTCGAGATATTGACAACAATCTCTGGATTTTTTTTTTGCATTAGTAATTTTGAACAATGTTTAAGTAAAAATAGATGATATCAGTGCTAACTACAGCTGGTTTCTTAACTGTTTCACTGCTGCAAGCCAGTGCAGACAATAATTTCAATTTTCAAAAGCTCTTCACTTGTTGAATATTTTGAAATTAATTCGACTGAAAGTTGTTGGCGGCTTAGCCACCAACAATTTCAGTCCAATTGTTTTCAATATATTTATCAGGTTCAGAGATATAACCTTTGGAATATGTCGTATGCGCATCTGGCTGAATCACATCGCTGAGGTAGGGTGAGCTGGAGTCGATTTAAAAAATAATTTGACTGAAATCATTGCTGCCTTAGGCAGCAACAACTTTCACTGCTGCCTAACGCAACAACAACCTTCAATCAAATACATTTCCAAATATTTTTAAGAGCATAGATGTCAGAGCACATAATACATATCTTAAATATTTCGGCAGTACTAGAAAGGTTAATCCGTTAATTGGAATTTAATATCTAGTTTGGCAATAAAATCTGACAGTGATAAATCAATGGACGGTGGAAACAAACCTATATTTGCCCTTAATATGAAAGTGAGACTGCAAATATTTAAGGAGTGGTAACTCTGGCATTTGACATTTTATTAGTTTCATTTTCACAACACAGCCATTGTTGGTGAGACAGAGACAGACAGATGGATGGACGGACGGACATACAGTAGACAGATGGGGTCATCGCTATACGACAGCTGACTGACAAGTAAGCGGAGTTAAGAAAACCAATTTGGGCTTCAAAATCCATCAAATAAAAAAATAGGATATAGCAGTCAAACACGCTAAAATTTGATTGGTCCACGGCGGCCATGTTTTTTACCGATCAACTTCCCATGAACAAACTTTAATGGCCCTTAGTCCATAATCATATCCCCAAAATTTCAGCCCGATCCGTTCAGCGGTTGTGCAAAATAAGTCGTTTTCACTAAAACTGTCATTTGGCCAATCAAGTTCCTTCGAACAAACTTGGTTCAGCTCTTGCCCTATATGATGTTTCATGAGTTTTGAATCGATCCATCAAGCGGTTTGGGAGATTTTTAAAGCCATTTCCTAAAATCGGCCAAATCCAAGATGGCCACCGGCTAAATCGGCTTTGTTTGAACAAACTTGGATCCCTATTCCCTAAGGATACTTCCTGCCAAATATAATTGAAATCGGCTCAGTGGTTATTGAGAAGTCGTTTAAAGGAAAAAGCTGACGGACGGACGGACGCCATGGCATAAGCTCACTTGACCATTCTGGCCAGGTGAGCTAATAAGGAGAGCAATCTACCAAGGCAGGTTTTGCTGGGCCAGTCATTGGTTGCACGGTGCTCCCATCTCCGACAGATTGGGGGTGGGCAACAACAGCCGACATTGGCCAACACTTCCCGAGGCTGCCAAGAGCTGTTATGAGCTTATTCACTGTGGTTGAAAAAAGGGATGCAGAGGAAATTGCACATGCAGAAAAGCGGCACTGAAATGCACATCTCTGTGCACGTGTAAAGGAGGGTGTTACTGGAATGAGATCCAATCATAAATGTACCCAAGAGACATCCCTACATGGGCATGTGCCTCAGATACTGAACGATTAAACTTGACAGACATGTTGATGTCAGTGAACCATTGTTGTGTACCTAAAATGCTGTACTGCTTACTAATAGGGGGTGGGGGGGGGGTGGTCATTGTCACTGGAACAGTTCATTGTAATTGGAACATAGCTCCACGTATGGAGGTAATTTTGAAAATCAATATCGCTGTAAGCAAATGTACAACATGGCCATCCTGATCATATATGAGAAATATAAGTCGTTTGAATGTGGTCCCTATCATACAGATGAATGTGTCTAAATCCTGACATTATTAGGTTGATTCATGGTCTGTTTAGTTTTGGGGATTTGAAAGCAGCTAGTTATTGAATGGTGAAATCCAATATGGTGCCCAACAGCGTTTTTGAATTGGTACTAAAATATTTCTTGACCCCAAAAATGTGGGTCTAGCCGCTGAAATTGTGTTCCTAGCGTGCTTAGTTTTGGCAATATGAAGGAAATTAGATCTTGAGCGCCGGCCATCTTGAAATCCAATATGGTGGCCAAAGTAGCGTTTTGAAATTGGCATCATCGGATTCCTAGACCCCAACAATGTAGGTATAGCCGATGGAATTTTGTTACTAGCTCGTATACTTTGGGAGATAGAGGAAACGGTCTTGAACGCCGGCTGCCATACGTGCACTAATTTTGGATGCCTCCCGATCTTAAAATGATCGCCGTACCATAAATGTTCATTTGAGCCAACTTTGGTGCTTTTTTTAAAAAGGGCACAATTGAAATGCTAAGCTTCCCCACTAACAGTCGAGAGATACATTTGTAGCTTTGTTAATTCTCTTGAGGATTAGTGACTGATCGGATCCCTCTAGTATATACAAGAGGTCCAAAGGCCTGCGAGATTGTTGCATATAAATCTTAAATGACGTTCCGAAAATCCAAGACTGACACAAAAAATGTATAAATTAATTTTCTGTATAAGAGTTCTGAGGTCTATCACCACATAGGTAGTTTATACAATTTATGTAACCTACCACCATAAATAAGTCCTTCCAGCCAGGTTTGGATGAAATCGCATAATACGTTATTAAGCAGTATACAGCATTAACGTTTGATTTAAATCTGTCAAATGATGAGCTGTCTTTCACTTGATTTACCAAAGTTTTTTTGGAAGCTCCAAGATGGCCTTAAAAAGGTAGGGCAATCCAAATTCTTTCTATAAGTTCTAAAGGCTACCACAATTTGGCCATTACAGTCACGTTTGGTTGAAATCTCCCCAACACTATGATGAGTAGCGTTTTAAAGTTATTTCAGGTAATTTTCTAAACATCCCAGATATACTCCGGAAAAGTTACCAATCAATATTCTGTATACATGTTCTGACGCCTTCCACTACAGGGTCTTAGCCAAGTCCGCTCCAAATCGTTCAAGCTTTTAAGAACACAGGGCCTATATTGACAATTTCTGGTAAACCTTACATAAAATTGAACAATCAAAATGCCGCGTGGAAGCGTACAACCATATAGGGTCGGTCCCTCACGCCAAATTTGGTTGAAATCCGCCAAACAGTAGTATGAGGAGTTATTAAAACAAAAGCTGTCGTCAACAGAAAACGGACGGGCCATTTCGGGGCCAGGTGACTGCGATCTTCGACGTTTTACCACATTCAGATTTACCCTTACTACAGCCTAAACTTTGCATTCGACCTAATGAATATCCATTTCCATCCCAAAAGAATATTATTTTTGAAATGCTACCGCCGAAATTACCGATATTTAAGTGATTAATTTTCAGTCTCCTTGGCTTGCAAATGGACATGTAAATATTTAAAATCTTAATTCCGATAACTCGTTACTATAAAAGTTAAGTCATTGTGACGTGTACATGGATTGCTAGTTAGAAAACTTCAGTGAGGATGGTTTACGTTGACGCCACTTAATTTGATATTTGCAACCGCCATTATTTGTGCTCCTATTGTTCAAGCTGCCGCACAATGATCAATATAAAACCCATTCCAATAATGCTAATGGTAGTCATTGATAGCAGTGTTGACTTCCAAGGTGAGCCTCGATAGATAACAGCAGTTCCATTCTAATGGTGTATTTCCTATGGTGGAGATGAATACTGAAATGGCATTTCCAAGACTTGCCAATTTCCCTAACGATGTCCTAGTCTTATTGCTTCAGTATAACTTTAATATCTTTAACAAATAGGCCAATACTATAGTTGGACGTGCGTGGTTATGTAGATACGAATGCTATGTCTTTACTATATAATAAAGATTCTATTGAATATTTTGAAACTTATTTGACTACAGCAGTAACAGCACCCGGTCAAATTAGTTTCAAAATATTTAACAGATTATCCGTATAGCTGCCAGGGTTCAGGGATCGATAGATCACCACGAGCGAAGTGTGGGTGGAGCTAAGCTGGAGGTGGACGGTGACTAGCAACGACTGGTAGGCCATTTTCGTGACATTCGCATTTTGTTGTCAAACTCGGCTCCCATCAAAGCATGTTAGCTGGCAGAATATTAACATCGTTGATGAACGATTAGCACGCCATATGAGTATTCACACAATCATAGACATCAATCGATGGAGGGATCTTACCGGTCAATCAAGTATCTGACGTCAATGAAGTACATCGCTATTTAGCAGGGGCTGGAATTCACAATCATGACGTATCTCAGACATGAAAATCGAGTAGTTAAACACGTGTACGAATTGTGTTTTTGATAAATTTACAATCTAACATTTTTCAAGTAATTTGGCTGTAAGCGCTTGCTGACATGCACAGCCACAGACTCAATAGTTATAAAATACCCAACAGCCGAGCTGTGTAATTAACTTGAATTTAGCATTCCGGAAATTCAGGATGCAAAGTATACACCTGTGCAAAAGTTAAGCACCAGCAAAAACAATAGAACGTAGAAACATGATGGTACAACTAGGCTGCCATACTTTTTGTCCCCGCGTTAGCTGACATAATTTCAAGTACGAAATGCACATGCATGCATGACTTCACGCCGCTTGATGTCCGTGCGTGGCGGGAAACAGCACACGTGTTCAGTTATGTAAAAGTCCAGTTTGAGGTGTAGAACATTACATACAGATTTAGGCGACAAGATTAGGAATTTTGTGTTCATGACCGTGGCTTATTTGTACAGAGAGAATTAGCTCTTGATTGTGAACCGCTATGGCAAGACGAAGGTTAAGTGATCGTGTGAAATGGCAAATCATAGGCATGCATACCACTGGTATGTCATGCAGAGAGATTGGCAGACAGCTGAACATTAACCATACTGTAATCAGTCGTTTGATTGCAAAACATGGGCAAACTAACGAGGTGAAGGACAGGCCTAGATCTGGAAGACCGAAGAAGACTACTGCCCGTGATGATCGAGCCCTAGTACGCCTTGTTAGGAGATCTCCATTCACCAACAGCAGGGTGCTCAGCCAGCAATGGGAAACGCGCAATAGAGTGTCAATGTCTACCGTCAAAAGGAGACTGTATGCTGCTGGCATGAAAGCTAGGAGACCTGTCAGACGTCCTCTCCTCACTGCACACCACAAAGAGGAGCGTCTGAGGTGGTGCAACGAAAGAAGACACTGGAACATGAGATCCTGGAGACGGGTACACTGGTCCGATGAAAGTCGGTTCCTGCTTCATGCCACAGATGGTCGAACTCGTGTATGGAGGTCCAGACGCACGGCGTAGGACCAACGTAACATCATGGAAGAAGTTCTATTTGGTGGAGGTTCCGTTATGATATGGGGGTGCATCTCATTTGATTGTAAGCTGGATCTGTTGACTGTACCTGGAACACTAAATGGACAAAGATATCAAGATTCCATACTGGATAGAGTTGTGGTCCCTCATTTTGTAAATCATGCACCTGGAACCCACCCTATGTTCATGGATGACAACGCCCGACCACATCGTGCTAGAGCTGTGCATGAATACCTCCGCCAGAATGCCATCGAAACCCTACCATGGCCAGCAAGGAGCCCTGACATGAACCCTATTGAGCATATCTGGGACATTCTGGGAAACATGGTGAGGAGGGATCCTCCTGTGCAGAACCTACAGGAATTAACAGACGCACTCCATCTTGAATGGCAACGAATACCACAATGGCGTATCAGTCGGTTGGTGACCAGCATGAGACGTCGTGTCCAGGCCGTCATCCAGGCACAAGGTGGATATACCCGGTATTAATAATGACAGTCTCAAACTCGTGCACAGATGTTAAACTTCGTTTTCAGACACCATTAATGACAATCTAGCCACGTGTGTCAACTGTAGGGCAATAGTTGTCAGTTGTGTCAACGTAACCATATTTAGGGCTCGTTTTCAAGTTCAAACAAAAACATAGTGTTTCCCCACCATCATAATCAGCATTCCTCTAGTTGCATTATTACCTCTTGCACTAAGATGGATGGGTACATAAATGTTTATGCTATTGCTTTCTTCATAGCACGTGAATATACCCTCGCATGTGCGTAAAAATAGGGTGGTGCTTAACTTTTGCACAGGTGTATATATAAATCGATTTCAATACTTGTAACATTGTAGGCCGAGTTTAGCCGGAAATGGACATGCATTGCTACAATTGAGTTGAACTCTGATGGGCTGTTGGAAAGCTAGCGCTGCTCTATTTTATGTATCGTCATGTTTTATGATCATTGTATAAGTTTAACACTTTCAGACTAACCCGTTCGTGCCCAATCCGGCCATAACTAGCCTCATACGGCGCTCATTTTGCATGCCGATTTGCTGACAAAGTGGACTATTTTTGAAAATTTACCACTCGAATGACTGCCTCGGTAACCGAGCCAGCCATGCCAGTGGTAAATCCTCAAACCAGTCTTCTCATGGCCTGCCTATGTCCCAATGGACATTCAATAAGGAGATAGTTGGATTTTCTTGACCAAATTTAGACATCAAAGAGTTAACCCAATTTAATGGCCAAGACGCCCACACCTTTTAACGAGCAATGGTTATGGGAACTGTCCATTTGTCAAATCTTACAACTGAAATAAACAGCTCGGTTATCGAGGTAGTGACCTAATAATTCCAGTATTAAATTTTCAAAATAATATTTTCCAACTCTAGATGGACCGTTAGCAATTTAAATTTTATTAAGTCTTGACCATTAAACGGTTAAAATTCAATCCTAATGACGTCGTGCAATTTTAATGTAGGGCCAGGAGAAAATATTCGGTCTTCATCCCACTTCCTACAATTCACCTTTCCAGAGTATCCATCTATCAATCCCACGTCATACTCAGCTAAGTGACATGTACGATGATGTCATAATCATTACGTCATAAATGATTCTATTTGGGCCGTTATAATTCTTAATAGTCAGACACGTACAAATTGTATGTATCTACTATTTAATAAACATGCTGTTGAATATTTTGAAACTAATTTGACTGGACGCTGTTGCCATAGGCAGTAACAGCGGCCAGTCAATTTAGTTCCAAAATAGTAAATAGATTACCGGTATAGTTTTATGGAAATCGATAGTCAAAAGTTCAGAGATCGATCGATCACAATACGAGCAATGTGTGTATGGAGCTTAGATGGGCGGGGCATAGCTAAAATGTACAGGTCCATTCCTTGCATGTAGGCCTACTACCGTTTGTGAGTTAACCAGTAACAGTTCCACATGTAAGGTTTCGGTTAACGTTAAACAGTAATATGCGCAATGAAGTATGGCACGTTGGCAGAAAACTGGCTTTTTGCTCAATTAAAAAGTCAATTTGTTAAATCCTGGATCCTTGAAAAACAAATTGTGAATTCAAGCAGCCATTTTCAAGGATTGGTGTGGACCAGTTTGGAAAAGAAACGCCCTTGAATTTGAAGCTTTAATCAATTAGCTGCAGTCGCTAATGTAAAAAAGATATTATTCATCTTGAAGCAGGGCGAGCTCAATGACTGGCGGTGTATTTCTGCAGACTACTTGAATACCGTGAAAATAATTTTAATGTTGTTTGTTGATGAATTGTTTTTAATATATTCAGCAGATCCAGAGTTATTGCCCATTGAACTTGGAAGGTAGCTTGCAACAATCCGACAGTTAACTGTCTGGCTGCTGAGTTTTTGCAGACGATATATTTCAGTCATTATGTCTGAGGCCGCAAACATATTTTGAATACAATTTGAGTGAAAGTTGTTGGTGGCTAAGCCACCAATAACTCAGTCAAATTGTTTTCAAAATATTCAGCATGTCAAGTTTTTGCTCATTGAAATTTTGTATGGTAGCTTGCAACAGTCCGACAGTTACAGCATTTGTTCCACTAAAACCATTTTGGCGTATGTAGCCTGGAAATGAGACATCGTCTCTCTCACGCCTTACTAGTATTTGATCAAAACTTAATGCACAGGGGACAATTCAACGGAACACAATGTTGCTAATAGGTGTATGCATTTGCCCTTGTCAAAAATGAGTGGTTGCGGGCCATCATGACATCATAATAAACTACGCTCCGTGTAGAATGACATAATGAATGACGTAATTATGTCATGAGTGACGTACATAAGTCACCAACGAATATTTGAAGACGGACTATGCGTTGAATATTTTAAAACCAATCTCACTGGGGGGCGCTGCTGCTGCCATAGGCAGCAACAGATCTTGGTAGTTTCAGGAAATCGACAGGGCATTCGGCATTAATCCAAACACGGGGTAGTGTGGGTGCAGCTCAGCTAGAGGTAGGCCGGGCATAGCAAAAACTAGAAAGGTCCATTCTTTATGTATGCTGTAGGGACTGGGAAGGTACTAGGGAGAAGTGAACACGGATATGAGTTACCAAAATATAAAACATTTAATACATTTTTAAGTAGTTATCTTTTGTTTTGGTATTTTCACATTTACTGATGTAGAAGACATTAACAAGACTAACAAGGCGCTCACTACGGTCTGACTGACATAGGTTTGACGTACAGAGAGGTGACAGCAGTGAGTCAGTAGTGTACAAAGTTATGCAGGCAAAATAAGTCATATCTTTGACGAGATTACTGTTGTAGACGAGATTGCGTAGGTTTTGAGAAATCAAGGAAATGTCCCAACAAACGGATTCATAATGGCAACTCTTTCCGTTAATGTCACTTCAGCGTGGCGATATGTAGTGAGTGTAACTCGTAAGCAATATATTAATATTTGTCATGTACAAATTGTGTTAGATCAACGTTAGTTTCAGCGTTTATTCCAAAATTGTCTGATTAATTTCTATTTTTCATTAAATACCGAGTTTATTTATAACTTCATAAGTAGACTTGTTAGTTATAATTAGACCGCGAATAAATTCTCAGCGCAGGAAGATGATAATTGTCCTACAATCTGATCTTGTTACAATGGTTCCATACTCGAGACACTTAAGCTTGAGTCACGCTGCGTATGTGCAGGGTCAGCGATGAAGGTGGCAATTGTTTATTAGCTACATAATTTAGAAACACTTTCTATGCACAATACTTGGTCCGGATTCATCATATTCTTCTTTGCTGATCCACATCTGTTGGAATGTGGATAGAGATGCAAGGATGGAGCCACCGATCCACACAGAGTATTTGCGCTCAGGTGGGGCAATGACCTTAATCTTCATTGTGGGTGGTGCTAGTGCTGTTATTTCTTTCTGTATTCTGTCGGAAATACCTGGGAACATGGAAGAGCCTCCAGACATGACAGTATTGGCATACAGATCTTTTCGGATATCGACGTCACATTTCATAATTGAGTTATAGGCGGTCTCATGAATACCAGCAGATTCCATACCCAAGAATGAAGGTTGGAATAAAGCCTCAGGGCACCTAAACCGCTCGTTGCCAATGGTGATGACCTGACCATCTGGCAATTCATAACTTTTCTCGAGAGCAGAGGAGGAAGCAGCTGTTTGCATTTCCTGTTCGAAATCTAGCGCTACATAGCATAATTTTTCTTTAATGTCCCTAACAATTTCACGTTCAGCTGTGGTAGTGAAGGAATAACCGCGTTCTGTGAGGATCTTCATTAAGTAATCGGTTAGATCTCGACCAGCCAGATCCAGACGTAGGATGGCGTGTGGGAGGGCATAACCCTCGTAGATGGGTACACAATGGCTAACACCATCACCAGAGTCAAATACGATGCCTGTAGTACGACCACTAGCATATAGGGACAGCACAGCCTGGATGGCAACGTACATAGCTGGTGTGTTGAATGTCTCGAACATGATCTGCGTCATCTTTTCGCGGTTGGCTTTAGGGTTGAGAGGCGCCTCTGTCAGCAATGTTGGATGTTCCTCTGGTGCAACTCTCAGCTCATTGTAGAATGTGTGATGCCAAATCTTTTCCATATCGTCCCAGTTTGTGACAATGCCATGCTCGATTGGGTATTTGAGTGTAAGGATACCACGTTTGCTCTGGGCCTCATCACCAACATAGCTGTCTTTCTGTCCCATGCCAACCATCACTCCCTACAAATATACAAATCAAAAGGACTCCTGAGTGGAAAGCTACAGTTAATCGGACTGCATATTTTGAATTTATAATGCAAAGAACGTTTATTAAGCATTGCCTTTCCAGTGCATATTAATCACAATAGTATGTGCTCGCTTTCTTTCTGCTTATGATGCATCCAAAGATATCATGAAAAAATAAACAAACAGGATCTATATGGGGAATGCCACTTTTAAATTTGGAAATCTAGACTTCTGTTGCAAGATTCCATATTTACATCAAATTAACGGACACCATTCTTTGTAATCTATTATTCCGTCAGTGAGCATTTGATTCACGAGATGCTCTTGCAATATAGGCCATTGTACTACGGAAATTTCAGGTGAGTAGGTTATGCTAATTCTAAGTTCAGAAATTGAAGACAGCGTTTAAATTGTGCATAAAACTTCAGTTGCGACAATGGAAACGTCACAAGTTGATTGAAGCTTTCCTGCAATAACGTTCGGTCAAATCGTCGGAAATGATATGAACTTCATTTACTTGAATACAAGCGATAATAGTATATTTAATGAGGAGCAATGATTTTCAATCAAATTATTCTCAAACCTTCAGACGAATGGTACTTCGAATATGAATTTTTGCATTGAATTGCTGTTCCATAAGCTACTTACAGCTAACAGAGACGTGGATGCCAGCAGTGTACTAAGCGTGCCACACGAGGTTGCATCAACAGAAAATGGATTCTAGATAAATGGTGTCAGTTACTTTGATTCCATATGACATCTTATGACAAGCATCTGCTTCTATATCTAGTAACAGCATATTAAATATCGATCCAGTTCAAGTCAATTTGCTGATTCATAAGAAGCGCAATAGGGCACATGTCATCATCTACTTGCAAGGTCAATTTAATTTTATAATGGAATTCTATGCTATAAAGTGGAACCAATGAAACATTTATTTTTCAGTGATGGTTGGCATTTGACAGACAGCTCGGATACTTCATACACATGGGATAAAGTGAAAACAAAATACATGCATTAAATAATCTGTGCAAAATCAAAGCTCATACGAATGTGGACACCTCTCATCTTCACATGACAAATAGTTCAGAATTCAGATAGGTCAGTAGGCTTAATACAGTGCATGGATTGGTGTGGAAAAGGCCGATATGACATTAATTACTAAATGTATCTGTTATGTTTCTAAGACTGCCACTGCTTAATTGCCGAGTACTAAGCATTCATTAATACTTAAAATGCAGCTTAGCGTTTCGGTTTGTTTTATATTTAGTGATTCAGACGGGTGGATGGTGGACAATGCGTCATCTCGCTAATTATTCAGCCTATTGCATTGCCATCTAGTCTAAGAGCTGCCAAAATAGATATATGTACGATTGCTGTTTGGTTGGCAGAAAGTACAAAGCAGGAATTATTCATCATGTTGGTTTAACCTACACGCTAGACTGAAAATATGAACTATAAATATCGAAGCTGTACCTATGATCATTGCCTAGAACCAGTTGAAGGATATTTAAATTATGATGCACCGTTTTCTGATATAATGCTTAACCATTGGAATTCTGATGTCAATATTATAGCTCTTACCGTGCCAATAGCAAAGAAACTGGTGTACATTTTTATTTAAAATTGGTGGCCGATTTGACTGTTGAAAAATGAACTGGTTCTTAATCTGAGTATTAAAATTTGACATCAGAGTGGTATAGAGTTAATTTAGCAACACCGACTTAAGCTTAAACTGGCCAAATCTTCATAACATTGCACCATGTCAATGTGATGGTAGTACCATACACACTTTGTTGCTCTTGTGTGTGCAATGAGCTGGCCAATAGGCGGTTCAGCAGGACTAAGCAGCGGCCATATCACGTACAATGGACTTTTCCATTTTTATCCATACCCCGCCCATCACTAGCTAAGCTCCACCTACACCTCACCGTGTTGGGATTGATCGATCCCAAATGCCCTAACTATCAATTTCCTGAAAACTATACAGGGAAGCTGTTGAATATGTTGTAACTAATTTGACCGGGTGCTGTTGCTGCTTATGGCAGCAACAGCTCCCAGACAAATTAGTTTCAAAATATTCAACAGAATATTTATTAAATAGTAAAAGCAAACAATTTGTACAACAACGCATAGACGTCTTCAAATACGCGTTCGTGACGTACTTATCGACGTCAATCATTATGATGTCATTGTACACGTCACGCAGTTCATTATGGCGTCATATGATGGGTGGGTACTTTGGAAAGGTGAATTAGACAAGACATTGTGCGAATTTTCACTCGCATGCAGTGCAATGAATGTCGTTTAAGTGATATTTTCATTACCTTGTCTGTTCATAAATTTCCTGCTGGATTTGTACACAAACTTCTCCATGATTTGGCAAATTGATATAAAGCTTACGTGCATGAAGGGGCTTCAGCATTAAACTCAATTAATTCAAGTGAACCCTAAACCTACACGCGTTCAATCATGTACGCATCCCTCTGATTTACGGGGAAATGTGCAGGTAAAGTATTGAATATACAAAGCTAATTTGAATGGCAGTTATTCATGCTCTCAGCAGTTGACTTCCAGAGTAATTATTTTCAATAGTCAAAGAGGTAGGCCCTATTGTTTATTTTTTTCGAACAAGTATGACTTATATGTAAACTAGATAGAAACAATACGCGCATCAGTCAACAAAATAAACATTTATTTCCTTTTTGGTAGCTTTACATAATGTAATAGAAAACATTTCAAAGTATATAGTGAGCAAAACATGACGCACTACAACAGTTGTCAGAGCAAGAATGGTGGCTGTATCCAATGTTCAGTTAGGTGCAAAGGACACCGGATAATTAAAGTGATTAGTCTGACTAATGTCAAAATCTTGAACTGTATAGATCTTCCAGACCGTGGCACTATTTCAATGTTTATTTCTAGTTTCTTTCAGACCACTATCACAATCATCAATAATTACTCTTTATGGAGGTTGTCAGCTAGTGCTTGTACTTTGGTGAAAACTGTTAACTTAGGGCTTATATGATTATGTAATATGTTAAAAAAACTGATGTGGACGATATTTGAGCGTTTTAAACGAGTTCCTCACATCATGGTAGCAGGTGGAGATTGCAATATTCTGTATATCAGGTGAACTGACGTTTAGAAGCACTTTCTATGCACAATACTGGGCCCGGATTCATCATATTCTTCTTTGCTGATCCACATCTGTTGGAAGGTTGACAGAGATGCAAGGATGGAGCCACCGATCCAGACAGAGTATTTGCGCTCAGGTGGGGCAATGACCTTAATCTTCATCGTAGGTGGGGCTAATGCAGATATTTCTTTCTGTATACGATCGGCAACGCCAGGGAACATGGACGACCCTCCAGACAAAACAATATTGGCATAAAGATCTTTTCGGATGTCGACGTCACATTTCATGATGGAGTTATAGGCGGTCTCGTGAATACCAGCCGATTCCATACCCAAGAAGGATGGTTGGAATAAAGCCTCAGGGCACCTAAATCGCTCGTTGCCAATGGTGATGACCTGCCCATCAGGCAATTCATAACTTTTCTCGAGAGCAGAGGAGGAAGCAGCGGTTTGCATTTCCTGTTCGAAATCTAGAGCTACATAGCATAATTTTTCTTTAATGTCCCTAACAATTTCACGTTCAGCTGTGGTGGTGAAGGAATAACCGCGTTCGGTGAGGATCTTCATTAAGTAATCGGTTAGATCTCGACCAGCCAGATCCAGACGTAGGATGGCGTGTGGGAGGGCATAACCCTCGTAGATGGGTACACAATGACTAACACCATCACCAGAGTCAAATACGATGCCTGTAGTACGACCACTAGCATATAGGGACAGCACAGCCTGGATGGCAACGTACATAGCTGGTGTGTTGAATGTCTCGAACATGATCTGGGTCATCTTTTCGCGGTTGGCTTTAGGGTTGAGAGGCGCCTCTGTCAGCAATGTTGGATGTTCCTCTGGTGCAACTCTCAGCTCATTGTAGAATGTGTGATGCCAAATCTTTTCCATATCGTCCCAGTTTGTGACAATGCCATGCTCGATTGGGTATTTGAGTGTAAGGATACCACGTTTGCTCTGGGCCTCATCACCCACATAACTGTCTTTCTGTCCCATGCCAACCATCACTCCCTACAAACACAAAATATCAAAAGGACTCCCTTCAAGGTTTCGGCTATGCAGAGTATCATGTTTGTTCTTGCCAAAAATCACTTATGTCGCCGAGTGTGTGTGTGTGTATAGGCTCCAGTAGTAAGCGTGGTTAGAACTGCTTCTGCACTCGTAGATGATTAGGCGGTGCCTACCTAAACATTGTTAATGTTAGTGCTAAAAGTAAATTCCGATCTGCAGTAAGTAAATGTGCATGCTGGTTTTGGTCGTGGATGGTTATGGCAAGGTGCCGATAATTTGTTTAATTATAGAAGAATGCATATTTGTGCATAACTTGTAATTCAAGCTGTCGTCGATATGCTGATTAGACTTATACAATACATTAGCGCCAAATAGAAAGATGCATTACGGTGTACATACTCATTCAGATATATGTCAATTAGCCCTTCAATGGACATGTGGTGGGGGATAACTCGATCGATTTAAAAACACATCCTTTAAATTCCAGAGACGACAATATAGGAAAGTTCAATGTTGAACATTTGTATACTAATTTGAATGGAACCGGTTGCTTCCTTCCCAACATCTTAGTCAAATTATTTTCAAAATACTTGTCGTTAACTCAGAATTTTTTTAGATGCTTCTGTTCCCACGGTTAAATGGGATGAGTAAAGGTTGTATTGGTTAAATGGGATGAGTAAAGGTTGTATTGGTTAAATGGGATGAGTAAAGGTTGTATTTTGCAGCCAGATATATTTTGCATTGTTTGTAGAACCTCCTTTTGGTAAAGCAGGTCTTATACATGACTAATTATTTCTGCTGTGAAATGAGATCCTCCTGAGTTCCCTGGGTTAAAGATTAAGCTGTGAATGAATGGTTATTGTGTATTATATTCATAGTCAAGAAGGCAGAAGTTAGGGGAAGAGCAGGCTGGTTGTATTTGCATGTCAAGAAGGCAGAAGTTAGGGGAAGAGCAGGCTGGTTGTATTTGCATGCCAGAAGGCAAATATGGAGAAACATCACACACTCGGCATAGGATGAATGGGTGTGTGGGGGGCATGGCCTACACAATACACTTACCTGGATAAAAATATTAAACTAATGCTATAAATAATATTAATTAACCTTTACACACCAGAATGGTTAAAGCATTTACAATGTTTCATTCGGAATTTTGATTACGATTTTTAAACTTATTGGAATAATTCATTCCCTCATATCGCAAGCAACAACTTTTGCAATCAATAATCAAATCTCAGGTGATATCATCGATACATATGCTCGTACTTAACTCTCTTTGTGCAGAATTTCTGCCGACTCCTTTTCCATAGGGATTTAACACTGGATATGCTGAATATTTTGAAAACGATGAGTGAACGTTGTTGGCTAAGCCTCCAACAACTGTCAGTCAACTTGTCAAGACAGTCTGTAGGTCCGTAGTTATTTCCCATTCAAACTGCCCTGTGGCTTGCAGCGGTTAGACAGTTCCTATTGCCCTACGTCACAAATAATGGATCTTTCCATTTTTAGCTACGCCCGAATATCTATAGCTAAGCTCCACCAACACCTCGGACGTGTTTTGGATTGTTCGATCGATCTCTGAACTCCGACTATCAATTTCCAGAAAATTATACAGGTAAGCTGTTTAATGTTTTGAACTATTTCACTGGGTGCTGGTGCTGTTGCTGCCGCAGCAACAGCGCCAAGTTAAATTAGTTTCAAAATATTAAACACAATGTTTATTAAATAGTAGACAGACAATTTTTACACGGTGTCGAAGTATTAAAACGGGCCTAATAGAATCATTTATGACGTAATGATTATGACGTCATCCTATAAGCCGCTTAACCGTTTGCTTAGCTGATTATGATATCAAATCATTGGATACTGTGGAAAGATGAGTTCTTAGGAGCACCGGCTTTTGAGCTAGTTATCAAACACCCAACCTGCAGTAAAAGGCTGCTCCATCAGCGAACGACCTATGCCCGAGTTACGATTGTAGAACCTGTCGTTAAGATCCATAGGCATTTGTACGTCCTGCAAAAATGCTATCCGAGGTGTAACTTGGCCATAACTTTCCTAGACTGTTCGACTGCCGCAAGACACCAAAAGTATATTTTTTTATGGAAAAAACTCTGGATATGCTAATATTATGAAAACAATTTGAATGAAAGTTGTTGGTGGCATAGCAACAAACAACTTCCATGCAAATCGTGTTAATAATATTCAGTATATCTATAGTAAACACTCTCCCCACCCCACCACCTCCCCCATCCCAATGTAGTCTGCAGACATACAGCGGCCAGACAGTTAATATACACAAGCAAATTATTAGAAAAGGGGTGGTAAATAGCAAAGATCATTGCGCAGTATACGTGTTCATGCAAATCCAAATATTCAACAGGCCACGGGTTAATTGACAGGCGTAACGAACACGTTTAGTCAAGCTTTTGTTTTTAACGGGCCTCTGTTATGTTAGCGTTTACAAGCAGAGGCGAAAATAGCATTTACATTTAGTTGTCCGAGGCTTTTATCAGTTACTGACTGACCATTTATCAGCACAGGGTTATTTAGTGACCATTGACCATTCAGCAGTAAGTAGTTAATCTATAAAGACCAATTTACCAGTGTCTATTGGCCATTTTGAAACGACCATAGAACTTTTCAAAATGGCCAACAAACACTGGCAAACTAGTATAAAAATAAACTAACATTCTGCAGGATAAAGGTTAGGCGAAATTTTAATATTCACCACTCAATAGGTTAATTGGCAGCACAACTTTCAGTTAAATTGTTTCCAAAATATACACATTTATAAATGAGCTGACATTGTATGTCGGCATTCATAGAGGGATCCAAGCTGAAAACCAATATATGACGTCATAATACCCGATGTGAAAATCATGTATTATAGCTACTTCCTGAAGCTCGAAATGTTAGCCAAGTGTATAATTAATTGTATGTCTAAGATTTCTTTTAAACCTTCTGTTGAATATCTTGAAACTTAATTGTCTGGTAGGTGTTGCTGCCATAGGCAAACTAGTTTCAGCCAGCCAAATTAGTTTCAGCATATTCAGAGCTGTAGGCCTATAGGTCGCTTGAAATGTGGAAATTGTACGTAATAATGGTAATTTGGGGTTCAGGGTATGAAAATCGATTCCAACACACGTACAGTGGGCGGAGCTTACAGATGGATCACTGTTGATGTGGTTAAATCTGACCCTCGTGTAAGACAGATTACATATACAAAACAATCACCTGCATGCGACAGAAACACATAGATCGATTAGCTTACAATACATAAAACAAGTGAATCCTATGGTCCAATAACTTATTTATCACTGGGCAGTTACAGGCTGATCTCGAATAAGTTTGGTAGGGAGGGAGTACGTGTGTTCAATTTTTCAATTAATATTGCTGAAAGCGTGTTTTAATTTTTGATATTAAAATTGGCATGTCTTCGGGACTACACAGACACGCATCAAACCAAGTTTGGAAAAGATCACTAGTTATTGACAATGCTTTAAAAGGTCTATTTTGAAAACAATGTTTCTGAAAGCTGTTGTATTATAACCTTAATCTGGCATACGTATCCGGGACCACATGGCCAATTTTCCGCCAAAGTTTGGAGAGGATTGAACGAGTAGAGACAGTGTTCTTGAAGAACGCGTATTTTGTAAACTTGCTAAAAGCTGTTATTGCTTGGTTTTTAGACCCCAAAATTGGCAAATCTAGACGGGACTCCATGGGATATTCCCTCCAAATTTGGAGATGATCCCTCCCTTAGTTATTAAAAAATGTCTCGACAACAAGCACTCCATGCTCGGATATACCCTTGCATCAAGCGTCGAAAGTAAAAATGCCACGTAAGCCACCAAATTATGGATCATTTTGGAGTCAATTCAAATAAAAATTTCATAATGGTCGCCCAAATTTGGTTGTGCAAACGACATGGTTTTTTTTACAGCAAACTTCCCTTGAACAAAGTTGAATGATAATTTAATTTTCCCTTCTACTCATAAAAGTTTGGCTTGAGCGGTTCTTAAAAATAACTTGCCATAGAGTAAGTTTCATGAATTTCTTGTCCATGATCCATCAGCCAAGGTTTCAAATATGTTAAGACATGTTTCTAAAATTACAAATTGAGCAATTGGCTTTCTTTAACAACTTTTGAATCTAAACTCTTGATAATTCCAGTCAAATCTGGTGGAGATTTTTAAGTGGGTTATGGAGTTTAAATAAAATGTTCAGACGGGGGGGGGGGGGGGGGGGAGGGCTGAGCTAGCCGGCAAACATACCGCGTCCACGCGGCTAATAATAAGCGCGTGCTGTTAACTCATCGCATGCTTATAACTGGAATGCTTCTAAACGGTTTGATTCAAAGTCGCTGGCGCCTGAAGAAGCAACAACTGTCAGTCAAATTGAAGATGCAAACAACTCAGTCAAATTGTTTTAAAAGATATCCAAAAGCTTTTATGGCCAACTCAAATGAAACTAATGAAAGTAAACTACGAAGATATAGATTACAACTTAATGTGGTTAATAATAGACTCGGGCAGCAGCGGGAGCGGCGTGAGTCATTGATAACACCTCACGCGGCTCTTATCGACCGGTTTGCTCAATTGTCCAATCCATGCCTCGCTAATGGGGTTCCCTCTAAAGCTGGTTCACGCCCCAAAGCAACGCTTGCCATAAAAGGACTGATCGCTTTTCTGGATTGTGAGCAAGCGTTAAAACCGTTTAACCCATTTTATCCTAACTTACGGCGACTATTTTAAATTTAAGATTTGGACCGCAACAGCTTTCAGTCAGAATGCTTTCAAAATATCTACTACTTTCACCTGCAGGCTTATACAGTCAAGTACCTAAGTGGAAACACAGTTTCTAAAGTTTGAGAATGGATACGCAAGCGGGCAAGGCCACGTCAGATCCCGTCATCCATCCACCCACCTACCCGGCCCAGTCAAACCCGGGTCTCCACATCCCCATTTGCATGTATCTAATGCCAATGTATTTAGAGTTACTGCTTAGGTAATAGGTACCACAGGCCTTTGAATTTTCGTCCATCCATCCATCCCTCTTACCACATATTCCCCCTACTATATATAATACAGGGGCGGATCCAGAGGGGGTGCAGGGGGTGCGCACCCCCCCCCCCCTCTGTTCTTAGATTAGACCCATTCTTAGTACAGTCACAACCAGTATGTGATGCACCAATTAGAGAAGCATCACCTTGACCCACCAAAATTTTAAATTATAATTAAATCATGAGTAGAAATTGAATAATTTAGCAGCCAACTAAGGGTCCATATTTATCTCTGGAAATGCAGGAGAAGCCGTCTGGGGATACCTAGATTTCAAAATTTCACGGGGGAGTACCCCCAGACCACCCCACCCCCACCTTCTGAAATCCTGGATCCGCCCCTGTAATATACACAAGGTGTGAAACCATCTGTGGGTATATTATATATAGTAGGGGGGATATGTGGTAGAGGGATGGATGGACTAAAATTCAAAGGCCTGTGTAGGTGCTGTCGAACAATTAGGCCTACAAGTACGGCTGACACGAGAAAAGCGCAATGCACGTTTTGAATACCAATCTTAAAAAACCAGCTTTTTTGCGCGTTAAAAAACCTAGAAACTGGTAGTTCCCCCCACCCCCCCCCCCCCCCCCCCACCCCACCAGCCATCATGCCATGTATGCGGCGCGTTCTTGTCCAAACATGTTCCTGTTCCAAGTACAATGCTATGAATAAAATCTGGTATTTATGATCAGTGGATTTGGTAGAAATAAGTTCATATCCAAGTTAAATCAGTGACCACCTCACCCCCTTAAACACCAACAACCCCCCACTACCCGCCCCCATTACACCCGGCCACCACACCTCTATGCACTTTCCCAATCAATCACAAATCCCGAAACTGAACGTGACTCATTTCTACAGGGAAGGGAAATTATACGTGGCAGATTTATTAGTGTATAAAGTGACAGTTTGAAAGTAGAGGGCTGGTTTGTAGTCTACTGGGATGTTTACTAAGATGTGCCTTGACTATTTTAGGACTATTAATGCTGTAGGGCAGTGGCCTGTGGCAGCAATAACTAACAGTCCAACACCATCTAATTTTGACCAATTCACAGGTACTACGCTGAATTCGGACCTACAGTAGTTAATAAATAAAACCGTTTTGATAACGTAGTGAGAAATGTTCTGCTGAATATTTTCAACAGAATTGGAGTGCGAGACATTGCTGCTTTAGGCAGCAATGTCTAGCAATACAATTATGTTCAAATTATTCAATAGCATGTTTTCATTTTGCTATGGAAACATTTATAAGTTATTTCCGTGGTGCACTGTATATGTAGATACATGCGGTCATCACGTTCGCCATTAACAGATCTAGGAATGGACCTTTCCAGGTTTATCCATCGATCATATGCCGAAATCTTTAGCGCATCTTTGTTGAAAGGCTTAAATCTTTGTTGAAAGGCTGAAAAACCTCCCGATATACTTGTCAAGAGATAGCATTATTTCAAACAAACCCAATGCACAGTTCCGACAATTTCCCTCAAAGTAGACTAACCATTAATGCGTAATCAGCCTTTATCAATAGATTCTTTCTAAAATCAGCAACATGACAACCGAGCGCCAAAAAACAATCTAGAGAAACGGCCTTTTTCATAGCGCTAACTAGTAACTATAAAAGATTCCCTCTCAAACACCACCCCTACCCATCCCTTTACAATGAAAAATCTATACATCTATCAGGCTTGAATCGAATATTTAATATTTTTGAATTTTACTCCATTAACTCCATGTTAACAGCCTTATTTTCAGCGAAACAACTAATATGCGCTCAGTACAGTAGAAGTTATTTGACATTTCGCGAGTTTAGTTAGTTACCTGATGTCTGGGTCTTCCTACGATTGAAGGGAACACGGCTCTTGGAGCGTCGTCACCGGCGAATCCAGCCTTGCACATACCGGATCCATTATCGATCACCAAAGCTGCAACATCATCATCTGCCATTTTGATTTTTTTTAAACTTGTGTTACTACTTAATTAAATGAAAGTTAAATTTTAAGCGTCTTGCCTATGACCGTTGCTTAAACTGTTCAAGTATGGAACTAACTGTGTACGAGCTATACCTTCCGATTTATACTGGCGATTGCCACGCCTGACGTTTGTCATAGGCAACCAACGTTAGAAGACCCTTACAGCCATATGACAAAATAAACTGGCTTAAAGCACATCTAAACTATGTACGAAAACCCGTCGTTATGAGACTATGCATTGCAGCGACATGTCGTTTTATGTCCATATAAGGGAGAGAAGCCTGTCCATATATGGTCATGTTCCTCCAGCCACAGCTTTTATCTGGGTGGCTTCGCAATAATAATATCAGATCTGAATAATACTGGTGTTTGTAATGTCGTATTGTGTCCTGTATTAGGCATGAACCCTAGCTGAATAATGTCGGGACGCCCGCCACGTCCTAGATCTCAAGTGAGTAAGCCGTTTGCATTCACCACATGACTGCCCAGTCGCGAGGGAGGAAGCTGATCAATAATTGCATTTGTACTCACGCACAGAAGCTCTTACGCTCGAACGTATTACAGTACACGCGCAAGCACGTACTCGCGCGTACACGCATCACTTACATATTTGCTAATTAGGTGTTACGGTACGTGAATACTAATAAATGTTTGAATTTAGAGACGGTATATATATATGGGCATGCACATATTTCTATATATGGTCAGATATTCCAAAGTTTTAGACACGAATTCGGATTTCGGAAATTGACTAAAACTTATAAGCATACAAAAGTCCACTTACGTTTTTGGGTGTAGATATACATTATTAACCTATGTTGGAGCCACGACGTGGCCAATAAACTTTCTAATATTTTGGAAACAATTTGACTGCCAGCTGTTCCATTCTATGGCTAATAAAGCATTACCAATTTGTATTGTATGTATACCTGTAGAGTGTAGTCGAATAGTTCTGGCAGACGAACATACAATCTAATCCGAAAATAGTTCTGCCCTGATTAGTCAAAAAGTACATACGAAGCATATAATTAATGACTGCACACGTAAGCATTAGTCCCTATAGTCAACTATTAAGAGCAGCGTGTATGCCTACATGGGTGGTGTGGAGCGGACTGGTGTACTATGTACTATATGGTGTTTGAGTTGTGTCCGTACATGGGTACGCGATTATGTCCTGCCGCAGAAATCAATAAATATGGGACTTAATCAATTTAGTTACTAATTGTTCATTAGTAGATTAAAGCAACACCTGCGTCGATATCGGGACATATTGTGTCGTGTTAAAGCGACCATAGCGGACCCTGGCATGATTATGCAGTCAACACCGGTATGTAAAGAATGCAGTCACTGAGCCTCATCCCGCCCTCGTGGATTTTATGATGTTGACATTATTTAAGCGCGCATTCAGGTTGGCTCGAGCCCCCCTCCCCCTACCCCCCTCACCCACGCTCCCGCCACATCTATGTACACCGCAGATAAGTCAGAAACTGTGTATAAACATAGTCACATCGGTTACAAAGACCACCTGCCTTTTCGAATCGATGGCTCCTTAATACAAGTAGTCACTGTTATGTGGTCGGTCGAAAAGAAACACCAGCCTCCAAAAGTTCTGTAACGAGTCGCTGGAAAAAGAGGCCTTGGTAATGTGTAACTGTTCGTGTCCCATAACGGTCACAATAAGGTGGTCACTTAAGTCGCGTTTTCTGTTGTTTGTGTAGGTTATTTCAACAGGTGTGTACCAGATTCAAACTCGCATGATCCGTTATGAATATGGATGATGTGGGCATACAATACAGCCCGGAAATAACTTAATAAGTTTCCAAAACAAAATGAAACGCACTGTTGAATATTTTGGACTTAATTTGATTAGAAGACTGCTGTCTAAGGCAGCAATGGCTTCCAATCAAATTAAGTCTAAAATGTTCAACAGAACAGTTCTCACATCGTGTTCAAAATTTTAATAAGGAAATATTTCTAATGTTGTCTTGGAAACGTGTTAACTCATTTCTGAGTTTTAATGTACGTTACATTTGAACTTGTTTATGGACTATCATCACTATTGGTCAACGAGGAACACTGGACATTTCCAGTTTATCCATCCATCATCTTACATCATATGATGTCATAATCAACTAAGTGGCGTGTAGGATGACGTCATAATTAATTATGGCATGAATGACTCGATCTAGTCCGTCTTTAACCCTTTAACACTCATATCGGCCAAAAACCGCTTCAGCAGTGGTGTTGAGAAATGTCCATTTGCAGACCAAGAGAATATTTTTGAAATTACCACTGGAATAACTGGCTCGATAATCGAGCCAGTCATTCCAGTGGTAAAATTTAAAAAATACTCTTCTCTTCGTCTGCAAATGGACATTTTCTCTGAGAAAATTTAAATTATCTTGAACAAATTCGAGGGTTAAATGGTTAACGCTTAATAGTCCGACACGTTGTACGAATTGTATGTCTTTACCATTTAATAAACATTTTGTTGAATATTTTAAACCTAATTTGACTGGACGCTGTTGCTGCCATATGCAGCAACAGCACCCAGTCAAATTAGTTTCAAAATATTTAACAGCTTGCCTGTATAGCTTTCTGGAAATTGATAGTCAGGGAGTTCAGGGATCAGTCGATCCCAACACGAGCGAGGTGTGGGTGGAGCTTAGCTAGAGATGGGTGGGGCATAGCTAAAGCTGGAAAGGGCCATCCCCTTACACGGTAGCTGTACTGCCGGATATTAGTCATGCGCATGTCCTTCCTTACCTATCATTTGTGGTCGGAAATCACATTTCTAGACATAAATTATTACGCCATTCTAAGTGACGGAACATCTTATCGCTCAAACAGAAGCCAGTGGGTGCGCAAGTATTCTTGTCCCTTCAAAGGAGGACAGTATGTTAATAATCGACTGACGACCGCTATATTGGTTATGTTACTTGGGCATATTTGATCTGGCATTATCAATATAGGCACCAGCTTAGAAACATATGTGACACTTATATGGCTCAAACAATACACAAACTGTGGTTATTAGCTTCGTTCTCTTTATTTATTGCGTGATAATTCAGGATTAATCTGACAGTTGAAATAACATATAACAAAGTGTTTCTTTCCGCGTCTTGATTTTGACAAAATTCAATATACATTTTTAAGCACGTTTTTGGCATCGGCGCCTGGTATGAAACCTATGCCCAAGTAACATAACCTGGTATGAACACGTTATGAACTCGAGATTCAAGATTAAAAAATTATTTATTTTCATATTTAGTCATGCATGAAAAAAAATTACAACAGCAAGTCCACCGAAGGCAAGCCTATGAGATGGTGAACTCCTAACATATAGACATTAATTGTAATATATAGTGAGACATATATAATATGATGAAACATAAACAGACGTATACTACATGTATTACGTGAACAGTAGTGTGGCCGGGCGGTGAGTTCCCCCCCCCCCCCCCCTCCCCCTCCCCCCCACTCCATGGGCGGGAGATCGGGGACCTTGGAGGCCATCCTGGACTTAGGCCCATTTTATAAGTCGAACTTCTCTTGTGCCGTGCCAGCTAAATCTCCCTGAAAATGACAGAGGCCACTATATAAATCTAACCAGTCGTCATTAGCGCGGCGCGACAGAAAGTTTGACTTATAAAACGGGCTTTAGGAATCCCACGGGGTTAGCCGCTGGCGTTCCTTTCTCCCTTCTCTTCTCTAGCCTGAATGGAGGCAGGTGGCAAACGTGTGCATTCGTCCCAGCAGAGGCGGACAAAACGACGACAGAGAGGGTCGCTGTAGCAGAGGTAGCGGTATTGGTTCCTAATGCTGTGGCTTCTGTAGCAGAAGTTCCTGTGGAGGCGGCTGTGGCGGTCGCTTCGGTGGTATTGGCGGTGGTTCTGTTGGCGACGAGGGAGGCGAATCTCCTGAGCGTGCACTTTCAAAAAGGCGTCCTCAGGCCAATGGGTGAGGCCTTCCGAGAAGAGGGATCCATTCGTGTTAAACCTGCAGGGAGCGGGGATATGCGTGCAGATGCAGTGTGTGCGGGGTGGGAGGAAAAGTAGGGCCACAGGTGGATTTCGTTCTTTCCCACCTGTTTTCGAGCCGAGCTCTTTAAGCGCCTCTCTCTCTCGAGTGCTAGTGTGTCGAAGAGGGGATGGGAGCGAGAGAGAAGGCACGAGAGCGGTCCTGTACTTACCATTTGAGGTGTCCAAAGCTCTGTGCGCAGTATTTTAGTCATTGGCCGAAAGTAGCGTGCAGGTCAATGATATGAGCAATTTATGTCCTAATTGTCAGATGTCTCCTGGGGAGAGGTGTCCTAATCAGGAGGAGCGGGGGTGGGGGAGGAGACAGCCAGTTTGCTTTTCCTTCCTATCTATCCCAGGCAGTTAGTACATAGCTATCGGCCGCTATCCGTTTCATCAGTCAATATATCTAAAGTTAGTTAGTCGATTACGTCGTTTGTCGCTGACAACTACCTATTTCCTAGAGATCCTACTTTAGTCTCCCAAGGAACATGTGGGGGTGGGTGGCGTGGGGTATGTGGAGAAATGTTTTAGTTGTTGCCGCCTAGTTGATCCAATGTTCTCAGCAGACCTCCAGAGGCAGACCTTCTGTGTGTGCTTAACTCTAACGCTTTAGAGGTGATCCTACGTGAAGCGGTGTTTTAGCTATCTAGAATGTTTTGCGGGTTAAGGTCTCATGTGGCCGCAGTAGGACTCGATCGGTTATATTACGCGAGAACCTCTTCCCTTGTAAGGTCAAGCGAATCTTTGGCTCAGAGCCTAGACTGACTTGAGCGACGTCAAAAAGCACTTGACGCTGTCCAAGGGGCAGTCCTTCCGAGTTGCAGACGTGCAAACAGGCCTGTGTAATTAAAGAGGAAAGAGTTTAGTGGAACATCCACTAAGCCTGGGTGCTATGAAGATGCGACAGACTTGGAAAAGATTCCAGTGATGTGGCGGTTATCTGGTTCGGCCGCAAGAACCGGTGTTGCTGGATCATTTAATTAAATCTAGTTTTATCCGGTTTGCCGGCCAAACGATCTGAATAGAAAGGATTCACTAAGCAACAGCGAAGATCAAGTCACAATACTCTTGCCCTACGTCAAGGGGTTGGGGTGGGGTGAGGGTGGGTTGGGGTCGGTGGATGGGATGCCTAAATTGTCTTAGTGATTGGTGCGATATTTAGGCGGCAAAAAAGAAGAAAACGTAAGAGTCACAAGACCCATAGAAGTGGCCAAAAGGGATGGGGTGGGGGGGGTGCGGTAATCAAATTTTCAGTGAGAACGTGTCCATGGGGACCGGTCCTGCAGAGCGCGAAGTATTTTTGCGGCATCGAGACTATTCATAACAGCATGAGGGAATCGGCGAAGCGATTTAGTAGACGTGAGTTAAGGCGAGTTGAGAGACACCGCGAGGTGGGGACTCAGCTTTCCTAGTCCTAGCGATATATCCTACTCTTAGAAGCCGAAGCAGCGCAGATCGAAGACGTGTGTCGATTGCAGGTGTTTCGGCGGAAGCTAACCGTGAGGAGCGGAAGATAGTCCAGTAGTGACTGTTATACTATTTAGGAGGCAATTCAAGGGAGATGTGCCGGGCCTACTGAACAAGATGAAGTAACCTTTTTGTAGGGGGATTTGCGCATATCACTAGGGGCATCGCCTGTTTAGAAAAGCAGTGAAAAGGGTGAACGTCCTTATTCGTATCAGTGAATATTTGTAAAGGCGATGCAGCTACAATGTTAGTATTTGTCTTCGCTTCGAGCAAGATTTAGCTAAAATGTGGTAAAAGCATGCTAACTGGCGCTTTATGCTTCCTTGTGGAGAAGCGGTCACAAAAAGCGGCATAGGATAAGTTTGTTAGTCTTCCGAGTTTGTGGCACAAAGCAGAGCGGTAAAATTAGTATCAGCTTTCTAAAACTTGTCCTTTCATCGTGGGGAAATAGCCCTTCGGAATGTGTCAGTAAAGCAAGGTAAAGCCGGGCCTAGTCGGAGACGAGTAGCAAACAAATGTTTCCAGAATTCCTTAGTAGCTGATGGTGGGTGGCAGCGGTATTTCTCAGCGATGTTCGAGTGTGGGAGAAATCAGCAGTTTCTGCCAAGATGGAGTCAAATCTATCCTTCCCCAAAGTAAGGAGCTGGTGTGGAGGTTTAATCAGCGAGGAGTAATTAAGGAGCTTGAGCAGTGCTGCAGCGTTGGAAGTTTCCTGAAAACAAAATCTAGGATGTTATTTGGCCACTTTCTATAGTGGCCATTCAAAAATTGGCTGCTTCGCTGTCTCCTATGTAGATGACAACCCGCCTCGAGCAGTTGAGCTCAAATGTCCCACTGTGCATTTCCCTGGGATACTGAACCAGGGAAGCAGAACAAGTCCCATCAACTGGAGTCATTGGTGAAGCATACAGCAAGCAACCTTTCAGAAGCTCAGTCAAGAAATCTCAGAGCAAGGAGCTTTTATACTCTCAACTCCGCATCTTATTATCTTCTGGTGAATGACTGGCTTTCTTACGACTTCTCGAGCCAATCAGTGATCGTCTTTACGGGTGTGCCATTCTTAGCAGCTCTACCTTGCCATAGAACTTGCTGACTCCTGTTACTGCTATGTTCTCTGGGTACGCTCAGGGATTCAGGCTTCCAATGGCTGCTTTCTTGTCCAGATCTGCTGTTATCATCACAGGGAAGTGGAATCTTTAAACTTTCCAGAGGTACCAAACAATCCTGGAAACCTCTGTGATCATGGCAATTAAGAGGATGAAGTCGTGCAAAGATCATGTATAAAAAACTAAAACTGCCCACTCAGTCATCGGCATTGTGCAAATGCGGCCGTGTCCCATTCTGTGAAAAGCATTTGGTCCCTTGCATAGCAAAAAGGTATGGTGTCTTCAGCCCTAGATACTATCTGGACAGTGATGATAGAGGCTGAAAAACTGACAAGGCCGTTTGTCCAACATATTATTGTACTCACATGTAATCAGCAGAATCTCAGAGATTTACCAATGCTATCTTATGCTTCGGTGAAATTCACTTCATTACAAGTTTTATGAGATGTGTAGGGACACTGACACTTGCCTATCAGAGGTTACCTAGTGCTGGTTTGGCGGAGTACAGAGTGTACTAATGGTGAAAAGGCTAAAAGTACAGCTCATTATAAATTGCTGTCGATGATCTTCTTATAGAAGACGATATTGACTCTAATGATAACTTTAGAAGAACAAGCTAACCAGAGCAGTACAACGAAACTGTGGGCTGATGTTGATAAAACCTCTACTATGAATGTGTAGTGCTGAGAAGGTAGCGAACTGGTCACTCCATATTATCGCTACATATGACGCTACATCTTTGCAGCTGGCCACGACAACTACGGTTATTTGCAAGCTTACCACCAGTTGTGCTTCAAAAGCTTCTCAGTGGACATCACGGCACAACTTTGGAATGGTATGTGGACAGCTGTGACGACACCACATGTATGCATTATGCAAAGGAACAAATGCTTTTATTAACATTGCAGCCAAACATCCTTAAAAGGTAGACGTTAAGTCTTTATATCTGCACAATCTTAACATGCGACAGATGATGTGATCATTGTTGATCTGTGCAACATTCATCTGCAGAAATAAGAAATAAACGGTCGAATTGCAGCAGATAACAAAGACAGACAAAATCGAAACTACGATGGACGAATTGATTGACCTACTACTGTAACCTTCCAGTCATCCACATAATAGCATGCTCCGGGTCTGTGGCGTGGCCATGGTGCCCAAAGGGTGTGGTGGCGTTGGTGGCAAAGAACCACACTGGTCGTTGGTCGGGGTGGGGTGAGGTGGTGGTTGTCAACCACACGATCTGACTGTAACTGATCGTCTACATTCCAGACTTGCCATATCTCTAGGCACTGGCATGTATGTAGTTTTTATTATTGTCAAGCATTAGTTCTAGGAACCCTGTCATTGATGACACACTGGCACTAGGATATAGCACAGCCGATATTCGAATATAATTTTTACATGTTTCAATTTTCGACCTGGTCGAGGTTCGAACCAGCCAATTTTATGGCATCGATTCGCCTAGCGTTTGGGAGCCGAGTAGTCTACCCACTGGCCTACCATCCAGAGGACAAAAATCCTCTTTCACCGGACCAGCTTTCAACTACCCGACTCACAACCACACGAATTGACTGTAACTGATAGTGTGCATTCCAGACTTGCCATATTCGAGGCACTCGCATGTATGTAGTTTTTATTATTGTCAAGCATTAGTTCTAGGAACCCTGTCATTGACGACACACTGGCATTAGGATATAGCACAGTCGATATTAAAATAAAATTTTTACATTTTTCGACCTGAGCGAGGTTCGAACCAGCCAATTTTATGGCATAGATTCGCCTAGCGTTTGGGAGCCGAGTAGTCTACCCACTGGCCTACCATCCAGAGGACAAAAATCCTCTTTCACCGGACCAGCTTTCAACTACCCGACTCACAACCACACGAATTGACTGTAACTGATAGTGTGCATTCCAGACTTGCCATATTCGAGGCACTCGCATGTATGTAGTTTTTATTATTGTCAAGCATTAGTTCTAGGAACCCTGTCATTGACGACACACTGGCATTAGGATATAGCACAGTCGATATTAAAATAAAATTTTTACATTTTTCGACCTGAGCGAGGTTCGAACCAGCCAATTTTATGGCATAGATTCGCCTAGCGTTTGGGAGCCGAGTAGTCTACCCACTGGCCCACCATCCAGAGGACATAAATCCACTTTCACCGGACCAGCTTTCAACTACCTGACTCACAACCACACAAATTGACTGTAACTGATAGTATCTTATGTGGCCATTGAACATGTCTGGTGCTGATGCGATACAATCTCTAGATGTAGTCGCAGTTCAAATATCCATACTTAAAATTCCTATAGGTTTACTATGTGGCGGAAAGTCTGATTTCTCGAAGACTCTTGAATGCATCAACTTTACATTGGACATCAAATCAAGTCTATACCTGCTCTCCCCACCCCCACCCCCACCCCCATTTAAAGCAAAATTTTAAGCTTTGAACCCAATGGGGAAAATACATCCGTGTGACGTTTCGTAAATTGTTAATGGATTAAAACAAGATTTGGCAGAAATGTTCCTTTATTAGTACACTTTAATCATTTGACAATAGGTAAAGGGATGGCTGGCCCATTGACCAACGAGGCTTTTGCCGGTGACCAATAATGCCAATGTATGATTACTATATTCTGCGGCTGTAATAGTAGAAACACCCTACAGTTTCAATCCATCCTTCTTCGGTTTTGACCTCAGCCAAAATCTTTAGCTTCCTCGTGTCTATTCTTGATTTGAGTATACAGTCCCGATTTCTTGCGGTCACCTCGTAGCACGCTTAACATATTTATGCAATGACGTCATCTCCTGGCTTTATATTTGCTGCCTCCCAGTAGGGCGAATTCCAAGACTCGGCGCTGGTGTGTCTTCTGGCATATCCTTAGCACATGGCCAAACGTGGACTATCTTTGCTGGGCGACCTTTACAGTGCATCGTTGGAAATTATGCTGTCTGGCCATCAGTGCGCAATGAAGGTGCTTATGTGTTTGCGTTGGCAGGCATCAAGTTTGTCTAGAGCTGCGTTTGGAGCTGCCCAGCGGTTAGAGTTATACAGCATCAATGATATGCAGGTTGCGTTGTATAAATGTCGTCTTTTTGTCAAGGGCATATCTGATCAACGAATCCATAGCCTTCGGAAGAACTGGAACGCTATATTCCCCATGACACAGCGTCCAGCAATGTCAACTGTACTAAAAAGCAGTGAGCCCAGGATTTTTTCCTCAATGAACCTTTCCATTTTTAGCTATGCCCCGCCCATCTCTAGCCAAGCTCCACCCACACTTTGTCGTGTTGGGATTGATCGATCTCCGAATGCCCTAACTATCAGATTTCCTGAAAACTATACAGGTAAGCTGTTGAATATTTTGAAACTAATTTGACTGGGCACTGTTGCTGCCATGGCAGCAACAGCGCCCAGTCAAATTAGTTTCAAAATATTCAACAGAATATTTATTAAATAGTAAATACATACAATTTGTACAACAACGCATAGTCCGTCTTCAAATATGCCTTCGTGACGTACGTATCGACGTCATTCATTATGATGCCATTCTACAATACGAGACTTCACTGACTTGACTCATACTTTCAGCTTGGTGTCTGCAAGCAGTAGTCTCACTAGTCGTAGCTCATCTTCATGGCAACTGGTCTGGCCTAGTACATCTAGGATCTTTGAGCGTTTAATTGTGTGAAGGTTCTTGACATGTCGATGTCCATTTAGTGTTTGGACATGACTACTGACATAAGCACGCGTTGAGCCCATACCATGTCTGCGCAGTTGCGTCCATGTTTAAAAGCCACTTTGACATGATCCGGTAAAGTCATCGATCTTGTCTGGGATGCGGCATAGAGTAACATTGGATAGGATTTCCATATGCTTTTGAGGAGCACAATGGGCCGCGGATTGGCTGGAGAGCCAGGTGGCTTCTTGGGCTTGGGTATCCCGATAAGAGTGTCTTGGCCTACAGCATCGATGGGACTGTCGTGCAAAAAGCTGAATTGATTAGGTGCGTGATCGGTTTTGAGATAATGTCACTTGCGTATTTGAATATAGGGCATTGCTCATGCCATCAGGTCCGGGTGCGCGCCCATTTTCAGGGCTTTGAGTGCCTTCTCAACCTCTGCTGTTTTAATTATGTCCCCACACAGGAAGGTGCGGAAGCTCTATAATAATTACCGCGTCGTCTGTCTCCGTCCGTCCACCTGTCCGTCCACAATATCTTATAAACAGCATATCATGATACAGAAGTAACAGAATCGCTTCAGATATTGTAATGAAACCTACTATATATCTCAGTTATGATTCGCAGATATCCCTTTTGAAGAATTCACCTTTATAGGTCCAAGATTCTGGGTGAAAATTGGCTTCTTAATGCAAAACTCTACGATTTTTGTCACTGTTCCCGCAAACAGCATTTCATACAGAATCTCTTAAAATAATTTAATGAAACTTAGCAGGTGGCTTCTTTATGATGTGTCTTTTGAATGATTTACCTTTACTAGGGCCAATACTCTGGCTGAAAATGGGCTTTTTAATGCAAAAACACGACTTTTGTCACTTCCCGTAAGCAGCATATCATACATAATTTAATGAAACTTGGAATGCGACTTCCGTTATGATGGGTAGACGCGCCTTTTGAATGACTCGCCTATATAGGTCTGAGATCTGTGGTAAAATGAGGGGTTTAATGAAGATCCTCACGATCTTTATAAATTTTCTCGTAAACACCATGTCATACAAAATGGTTTAAAATAACTTAATAAAGCTTGGCAGGTGGCTTCTGTCTGATGGGTAGATGTGTCTTCTGAAAGATTCACTTAAATGTAAAGATCCAAGATTCTGGGTGAAAATGCGCTTTTTAATGCAAAACTCACGATTTTTGTTAATGCTCTTGTAAACAGCATATCATACAGAACCGCATCAGATTTGTAATGAAACTTGGTATATGCCTCACTTATAATACGCAGATGTGCCTTTTGAAGGATTCATCTTTATAGGCCCAAGATTTTGTGTGACGATGGTCTTGTTGATGCAGAAACTCACGATTTTTGTCAATGTTTTCGTAAACAGCATTAAAATAAGTTAATGCCATTTGGCAGGTGTCTTCTTTATGATGGGTAAATGTGCCTTTTGAAGAATTCACCTTTATAGGGTCCAAGATTTTGAGTGAAAATAGTCTTTTTAATGGAAAAACTCAGTCTTTGTCAATTTCCCTGTTTTGGTATTTCTTATTTTGGTGGGTTCTTTTATTTATTTTTAAAGTATATGGATGCGTTGAATAAAATTGCTACCTACTACATAGAGAAATGTATTGTTAGTGAATGCGGGGGGGGGGGGGGGTTGTGCTCTGAGTCAAACAACGTTTTCTAGATGGTGTTAGTAATGGCCTGGGTTTCTTGAGAACGGGTGCAATGGCTCATCATCGTGGTCAGTAAACTGTTCCTTGAGCCATTCTCGAATTGTCTCGGCTTTGCCATTGTCAGTGTGCCAATAGTCTTGCATTTCCTCATCCAAATATTTGCTCATGCCATCAGGTCCGAATGCACGTCCATTCTTCAGGGCTCTGAGTGTCTTCTCAAATTCTGCTGTTTTAATTGGTGTTAGTAATGGCCTGTGGTCTCCTGAGAACGGGTGCCAGGGCTCATCATCGTGGTCAGTGCACTATTCCTTGAGCCATTCTCGAATTGTCTAGGCTTTGTCCTGGTCAGTGTGTCAATAGTCTTGCATTTCTTCATCCAAGATTTTGCCTGTAACCATTGCCCCATTGGTAAATGTCAGCGTTACTTTTCCATTTGGTCAATAGTGTTGAAGACACCAATACTTTTGTATTACCGGCACACATATCCAACAATGAACTAGCGAATTTGCCAGTATGGATGGCCTTCCCTTAGATTTGTTATATTTCCGCCAGGGGTAACTTTGTTCTAGTCATTAGCCGGTCTGCCAAGTGTACCGGAACGACAGGCTCGACGTTTTCACACCTTTCCAGGTTGAGACGAGTTCATTTGTCAACGCCCACACACCCAGCCACCCTGGCCATTGATCAGACAAGTCGTTTCTCCTTCGATCAATACTCACCATTCTATTACTTCTGATAACAAGCTATCCTGATAGCTGGCTCTAGGAATCTAGACTTAGTAAGCTTTACCGGCTCCTGGAACCGGGTACCAGTGAGGGTCATTCTTGTTTGCATAGCAACAAGAGCACACATGCTTTCTAATTGCATTTGGAAGTATCTTAGTTAATTTAAAGTCTTTCTGTGCTGTGGTAGCTGGGTTTTTTCGCTTACAAGGAGTATTGGATTACCATGGAAGGAGCCGTTGAAAACCAGGTTGTATATGTCCATGTTATTCCATACTTGTAAAAGACTTAGGTCTATAAAATTTCGTCTGTGTCGCATGTTCCAATTACTGACGCCGAATCTGGGACGTATGTTAACAACGAAATATGCCAGATTGGTCACCTTCCTTTAATCCTGGTTCCTGGTTCCGTTTATACATCCGTCAGGATCAGTATATGGGTGTATTCATGTCCGCATCGTTCTTGTCGTCATAATCTATCGATCTTTGGTGTAACATTGCGGGGTGGGGTGCTGGAGGCTTACAATTTATTTATGGTCAATATATTTGAAAATAATTTGTCCGCCTTCCAATATTGTTTTGTTCCGCTTGCTTATTTATGGTTTTGTGCTTATTTTATAGGCCACACCTACCCCGCCATTTTGCCCAGAGTGCCACAAGTTCGTCAAAGTCATAAATAAAGACCATGTCTGTTACCGTTGTTCTCCTTGCAATATCGATTATAGGTGTGATATATGTTCAGTGTCGCTGGTCGATATGTTGGTCAAGTTCCTTTCCCAGAAGGACTTGGCAGGGTCTGACACGGGGTCAGGTGGTCCAAAGGTAAATCATGGAGCATCCGTTTCGGCCCCTGGGGGCGCTCCACATCTGAAAGCGGAGCCTTCGGAGATGGCACCTCTGGCGTAGTTTGGACCTGCTATGCAAGGTTTCTTGCATAGCGTCCTTCCTACGCTGGTGTCGTCACTGATGCCAAAACTTGTAGGGCAGTCTCTTCCCGTGCTTGGTACGGACTCTTCCTTGGACAGGGTTCTGGACTGGCTACCGAGGGAGCCATCTCGTATGGCTCCCTGGCAGTCACGTCGAGCTCCGGCCTGATGGGTTCTGTCTCTCTGCGGCCAGCTCCGGGTGGTCCAGTAGCAGTGGCCAGTCCCTCAGGCATGGGGGCCGTTCGCCAGTGACTCCTCATCTAGTGACGACTTCAGGGTCCGAAGTTGAGGAGGAGAGATTGCTACGGCCTGAGATTCCACGGGTGACGAGTATGGAGGTCGATTCCATCCTGGACGGAACCGTCCCCCATCTGTCTGATTTGTCGCAAGCCAAGACAGCCGCTCCACCTGTGGTTGAGGCCACACTGGCACCGGGCACCTGTCCAGGGCTGGTTGGTTTGCCACCAACTGGCATGGTGACGGGTGTTGCTGGCGAGGCTGGATACACGCCTATCTCGCCTGGTCCAGCGGTCACTCATGGGGTGCCATTGGCGCCCGTGTATGGCCACGGTTCCATAACCGCTATGAGTCTGCATGGTTTTCCGTGCGGGCCTACTCCATGGAATGGAGAACTCCATGGGGTGGTGGCGGAACCATATGGTACCGGTGTTCCTGGCTTACTAGCGGTGGCTCCTAGCCAGGAGGCCATTGCTGGTAGAACCGTGGATACGTCAACAGGTGATGTATTCACTGGAGTGTCCTCTTCGGATGCAGACTGGTCAGTGGCTCTGGCTTGGCTATGGTTTCTGCCACAGCCGAAGAGGATACACCCTGTCCATCGGTTGCATCGATTAGGACAGGGGTCTTGCCTGCGGCTCGGATCCAGTCCATCGGCATTGGCAAGGGTGCAGGCGTGAGTGACGAAGTCCAGGAGGCAGATGGTCCTTGACCATATGCGTCCGGCTACCGCCGTTAGGGAGCGTTTGCTTGGATGCCCCTGACTGGCCCTAGCATCTTTGATGGTCCTTTTAGGTCTCTGTATGTCAAGTTTAAGTCTAAGATCTTTGTCCAGGGGCAAAAGAAGCAATTGATGGCTTGCCCCTTCCCACCAGGTCACTGTTTAAATCTGGTGTTATCAGAAGTAATAGAATGGTGGGTATTGATCGAAGGAGAATGACGGAAATTTCAATTTCTCTTTCTCCGAGATCTAACAATACTCACCATTCTATTACGGACCCTGCCTCCCAGACCCACGGAGGCAAGCCATAGGTATTCTCTTGTTTGGTAGCTATGTAAACAATATGAGCCTCACTGGCAGAAGGGTACCCGTTTGTTCGGACCGGGTACCCGGTTCCAGGAGCCGGTAAAGCTTACTAAGTCTAGATTCCTAGAGCCAGCTATCAGGATAGCTTGTTATCAGAAATAATAGAATGGTGAGTATTATTAGATCTCGAAGAAAGGGAAATTGAAATTTCCTTCAGTTTTGGCCAGTCATCTCGCAAACATCTTATTGGGTATTTAAAACGTGGGAGCCACAACGCTGTATTGCTACCTGACCGTTCTCGTGTTGAGAACGAAACTGTCTTTGGAAGGAGAACGTCTAACCCTTTTCAACCTTGACATTGCAGCGTCTCTTATCGGATTATCATGTTAAATATTTCAACTTTAATTCGACTAAGTTGTTGCTCTCAAATGAATCGACAACTTTTAAGTCAAATTATTTTCAAAATATTCAACATAAATTCGTACATCGTAAATTATGTAAAGTACGAGATTTGTCGTGTTAAAAGGGTTAGTTCTTTTCATTTCCATTGAAGCATGCCCGTCCGTTTTCTGACCATGGAAGGCTTTTTTGTATTAGCTAGCTTATATTACGAGATCACCGGCCAGTACTTTTGACCACACTTACATAATAAATGATTTGTCGTACACTGAAGCCTGTCTATAGCGACCACGTGCGTTTGAGGCCAAAAGATTGTGGTTCTTTATGGCGCGTGGTTGTATGCCCAACCGTCTTAAGAAACCACCATATTTTAGCTCCAAAAGCTATTTAGCAGGTGAAATTAGTTTTTATAAAGCCACCGCCTGTCTTATGTGAACATAATCTGAAAGTCCACGTGGTGGTTGCTATAGACAGATTTCACTTTACATGGTTTCTCGGATTGAAATGGTTATAGCTATTTGAATATGGCGAGTAGGTAGGCCTACATTTGAGGAAATTGCGAATTAACATATCCAACCAAAAGACAAATACGACACGTTATTTAGGAAGAACTCTGGTAACGAACACGCTGAGAGAGAGAGAGAGAGAGAGAGAGAGAGAGAGAGAGAGAGAGAGAGAGAGAGGGAGGGAGGGAGGGAGGGGGTGGGGGTGGAGGGCGGGAGGGAGAGAGAGAGAGAGAGAGAGAGATGTTGTATTTAAAATGCAATAATGCTGATTTATTATACATGTAGATGACATAGGCAATTACATAGGCCCGTACTACCTTTAAATAACTTTCATTAAGAATATTGCTTCGGTAGTAGGCTTGCGAAATGTCCAGAAAAATTTCTTTCTCACAGAAAATATCAATTTTCAGGCCATGAGAAGCCTATTTTTGAACATTCACCAGTGGAATGACTGGCTCGATAACTGGTAAAATGTCAAAAATAGGCTTCTCTTGGTCTGCAAACGGACATTCTCTGTGAAAAAAAGATTTTTTTTGGACAAAATCAGAATACTAAAGGGTTAAGATGGTGTTCGTAATAGCTAGGCCACGCCCCTTTATTGACGAGTAAACAATGATAGTTGACATTAACCTTTTTAACACTGCAGTCCAAAAATATAATTATAGGCCTACAGGGAAGCTGTTGAATATTTTTTAAACTAATTTGACTGGAAGCAGTTGCAACAGCCCAAAGTCAAATTAGTTTCAAAATATTCAACAGAAAATTCAATTAAATTCAACTAATTGCATAAATTTCAACTCATAAACACGTTTCTTAAAGAGAGGTATGACAGATTGTTGGGGCTATTTTATCACTATGATGATCATGACGCAAAGCCGGCTTCAATAAACGGTGGAGTCCTTCTAGTGGTAAATTTTCAAAAATAATCTCTTGTTTTGCAAATGAACAGTTTCTATGAGAAAATTTTAATTTTCTTGACCAAATTTAGGCACAAAAGGGTTAAACAACATCTTCGCTAAAATGAAAACACGGCTCAGGGAACATGGGTAACTTACCCTATTCATACCCCCCTCTCCACCCCTTAACCCGATGAACCCTGAATTCTCAGAATCTGAATTTCGAGACAATCATACAGCTAATAAATTAAGCTGTTGACTATTTTAAAGCTAATTTGACCGGAACATGTTGCTGCCATTTATTTATTTATTTATTTATTTGCAGGTGGAGCGAGGGTATTGCGCTGGTATACGACAGTCTGGCATTAAGCCTACATTCGCCACAGGCCTATTCACTTCGCTGTACACGCATTCGGTAACCGTGGGCGTGGGCCGAAGGAGGCTTATAACAAATTTTCGGCACCTCTGTGGACTTTAAACTTTACTCTAATATCACTTTTTGTTGATTTTATCCCTTTTTGGTTTAAACAGAAATTATTAATTTATCTAAGTGGGAGCGTGATAAGACATACATGTCTTATAACCGCGTCTCCCATACAGGTGATGATACAACGCAATACAAAACTCAAAGGTGGCGGATTTAAAAAAGTACTAAATATCCTTTTTCAAATCAAAAAGGAAGTAACGAGGAGTTTTTATAAAAATAAGATTTTTACATATTTGGAATCCTTGATATACATAGATTCTCACCCATAGTGGTAAATTTTTGACAAAATTTAAATAATGATCAGTATTTTGATTTATAATTGCCAAATATGCAAATTTTTCGGGCCTCCAATTTATTTCCTTTAGGAAATCCTATGCAGATACCAGCTTTATAAATCATAAAATGCAAGTAATTTCTATGTTACCTACATTATTATAAAATACAAAATTAGAAAGCTGATAAATTGTACTTTCCAGCCATATGTGGTAAATTATACAAGCCACTTATAACTAGAATGCATATCTGCGGATTTTGTAAGATTTCCCTATTCATTCAATAGTAAAAATCAGTTCAAGTCAGGCGCCTAATCCAGCGCATGCGCGCTGGAAATCGAGGCCCATTGTTGGTTACTATTTCAGGAAAACAAACAAAACTTGCATTCAGATTATACACCCATATTCTATTAGATCATCGAAACCACGGCACACAGAGCAAGTGGCTAAACTTCATAAAACATTACTAGACACAACAGGACACAGTTACCTCTGGACAAATCAAGTAATAAATAACTTTAATGAAATAAGAATAAGAATAACGAAAAGCCTTGAAGACCAATATATCCAAACATGTCAAACACAGATGAGCGACTCCTGGAAGGGAAACATATTTAACTGTTTTAAGCTAAATTGGGAACGTAAGACTATCTTATAAAGTTAAATGATCGCAACAGAATTTAATTTGCAAAGTTTAGGACAAGTAATCATCGACTTCCGATAGAAAAGGGACGATGGGAAAGAATCGCCAGAGAAGAAAGAATGTGTCTTCTTTGCAATCATAACGAAATGGGAGACGAATTCCATTACATATTTATTTGCTAATTTTTTTATTTTTTTTATAGATAAACGACTAGAAATCCTACCTAAATATTACTGTAATAGACCAAACTTCTTTAAATTTTGTAAACTATTCTCAACCAAAAACCCTCAAATCTGCTAATAAAGCTATGCCAAATGATTGGCATAATTAATGAACAGTCCCAACGTTGACGAACCCTATACATAGTACCGACACCATATCACTCGCACAAATAAGTACACAAATGTAAGAGAACACAAATCAAGACGACGACGACGCCGACGCCGTGGCGTGTTAAATATAATCATTAGCCTTTTTAATGTCTAAATGTGTGGTCAAGAAGCAACACCCTGCAGAGGTCGGTTACGACCGGCCTTGTCATAAAAGGGTTAATTAGTGCCAATGTCAATGCGGATGAATGATACTGCTAATACAAATGACAATAATGCAATTGAAGAATTATGACCTAGATGATGATAATTATCGTAATGTCTAGCCGCCATAACGTGTAAATCCTGTAAAATCATTGTTCCCCATATGTCACTTTGTGATCTGTGTGTAAAATAAACTGAAACTGAATGTTTACTTGTGATCATTGCTCCATTGGTATATGGCATTTGTTGATACACTTGAACCATTTGATAATTGTGTACAGCTCCATTGATCAATGGCACTTTTCCGTTTGGTCAATAATGTCAAGGACGTTAATAATCATGCATTTCCTTTCAAAGTCTTTGCCTGTGACCAGTGTCCCATTTGTAAATGGTATTTGTTATGTGTACCACATGAGCCAATAGAGGGGTTTCTCTGGTGATAAATAGTGTCAGCCATACACAGACCTTGATTTCCTGCACAAATCTTCCCATTTGTATTCCAGAGATACGTGCCCCGTTGATCATTTACGCTTTCCTCATTGACAACCGCTTCTTGTACCATTGGCCAATAGTGTAAATGACACTCGATTTCTTTGTCAGTAGTCTCGGGATTTATTGTATAATGTGTCAATATATGCCAAGAGCCCTAACCCCATTTTGGCCATCGCAGCAGTTACCCTTTCCACATTGACCAAGGGTGCTTAATCCATTGGGAAATTATGCCTGTGACACTTACCTGATTGGTGAATAATGTCAGGAAACCGTGTTCTTGTTGGTCAGTGCTTATGTTTACCCCCCCCCCCCCCCGGGTTTTAGATTTACTTTATTTTGGCGCACCACCTATCAATCCATCCATCCATCCATCCATCCATCAATGACACTAGAGAGCAGAGACTTTCAAGATCTAAGAGAGGGATTTTGAGTCATTTTAGTTTTAATAGCACCATAAGATCTCTGAAATGCCATAAAATGTCACAGACTCCTTCTCTGAGTATTTAATTGACTATAAATCGGTTAATTACTGTTCATAGCAGCCAGTAAGATTTTAATTTGGGTCACTAATATGGGCGGATTTCATTTGGGCATGTCTTGTAAAGTCATAGATACGGGGTAATCTAAAGCCCTGACCCATTTAGCGAATTGTGTCAATGAAACTTGACTCATTGTTCAATACGGCCAGGGACCATTGTCTCATTGGTCAGTGGCATCAGTTACGCGTATCCCATTGACAAACGGTGCTTGTCTCATTGGTTATGTGTCAGTGATACACACGTTGTTATTCATTAGTCGTAACTGGGAGTGATGCTTGTCTCATTGGTCAATAATGATAAGGATCGTTTCCCTATTGATCTATGACAACAGTTATTCTTGCCCGATTGACCAATGGTGCTTGATGTGCATTAATTAATGTTAGCATATTTACAGTTCCTCATCAGCCAAGTGAGCACTGTGGACCTTGGGCCGTTTATTATGGTTCATTAACAGACACCTATGGTATATTTAAGTTATAATCTATTTAAAATCATTAACAAACATAACAAAAGACAGTATTAGTAAGGTCGATGGCGGCCATCTTGGATTTCTTGCAATAGAAAGATGCCCACAAGTTTAAGAGTGGCACCGCCAGATTTGAATTTAGAATATGTTTCCGATATGAAATTATGCTTTAAAATGGCTTATAGTCCCAGCCCTGGGTGCAATGTTGCGCCACTTTTCAACGAGACTACTATGCCAAGACGTGGGCATAGCTCGTGACAGCTTGCTACATACCTATGTACATAAGTGTGTTGTCTGGTACACTTGACATACGCTTCTAAATGAGCTCAGTTTTGGACAGCCGATAGCACTCAGTAAAACTGGTTCAAGTGGCGATCCCTACCATTTTGGGACCACAATTTTACACAAATTTCCTACCTTCTGGATCGTGTGCGTGCTGATGTTGGATTTGCGCGTGCGTGTGATATGAGTTTGCTCCGCCCCCTATAAACCTGAAATTCCATATTTACCCCCCCCCCCCCCACCGCACGCACGCATGCACGCACACACACGATACATCTCAGAGCATCCCCCACCCCCTTGTTGGACACCACCTATGACTGACAGCAACATGTTCTAGTCATTTTAACTGCTTAATCCTCAAATGTGTTCAAGAAAATTTCATTTTCCTCGTAGAAAATATCAATTTGCAGACCAAGAGAAGAGATTTGTGACGATGTATCAGGGGAATTCGTGAGCCTACTAAGCCTATCTGGCCAGCTTGAGTATTAATGGATTCAGATATAAAATATTCGACAGCTTTTCTGTAGAGTTGCCTTGAAATCCTGACACTGGCGTTGCAAGGGTTAACAGGATACGGCGCTATCACCGTTCTCGCTTAGGCTACCGTGTATATTGGCGCATGGTAAGGCGGTCTCATAAGGAAGGTCTGACTGTATAAGGCTTATCAGGCGGATGTATATTAAATAGCCCTATCATATATTATCTGTGACGAACATGAGATATCTAACCACCCACATGTAACACTCGACCGTGCGTCAGTCATCCGTTATAAGCTTCCCGGTATCCGAGTGATTAAATGTCCTACTATCGAAACCGCTGATCGCGTCATTACGACCACGGGTTAACAGCGACGAGGATTTGCCCGGGGATGGCTAACTCATAGGCATACCCATATGTCAGCCTATACAGCATATATATATATAGGAATGGTAAACTATACCCTTCTATAAGGAAGCTAAATAGCACCCATAACATCAAGCCGGGCGCTGAACAGCACTGATTCTAGGAAGCTTTCCAGAGGGCACGAATAGGGAAATAAACATTAATTCGTAAAATCCAATGGAAGGAAGTTTAATTTTTTAAATCACGTCCTAGGATGTGATCTGTTTAAGGGACCGCTTCGAAACTGTATAGGATGACTGAACTAGGTCTGAGGAAGAAACTCATTGAAATTGTGTATGATCCGATATCCAAAATGGCCACCAGCCTCCGGCGGCCATCTTAAAAATTGATTTCCAGAAGGTAACTCCATGAATGTTTAGCGGATCGCGTTGAAACTTCAGAGGATGACTGTCTGCGGAAGAAATCGCTATCTTCTGATAGCTCTCATTCATTGATTTGTCGAAACGGAGGCGGTGGGTGCGGCGGTGGGGTGTGTGGGGTGGTTGGGCTTTGTGTGCGTGCGTGCGTTTGAAACTTCAGAGGATGACTGTCCGAGGAAGAAATCGGTATCTTCTGATAACTCTCATTGATCGATTTGTCGGAGGCGGCGGGCGTGATGGGGTGGGGTTGGTTGCGCTGCTGTGTGTGCGTGCGTGGGGGGGGGGGGGGGGGGCTAGCTTAGATGCTGGAAAGTATAGGCCATAATGACGTTATTCCTGGAAAAGTTATTTCCCATTTAGACAAGCATTTCGAGCAAAATTGTGGCTAGACTAGTGAGATTCCTACCTGAAGCTAGGTCAAGATCTACCTCATTAATTAACGCATTAACCGGAGACGTAAACGCCGTTCGGAGAATTAAAATAGAAGACAGGAGGACAGTGATATAAACCCGGAGAATAAATGAAAAAAACAAGACGTTTTTGCAGGTGCGTGTCTAAATACTAAACATAGGGCATATATAACGTCTAGGGCATAAAAAGCGTACACGTGATATAGGCACTGTATAAACTATTGTCCATAAAAAGTAAGTAGATATACGCTGGAGAGCTCGATATAGGATAGCTGGTTCAATTACTGGGTCTATAACGCTCACACAACTAAATCTTCGGGTAATTATCCTCAGATGTATTGGTTAGAATTTACAAATTCAACTGGTTTCAAACCAATATGCATTTTACCTCAATTTTCAAGCTAAATATACAGGTAAGATGTTGAATATTTTGAAACTAATTTGACTGTGCTGTAGGCTACAGTGGAAACCCTGGTTTCACATGGATTTATTGTGTTGTAGGCTACAATGGAAACCCTGTTTTCATATGGAGGCATTGTGCTGTAGGCTACAATGGAAACCCTGGTTTCATATGGATTCGTTATACTGTAGGCTACAATGGAAACCCTGGTTTCATATGGAGGCATTGTGCTGTAGGCTACAGTGGAAACGCTGTGTCATATGGATTCATTGTGCTGTAGGCTACAGTGGAAACCCTGGTTTCATATGGATTCATTGTGCTGTAAGCTACAAAGGAAACCTTGGTTTCATATGGATTCATTGTGCAGTAGGCTACAATGGAAACCATGATTTTATATGGAGGCACTGTGCTGTAGGCTACAGTGGAACCCGTGGTTTCATATGGATTCATTGTGCTGTAGGCTACAATGGAAACCCTGGTTTCATATGGAGGCAGTGTGATGTAGGCTACAGTGGAGACCCTGATTTCATATGGAGGCATTGTGCTGTAGGCTACAGTGGAGACCCTGATTTCATATGGAGGCATTGTGCTGTAGGCTACAGTGGAAACCCTGGTTTCATATGGATTCATTGTGCTGTGGGCGACAATGGAAACCCTGGTTTCATATGGATTCATTGTGCTGTAGGCTACAGTGGAGACCCTGATTTTCATATGGATTCATTGTGCTGTAGGCTACAATGGAAACCCTGGTTTCATATGGATTCATTGTGCTGTAAACTACAATGGAAACCATAGTTTCATATGGAGGCAATGGAAACACTGATTTCATATGGAGGCTACAGTCCTGGTTTAATAAGAAGACATTGTGGTTTACAACTCTGGTTTCATATGAAAGCAACACGTTGTACAACCTTCATTCCAAACTAACGCATTCTGTTTACAATCTTGTTTCAAATGGATTTTGAGTTTTCTAACTGCTGTTGATCAAAATACTGGGCTCTATAAATAACCCTATAGATAAAGGACTAGATTCACATCGAGGCGCAATAAACATTACAATTCTGAGTTTAACCTTTTAGCAACCATATCAGTCAATGACGGCTTCTGAAGTGGTCTTGAGAAATGTCAATTTGCAGCCCGAGAAGACTAATTTTGACAATTTACTACTGGAATGACTGGCTCGATAACCGAGCCAGTCATTCTAGTGGCAAATCTTCAAAAATAGTCTTCTCTTGGCCTGCAAATGTACAATTTCTATGAGAAAATTGAATTTTTTAAAACAAATTCGAGGGTTAAAGGGTTAATAGCAATATGTGGCTATCATGTTTTATATTGAGGCATACATCTGCGCATCACCATTCACAACGGCTGTGGAAGTTCCGAAACTATGTTTACCAATTCAATTTCAATTTTATTACGATAAAAAAAAACCACACAATGTGGTATTCGCACACAGACAATAAAACAATGAAATATATACGTAAAAGATATATAGAATAAATGTACAAACACACAATATATACAAAAGCAGTTAAAAAAAACAACGTAGCAAAAACCCTAAGGTTAGGACGGCCGCAGCTAGGTTGGGTAGTAGATCAGTAAGTTGTTATGATTGCTATGGTCGCAGAGGCATACCATCATTAGCAATTCCATTAAGCTGCGTCTGACGTCTTATCAGGCACGACTGTACAAATGGAATTACGGTTTTTGATACCTCAGTATCTCCGGCGTTACATGACATTAGAAAGACGAATTTCTCCTCGGCGTTCATAGTTGATATGTTACTGTATGAGTTAATTGTTTTGAGGAGAATTCGTCGTTCCGTGCTGAATTACTTCTCATCCTCAATGTGCCCAGTGTTACACATTTTGCATAGTCTGCATTCCATGCGATACAAAGGGCATCGTATAATAAGTAGATTGTATTGAAAATACATAATTCAAGCGTAACACCCTCATCTCCGCGAGTAATCAAACCAGATGCAACTATTGTCAACCACAAAGCGCGGCGGGTCGTTTTCAAATGAACAAGCGGAGGGAGGCCTAGCTATGACTAAAGTTGGTAATGATCCAATATTGTGGAATTCCAGGACATTGTATCAGTTTTCATAGAATCATTCACTGCATATAAACGCGGTATATGTTGGCACAATCTCCTTATAAGGTTTTTCGATAGGCCTCATCAAGCAAGTTTTCATGAGCCGAGTTAGACCACAATGACAATTAGTCGGAACTGCTAAACTATTAGAAAAAATCTCTCAACTATTTGCGGTTTTAGCCTCGTTCAGGCAGGAGGTGAGAGCGGGATTGTCTGTTTGTTAATGAGCCTTTCCAGGTTTATCTATGACCCGCCCACCACTAGCTAAGCTCCACCCATACCACACTCTTGTTGGGATCGATCGATCCCTGAACTCCCTGACTATCAATTTCCATAGAAACCATACAGGTAAGCTGTTAAATATTTTGAAAAATTAGTTTCAAAATATTCAACAAAATGTTTATTAAATGGTAAAGACATACAATTCGTACAACGTGTCGGACTATTAAGTGTTAAAGACGGACTATGTCGAGTCATTCATGACGTCATTATTATGACGTGATCACACACGTTACTTATTCGATTATGATGTCATATGATGGATGGATACACTTGGAAAGATCCATTGGTCGGTCTGTCCGCGGCTTGTTTTTTTATTTGTCTTGCCTCGAATTTCAGCTCAAGAAAGCTTGTTCCCGTAAACTTGAATGCTACGGACCAGATTCTGGAGTATAACAAATCTGATTGTCATTGTTTAGTGCTTAACTAAATGGTGAAGGAGAAGAAAACTAAATCTGAGATAATATTTATTTCGTTTGGTCTTTGTCTCGCCTCATTGTGGAAGCGATACTATGGCACTGTACCTCTTCCGGTGGTGACGGCGGCGGTGTCGGTGTCCGCGTCGCTGTCAGTGGCGGTGGCGTACGGTAGTAGTATCATTTGCGTTAACATTTTTCACTAAGCGTATGATTCACTAACGCCTCTTCTCTGATTTAGAGAGGCAACGTGCATCGATTCAGGGATTTATCCGAAAATGCGAGTTATTAACAGGCTTCCGGATTTCCCGTGTCATCTTATCTTATCCGGATATATGTGGGTAAAGCGTTTAATTGGCCTCATTAATCAACATTGGTTGTATTCGACTGGGTGAAAATAGATTTTTTATTCGACTGGTATTTCCCGGGGGAAAATAGAGCACGAAACAAGCCAGTGCCAAAACGTGTAGCATGTTTCGTGAAGTATGTCACGTGATGCAAAATATGAAAATGCAGGACTGAAAGGTGGATTTTATTTTCAAGATAGTAAAATTCAGTTTTAGATTTAGTCGCTTTCTGCACCTTCCAAACTGCTAGGGGGTTTTCATTCGACTGGTACGTTTGCATAGAGCACATTTTGGTAACTGCGCGAGTAAATTTTTTCTGTGGAAAAGTCCCAGTCGAATAGAGCCACTGACAGGTGTTCTAGATCATTCACAGGATACATTTTGGCCATTTTTCGGATTCTTACCCTCGCCCCGTAAGGGAAAGAGGGTAGGCTATTGCGATCGGGTTTGTGTGCGTACGTGCGTGCGTGCGTGAGTGTGTCACAAAGCTGTAGGCCTATCTAAAAGAACTGCTGAAATGATTTGGGCTCAAATCCTAACATAGTGAAAGGAAATTGCCGTTCAAGAAGATTTCCAGACAGGCTTTGATCCGGATAAAATAATCCGGATCGGATCAAATTCTGGATCTATGGATATTTCGTAAACAACTTGTCCGATATTGCTCACATTTTAACAGAGGAAAGGGTGTGGTCATACACAAGGATGTCACAAATTTGGGTGAACCGAAAAAAAATCCGGAATATCCGAAAAATCCGGAAACTCAGAAAAAACGCCGGAAAATAAGAAAACTTTTTTACAATGTGACAAAAACCGGGAGGGCGAGAGTCAGCAATCTCTTATCGCACTTGTTTCCACGGTTTTGAACTTAGAATATTTTAACATTTTCGTCGTTAATGTTTGGTCTTATTATTCGACAATGGCTCTTAGAATTTCAACGAGACAAAAACCAAAGCAAATACATTTCTCATTTTTAACATTGGATGCAATGCAGAGATGCAATATATATCATTTGTAGTAGGCCTATAAACCTTTTGAATAGTTTCTATTTTCCTACTGTTTTGAAATTAGAATTAAATAAACAACTTTTGTGGTAAAATGATTGTGGTCAAAAGGCTTTTGCATGTTTCAAATAATAACTACACGTAAATACCCCCCACCCCTCCTCACACGCTTTGAAAAGACTGAGTGAATGTTACAGTCGCCTCCGTCCATCGGGCCGTTCTTCCACCGCCCCTTCCGCCCACCCGCCAGCCCGACCGTCCGTTAGTTACCCATATGATTGCGGATTGCGAGACGATGTTTCCATAGGCTCTGCCACCATGGTGGGGCTGGGTAGGGTGGGTGGGATGGTGGTGGGGGGAGGGTGCTGGGAGAGCGTCAAGGTTTGAGAAAACATGGGGATTTGCGATCGCGTACTATGGACTGCGCATTCTACTTACTTATCTGAAAATACCTCCACTAACTGACTAGTACGCTATGATTACCCTCACTCTGGGAAGCGGAAGAGGGTATTGTGATCGGATCTGTCTGTCTCTCTGTCCGTCCGTCCGTCCGTCCGTCCGTCTGTCTGTCTGTCTGTCTGTATGTCTGTCTGTCTGTCTGTCTGTCTGTCGGTCGGTCGGTCAGTCTGTCTGCTGTCTGTGACTGTCCATCCATCCGTTCGCCGACCACCCGTCCGTCAGTCGGCCTATCCCTCCATCATCCCGTTTGTGCGTACGTGCGTGCATGTATACGTGCACGTGTGCGTGCGTGCATGCGTCCGGCGCTATATTTCACAAACTACTGAGGCGGTTTGGCTCAAATTTTAAGACAACGAAGGAACTTTTCGTGTACGACACGTTGGACACGATCCACATAAAAGAACCTAAGAGCCCGATCCAAAGACCTTCTACCAGCTCACAAGCATTCCTTCATATACGTTTGTGTGCGCGTTCGTTGCCTGATAGTATCCAAATCCATCAATCACCGTATGGTCAGTAGCAATCACCGTATGGTCAGTAGCAATCACCGTATGGTCAGTAGCAATCACCGTATGGTCAGTAGCAATTACCGTATGGTCAGTAGCAGGATGACGAATACTTGTCTCCATAAAATGGTATTCAGACCAGAATCCTGTATGATGCAGCCCATGGTACCAAGGAAATTCATTTCCCTGTGAAAGCTTGCAAGTCGTTTATCGAAGAATTAAATATACTTATCTGGGTCTTATGCCGTAATCCATAGTCTCGCGCACTGCAAGATTCAGTGGTTGTATTTTGTACTCTTGACCCAGCTTTCGATAATTCCGCATATGCATATATGCAGGACTTCATTCGCCATAGCTTTCGAGGTTGGCAACAATTTTAAGAAAAGTACGTAACCAACATATGTGGGAGGAACAAAGTAATCTGATATCCTGGCACGGAAAGCCTTTTGCCCTGTAATTACCGATTTTGATTCAACATCGATGTCAATGATCATTGTTGAGCATAGCTAGGAATACCACTTGGTGAGTGTTCTAACAGCTTTCCAACATCCATTGGTTCTGCCTGTGGCATTCTTCAATCAAGCTTCACAAATGTCAGCGTGATATCTGCTCTCATTACGATCTCATTTAAGGCCTTGTATCTTCCAAGTCTTTACTGGATAACAACAATAATTATAGACTGCCAAATTTGTTATGGCACTAATTATATTTGATGGCAAAAACGTCATGGTTAAAAAATGAGGGAATACCCCTTTAATTATTGGTACTTTGTGAATATACTAGGCCAGCACTTCACGATATCTTATACACAAACATAAATTTACTATCAATTATTCTGATTTTAATTTAAAGAAATAAAACAACAAAATGATTTATTGTGTAGGGTTATCAGCTCACTTATGCCCCTTTAATTGTTTAGAAATGGGTAATGCCCCTTCAATCGTTATTTTGTGATTACAATCCCATGTGTGAAGTTATGTAAGCAAGAGGAATCTAAATTGGAAATCCAGTTTGCAAGCATCATAAGTTTACGCTGTTTTGATATTGAATATAAAATTCCAAATTTGCCTTTCAAATATCAAAATATCCCAATTAATGTCAATGTTGAGCACTTTCTACCAAATTTATCAACGTTTTAGAGCCCTTTTGAGCTGCTGTACCCCGCCTCCCCCACCCCAACTATGACCAAATGAAGATAGAAGAATACGAGATGAATACAAGAATTATAAGCTCCTAGGCAGCAAATTAGATACGCCCCAAAACTAGATAAGAAAACCCCTAGCAATAGATGCCTTGAGAAACAGCCTATGAAACGTATTTTAAGAGTAACAGACTGAAGATCACAACGAATGCTAGGATCTTCAATGCCTTTCCTCCGCAACTCTGAGTCATGGACGCTAACTAGCAGGAATGTTAAGAATGTTGATGAAAGCATCAACGTTCATTGAGAACAGACGTACTAAATGTAAGATGGCCGAAAATAGTGCGTGATGAAGATGGCTACATGCTCACAGATCAAAAGCCCCGGAGTGACACAATCAACATCCGTATATTGCGTTGGTTTGGACATCTAATTGAGTCTCCACGAAGGTGTTCCAACAAGAAAGGCACCGAGACACGCTTTAAAGCCGGAAAGACTCCGACCAAAACAACTTGAATACAAATGATGGAGAAACAACTCAAAGACCGATTTAACATGACATGGCAAGAAGCAGTAGGAGCAGCCCAAGACAGATATGCTTAGAGAATGTGGTGTAATATAGTTGCGGAAGAGGTGTTACAAACGAAAGGGAGAAGGGCCTGTCAAGTTCTTTCACGGTATTTTTTTTTTATGTGACCGAGCTCAACGATGGTAGACATGTCTCATAAATGGTCCCATGGCTAGGGCTCGTGCTAATAGGTACATGGTTGTGTTGACCATCGTCAACCATGGTATGTATAAGCAGACTCAGACCACTGTATCATTTAATAAAACATGGTATATGATGGTTTATTATGATCACACCGTCCTCTTGTTGGAGTTGATTCGTTGCAAGTCATTTGTTAATCAAGTACAAATATCGTCCTTGTCTGGACTGCAGTATGGTCACACAAAGTGTAGGAAAGATTTTATCTGCTAAGTGCTGAATCTGTTTTCGTGATTTCTATAATTCATTCTCTCTTCTTCCCTATCTCATTTATCCACCATTGGCTGTCGGACGGTGAGAAACATGATTGAATCTCATCTGCATGTGCCATTTACAAGAAAATCACCAGTTTGGGACTGTTGACAAGCCTCATGAGGAAGTCAATACATTTCAGCAAGATATTCGACATATCTGGCATTGTGTATGCGATCATTTCGGTGAAAATAAGCGAGCTTTCGCCTACATGCTTAGATTATGTCACGGAATCTTGCTAATGATAAGGTTTTGGCAGAATCATCATAGTCATATGTCACGGATTGTGGAGCATTCAGTATACAGTTTCCTGGAGCTGTGGTCGAGGCAGCTGCCATATGGCGTGTAGAATGATCTTACGTGTCTTGATTTTATTGATCGTGTTCTTTTCCTGCATCACTCGTTCAGTTGACGTTTCCCGTCTATCCATCAATCATATGACGTCATATTCAACGACATGACGTGTAAGATGACGTCATAATCAATTACGTGACGTGTAAGATGACGTCATAATCAATTACGTCATGAATGATGTAGATAAGTTCATCACGAACGCCTAATTGCTGACGGACTAAGCGTACGTTGTTGTACGGATTGTATGTCTACTATTTAATAAACATTCTGTTGAATAATTTGAAATTAATTTGACTGGACACTGTTGCTGCCATAGGCAGCAACAGCTCGCAGTCAAATTAGTTTCAAAATATTCAACAGCTTACCCGTATGATTTTCTGGAAATTAATAGTCAGGGAATTCAGGTATCGATCGAACTCAACACGGATGAAGTGTGGGTGGAGCTTAGCTAATAGCTAAAGATGGGTGGAGAATGGCTAAAATGGATTCCCCCCATTGTTTTTTTACCTAACATGCCACATTCAATGCGTAAACTGAGACAGTCCAAAATCCGGCATACGTTAGCCTAATGCGTAATGCATTCAAGTAATTCGTGGATATGTGCGAGCCCTCAAGGCGTGAATCTAAAGATAGCCTGATCAACAACGAGTCGTACGTGTTTCTGAACAGATGAATTTGCCACGTACCTGAGTCATTCAACAACAATAGTCAACGTGTCAATGGAGGAATTCAATCTGCCAAGCTAGTATATGACGTCATAATCAAATACGTCACCTGTAGGCTGACGTCACAATCAAATACGTCATGAATGACATATCTAAGTCCGTCATAAACGTTTAATTAATAGTAAATCACATTGTAAATCATTCTTGCTAAACATCTTCATCGAATTTGTCGTTGGTCGCCGGAAGGAGGGTGTTCATTACTTTGTGAACGTTTAGAATGGTATACTTAGATGATGTAATATCACACAATATTTCAGCTGCAGGAGGGCCTCTCTGCTCAGAAGTATATTGTGTGGCATGGAAAGTGATTTTCCCATCTAAGCAGAGCTCTAGTTTGTCAGTAATTGAGTAATTTACTACTAGAATTTTTGTAAATTGTTTTAAAAAAATATAGTTGGATATTCTAAGCTAAATTGCTATACATCGTTAGCAATAAAATTGAAATTAATTGAGTTATTGGCTATTACCGCACTCGTAATATTTAAATTAATTCAGTGATTGACCATTTTTGTCTTGCCTGCGAGGCAATAAGCGAGACATAGGCCTATGGCTATCACTTTTCCGATGACGTCAGCGTTAATGTTTTTAAGTCTTCAAATGACATGTGTACGCTTCGGAATTGGTATACACAATTTTGACTGCTTAATTCTTTTTTTTTGGTGGCCATCTTGGGTTTTCCAAAAAAAATAGTGGGAAATCGTTTAAAACGCTACACCTTATTAACCAGTGCCCTGTAGGTGGGGCTTAGAATACACCTTCCGTATCCTCTGCGTGTCGCAAGAGGCGACTAAAGGAGGTAAGGGTGAGGTAACCCTGACAGAAACCTCGAGTGCTGAAGACGGAGGTTCCAGGCAGCACGGCGCACTCTAATAAACCATGGATCCACGCACTTAGCGCTTATGATCATGTCGATAGTCACGTACAGGACTGGCGGTATGATCAGCGAACGAAAAGAAGAAGAAGATTAACCAGTCAAATTAGTTATAAAATATTCAACAGCTTCCCTGTATAGTTTTCAGGAAATTAATAGTTAGGTCATTCAGGGATCGATTAATCCCAACACGGCGAAGCGTGGGTGGAGCTTAACTAGTGATGGGCGGGGCATAGCTAAAATTTCTGTAACAATTAAGGTGGTATTTACCATCTGTAGCAATCAGGGCACTTACTCTAGATAGTCTAACACACAAAGTAAGGTCTTTTTTTTCATTCTATACCGTCTCTAGTATTTAACTCTTTAATGACCAAATTTGGTCAAGAAAATTAAAATATTTACATATCGAATGTCCATTTGCAGGCCAAGAGAAGACTATTTTAAACAATTAGACCACTGAAATTACTGGCTCAGTTATCGAGCATCATTCCAGTGGTAACTATTAAAAACTCATCTTCTTTTCGCCTGCAAATGGACATTCCTCAAGACCACTGCAAAGGCCGGTTTTGGCCGACTTCGTCATGAAAGGGTTAAAATAGTCACAGATGAAAGCTTTTCACACCGCGTTGAACTACTCAATCCGAGAACACTTAGATTCTATCAAAATGTCACCTACTTATTGAATCTTGGGTTTTGTTTGCCATATGCTGCCTCTTGTATCGTAGCTTACCTATTTTCACTTGAAACAAATACAAGATGGACTCCTGCTTCATATACCAATGGTGTTAATCTTTTCAAGTGCAACTCCGTTGTTCCGATTCTGCAGGCAGTGGCTTTACTCACATTTGTAACCCAAGAAAACGCATGTTGAAAATCATTTACGATTTCATAATAAAATTATTTTAACTATTCGGAAACTAAATGGACTATGGAATGAACAGTTTCCAGTCAAATTAGTTTTTCAAATATACATCTGCTTACCTTTGATCTATGATTGATTAGCATGTACAATGCACAGATCGATCATGAGCTCAGAAATCGATTTTGGCTGCTTATAAATTGATTAGGCCTATATTGCAATTGCAGAAGATGATTAGTTCACTTTAGTACACTCAGGGCCTTCAAGGGCATATACGGGTAAAATGTACATAATGATTGTGACGGTAGAGTATTAGCACTAGAGTACAGTGCATGTATATAATATTTATACTTATATGGTGGTAGTAGTAGTAGTAGTAGTAGTAGTAGTAGTAGTAGTAGTAGTATTGAACGCACTGGCAACGCGATGACTTCAATTTCTGTGCTAACCCCGCCTACGGAGTGCACCCGTTAGTTTACTTTGTTGATCATCATTTCCCCGGTCCGGGATCGAACCGCCATCCTGCAATTCCGCATAGCATCAGCAACCAGATATCTTTCCACTGGACCACCGCGCCAAGACATAAATCTTGGTTTAGCGGACCACCTTTCACATGTCGGATATACTGATACAGTGGCGAATTTATTTGAGACTATCTTTTGGATGCACCCCATCTGGTGTGTATGCTATTCCCTCACCCTGTCCATCGCGGGACTGGCAGTAGTAGTTTTGCTTAAACACACTGGCAACACGATGACTTCAATCGGGGAAAGTAGCGAAAGCAGCAGTAACAGTTTTGGTACTAATAACCGGGGAAGTAGTAGCAGTAGCAGCAGCAGCAGCAGCACCAGCACCAGCACCAGCAGCAGCAGCAGCGTTAGTAGGTGTCCCTGTCGGTGTCAGCTGTCAAACCTTTGGCTTTTTTTAAATACTAAAAATTTACATAGTTTTATGAGAACATGAACACTGCATATAGTTAATAAATCCTATGTATTGCCCGCGTTGAAACTTGCGATAAAGTACTGCGGAATGTATTTTGATCGCTATTCGTCGTATTTTCTGCAAGTGTAAAGGAAATGATTTTCGTCGTCTATACCATTACATATCCTACACAATCGGTTATTTCTTTCAATATTTTCCCGTCTGCTCGTTTTAATTTTCAGTTTGTGATTTAGGGTCCGGAAGTGACACAAGGTCAGCTTCCTTAAATAGTAGATTCGTAGCATAACTTTCACACCCAAAGTATTCTTTAATTTCTTTGTAGAAAGTTAATCTGGTAGAAGCCTCAATTTCCCGTCTCTAACGTGCTAGATATTGATTTTGCAATGTTTCTTTTGTAAGTTTAACAATATAATTTTTTTCAATATTGTCCTCACTCATTAATTGTTCTTGGCATATAGCTTGAACAATAGATTTCATACACGCTAGCTACTTACAGTTAAAATTTACATTTTTATCGAGCTCTATATATAAAAAGCAGATGACAGATGATAGTTTCCCATAGCCAGCATTCACGAGAGTAGCCCAACGCCTAATCATACTACATTTTAACGTAATACTTAATGGATATTGCCCAGTCTCTCCATATATCATAGAATTTGTGGTACTTTTCTTTGCTCTCAGACCATACTTTAAAAAATCGGAGGTGACAGATTTCGAACAAATATCGAGATTTTCGAATCTCCAAATCTCAGAGGCGTATAAAAGTACAGGGATTATCATTGTGTCAAATAAGGTGTATTGCGGGTCGAATGGGTGGGGGGGGGGGTGGGGGGTGGGGGTGGGTGGGTGTCAAATAAGGTGTATTGCGGGTCGAATGGGGGGTGTGTGGTGGTGGTGGGTGGGGTGTGTGTGTGTGTCAAATAAGGTGTATTGCAGGTCGAGTGGGGGGTGGGTGGGGTGTGTGTGTCAAATAAGGTGTATTGCGGGTCGAATGGGGTGTGTGTGTCAAATAAGGTGTATTGCGGGTCGAATGGGGGGGGGGGGGTGGGGTGTCAATTTCCCTTATTTTCTTAATTAGTTGGAACATCGCTTTTGTACCTTGTCTTAAATTTCAGTACAGACAGGAATAAAAAACACCTGCTATTTGTTTTTTAAATCGTTCCCTAATAAAGGTACTCGGCCACTATTTCAACTGCTTTGACTCCTGGATAAAATTTGTTCTGTTTATGGTGTTTACTATTTGAAAATATCATTACCTTAGTCTTACTTAAATTAACTGGGAGTTTCCATTCTATACAATAGGTGTTAAATATATGTAGAGCATTCTGGAGATTTTCAGCTGAATCTGCCATTACGACATCTGCATATAAAAAAAGTACTGCTAGGTACAAAAATAAGTCAAATTTTTCATAAGCTAATGTTGATATATATATATATATATATATATATATATATATATATATATATATATATATATATATATATATATATATATATATATATATATATATATATATATATAGTGTCTTTCTCGTACAAGTAGTTCTCGAAGTCATTTATGAATATAGCAAATTAAATGGTGACAAATCTCCACCTTGCCTCACCCTCACCCCAATTGTACTATATACAATGTGTAGTTTCCGTTTGATATTGTGAGACAAAATAATTTTATTGACTGATACATATTGTGAATTACATTATAGCACTTGCCTAACATTTTGTTTTGAATTAATTTTTTCCATAGGCCAATTCTCCATACCGTATCAAAAGTGTATTTAAAGTCGATATAGCAGCAATACAGAGTTTTTCTATGTGTTTGGATAATTTTCTTAATCGCCTATAATGAGCATATATTATCTAGGGTTGTCTACCTTTCCCAATACTAGTGTGAGCTTCTGTAATAAATCATGTCTCTGCATACAATTTTTATCTTTCATTTAAAATATATGTGAATAGTTTCCTGAGACAACTTAACAACGTGACGGGTCTGTACTTTGATGCTTCTAACGGGTCACCTTTATTCTTATAGATTGCTCTTACCTTCTTCATTAACCAGGATTCTGGAAAAATCCCTGTGTTAAAAACAACATTAAACATTTTTACATATATTGGCATCATAAGATCGGAAGTACTTTTAATATATTCGATAAGAATCCCATCTATTCCATTGGCCTTTCCCTTAACGCATTTATGTATCGCCTTTTGAAAATTCCCTTGTAGATATTTTTACATCTAGCTCCTCACATGGCGGTGTAGTCAGTGGCATAGTCGGTCTATTTTCATTATTATCTATATCAAACCACACGTTTACTGACTTGAAATGTTAAAATAGTGTACTTAGTTCAATGCTCGTATTCTGTTCTCTATGCTTATGTTTTATGCAAATTATTTGTCCAGAATTCCTTAGTATTATTTCGTTATAAGTCTGTTAATTTTATATGCATTTGTTTTTGGAAATGTGCTGACTGTTTTGCTGTTGTTCGTTTATAACCTGTGCTTGCCAGTTTTAATATTTGCAGATTGGGCTCCGTTTTATTAATGTTGTTTTGCTTTTTATCTTTATGATATTCTTTGCGCTTTTGTTTACATTCTTTCCCAAACCATTTCTTATGATTACTTCTAACCGTTCCCTGATATTGCTTCTTATATCCAAACGATTTATTTGCACTTTTTGTAAACAGATTGATCATCTCTACCGCTTTATTTATTTTTGGATCAATATCAACATTTTCTAATTCGGTTAGGCAGCGTGTAATCCCTTCAACCCCCCCCCCCCCACCGTGTCTATATCGCTGACGAAATCGGATTCCTTTGTCTGTATCCATTTAGCTGTCTTTCTAATTTGACCAATTTTTGCTTTTCTGCTGATATTATGTTCCCCATATTGGCTTTTTCCTCCCGTTATTGTTAGTTGAAGACCAGATGAATAGCGGATATAATAGGGTCAAAATCATTTACTTGAAAATCTATAATAGTTTCAACGAGATCTGCATTTCCTATCGCGTAATCTAAATGTGATATTTGTGGTGGTCGTTACCTCCCCTTTATACATATCACCGCCCGTTTATTAGCTCACCTGGCCTGAAAGGCCAAGTGAGCTTATGTCGTGGCGACCATCCGTCATGTGTCCGTCGTCTGTCCGTCATCCATCCGTCCGTCAACTTTTCCTTTAAAACGACTTCTCAAGAACCGCTGGGACGATTTCAATTATATTTGGCAGGAAGCATCCTTAGGGCAAAGGGATCCAAGTTTGTTCAAACGAAGCCGATCGGTCAATTTGGCCGGCAGTCATCTTGGATTTTGGCCGATTTTTAGAAATGTCTTTAAAAATCATCTCCGAAAGGGCTTGAGGGATCGAAGGAAACCTCATGAAATATGATCCAGGGCAAGAGCTCAACCAAGTTTGTTCAGGGGAACTTGATTGGTCAAATGGTTCGGCGGCCATCTTGGTTGACTTAGTCTTAGCGAAAATTACTTCTCCAGAACCGCTGAATGGATCAGGCCGAAATTTGGTAGATATGATTAGGGACTAAGGGTCAGTAAGGTTTGTTTAAGAGAAGTTGATCCGTCATAAAACATGGCCGCCGTAGGCCAATCAAAATATAGCATGTTTGGCGGCCATATTGGATCTTTTTATTTGATGGACTTTGAGGCTGAAATTGTTTTTATATAGGTTTTTGGGTATTCTGATTTGAAATTTGCAATTTTCGAAACTGTCGGATGAAGCCGTCCTGGATCATTTTCCCGCCAAACGCTCCCATACTAAAGCAATGGGAAATTTAAAATGTCTTCTTTTCGAGAACTGCTGGACCGATTTCAATTATATTTGGCAGGAAGCATCCTTAAGGCATAGAGATTCAAGTTTGTTCAAACGAACCCGATCGGCCGTAGGCCAATCAAAATATAGCATGTTTGGCGGCCATATTGGATCTTTTTATTTGATGGACTTTGAGGCTGAAATTGTTTTTGTATAGTTTTTTGGGTATTCTGATTTGAAATTTCAATTTTCGAAACTGTCGGATAAAGCCGTCCTGGATCATTTTCCCGCCAAAAGCTCCCATACTAAAGCAATGGGAAATTTAAAATGTCTTCTTTTCGAGAACTACTGGACCGATTTCAATTATATTTGGCAGGAAGCATCCTTAAGGCATAGAGATTCAAGTTTGTTCAAACGAACCCGATCGGCCAAATATGTGAAGACATAGATGGTATGTTGATTTCAGTGCCCCCCCCCCCCCCCCACCACCCCCACCACCACCACCACCGCGCACATGACAACCAGCTAGCTTTCATATTTCGTCATAAATCAGAAACGCACGCAGCCGGTGGTGGAGGTGGGTGGGTGTGAACGGTAGTAGTAGTAGTAGTAGTAGTAGTAGTAGTAGTAGTAGTAGTAGTAGTAGTAGTAGTAGTAGTAGTAGTCCTCTTTATTGGCCTCGAATTGAATAAAATCACTGCTTTCGGACACGTATACGCATCCGGATACGTACAAATGGAATCACTCATTCGGCGGCTACACATACGCACACACGCGTTAATGGAATCCTAGCGTGAAGCGGTGTTCTTTCGTACCTCAATTAATGATTATTAAACTATTTTTTTGTATCTATGGATCCCAAATTATCTGATAATGATATGGGAAATCCTCTTTATTTGAAATATCAATTTTGATTACCTTCCTGCAATAATTCTATTTGGCAAACAGCATATTTGGATGTGGCATGGTTTGATCAAATATAGAATAAGTACCATGCTGCGGTTCCAACTGGGGTAAGGGTATGGTGCGTGGTGGGTGCGGGTGTTCAGATTTAAAGGTGCATATTTACACTGCAATGCTTGAAGATAAAATTGTAAAAATTGTATACTCATAGAAGCTTATATTGTGTAGCTCAATGCAATGAAACGAAATCAATCTTACTAATATGACGATTTTATTTCGTATAAATTAGTATACTTCATTTTAGTTGTGAAGTTGAATTAGGGACTCGCGTCTCTTAATTCAAATTCTCCACTTCAGGAGATTATATTAATTTATACCTAATGAGATCATCATATGTTAACGTTTATTTCGTTTCATTACATTCAGGCACACAATTTAAGCCTCTATAAGTAGACAATTTTAACAATTTTATTTTTTAAGCATTTTGGTGTCATGTTATGTTTATGTATGGTTAAGTCATGTTGAAATTGGTTAGAGTCCAAACACAGCTCAGCGCAGAGCTTTCTTTCCATCCAAGCTCTGATTCAGATTTCAGATTATTTTATTTACACCCAGGCCACATAATGGCATATGGGGAATATGAATTTACAGAAATTATAAATGTTATGGCGATCAGACATTATATATCAATTCATAATTACATATTTTGGTATTTATCTAGTTATATAACCACTGTTTGTGCTTTCGGTAGTAGTAGTAGTAGTAGTAGTAGTAGTAGTAGTAGTAGTAGTAGTAGTAGTAGTAGTAGTAGTAGTAGCAGCAGCCCGGCTGCTCATCTGTCAGCCAATCAAGTGTGACCAGCTGACCACGGGGCAGATGAGAGAGGCTAGTGCTAGAGGGAGGACTGTTTTTGATGTCATGTGTATAAAAACTGTGTAGAATAATAAAACAGGTGAAAAATGTAATATATAATTTTGTTAATTTTGAACTATTCCCCCTTGGAGACGGACTATTACAACAGTGAATATGCACACTTAACTGTATTCTGTACGCTGTTGACATTAATATTTTTATCTGCTGCAGGTTGTTATAAGGCGCTAAAAATAAAGTGGTTTTTCTGCGTTCACACGATTAGGTTTACACTGCAATAATTAAAGTCGACGTCATGGCCGGGGCGGCGGTGTGGGGGGGGGGGGGGGGCGGGGCAGTAGCCTAATAATGAGGAAGGTGTTACGGTTCAGTGGTCATCATAGCATGAATAACTAAGCTAGTGTAATTATACGTCCCAAACAGCAATTTAATTCAAACCGTACAACATAACACTTTCAATCTTGAATTACCACAATCTCAATTTCATTATAATTATACAGGTAAGCCTATTGTGAAACTAATGTGACAGGAACCTGTTGATGTCATGTTTGTTGACTATTTTGAAAGTAATTTAAACTGGAAGTGGTCGTTGCACGCATGTCAGTCAAATTGGCGTTAAAATATTCAATAGAATGTTTATTAAATTGCGTTCAAACTCGGACTTTCAGCTTCAAAGAGTTAATTAAGATCAATTAAACTTTTGAATGACTAAATTTGATCAGAAAATTTAAATATTTACATATTGAATGCCAATTTGCAGGTCAATAGAAGACTATTCTTGAAAATCTACCACTGGAATGACTGGTTCGGTTATCGAGCCAGTCATTCCAGTGTTAGACTTTAAAAATCATCTTCTTTTCGCCTGCAAATGGACACCGCATAGGGCGCTTTTGGCCGGCTTCGTTATGACAGGGTTAAAATAACAGACCTTAAAATGAAGAGGGATTAGGAATTGGAGGTAGAGGTTGACTTAGTAAGTAATTAAATCATCCTGATAGGCCCAGATTAAACTATCACCGTTAACCAGTTTCCCTTATTTAAACTAAATCCGTTATTAGTAGGCTATTTATTACCTTCCAGAGTATGCCTAGGCCTACGCATGTAGTTACATCCAGATTATGACAACGTGAAATGTGGTTAGTAAACGTCTGACATCGTGTACAGTGTCGCGGCTGTTGAACACATGCACGCACGCACCCCTATCCCTCACTCATCCTAAATGTATCCATGTACACACGCACGCACTCAATATTTGTATTGTGAGGTGAGTGCCAGCCAGCTTTGGCAGTTCACGCAGAACTAGTCTTGTACAATTGTAAAAAAATGAGACACAACCCCCCCCCCCACCCCCACCCCACAACACGTAGCAAAGGACTGGGGTAGGGGCGGGGGTGGTCTTGGGCATCAATATTTCCGTCTTGCGCCCCCTCCCCCCCCCCCCCCCCCCCAACTTCAGCTATCGTCAGCTAACACCCCATCCACCCCCGTTTTTCACAATACCCAAGTTAAACGTATAGATACAGTGTGGGTTACTCGCTTTGTTATCATCACAGCTTATAATAATGTATTTTAAGATTTTAAGTACATGAATAATTTCAATTTCGCTGTAATTCGGATTAAATATTCGGCCTATGTTTACGTGTTGTGTTGTTTCTTTTCAGGGGAGCTAACTTATATGTATCAAAGTATAGCCATCACAGAGTTGTCTTTCTTATTTAACATTCGAAGACATAACCTACATGTTATATATAGGCCTAATGCTTGAGAAAAACTTGTAAAATATAAATTTATATATATATATATATATATATATATATATATATATATATATATATATATATATATATATTTGTTAAGGGCTGAGATATGGTAATTGTATCATAACTGACGTCTACAGTAGAATAACAGGCGTTAAGAATTTATAAAACGGACATTTGCAATATCGCGTGTTTCTTATTATATTGCTAGAACAAACTCGGTACATGAGCGCTGATATTAAAGGACAACTTTACTAATCGGCTATGATACAGAGACTGATCTGCCAGCATTCTCACTACAGCAGGCAGTACATGACTATAAAAATAAGAGTTAATCTCCATACGGGTTGATACGGGCGGGTCTCTAATTAAGGATGACGGCAGTGTCGGGTGCGCGTGTTTGAATGTTAATTAGGGCATTGAGAGAATGAGTTCTGATGGACACTACATCCCTCCATGTTTTACGAAATTTTGTAATTTAATCAAGTCTATTAAGCGTCAAACAATATCCATTGCAATACAGTCAGAACAATTTAAAGTTTTAAAATAACTTGATGTTTGATCCAGCAGTCCATGATCCAGCAGTCCAATTCAGGAGGTGGTCGGATTCAGGAAGTACACCGTGTAGACGTACACTAATCCGGCGAATATACACAAGTAATCTCCTTATATAAAATTTATAAATCCGTTTCGAATTCAAATCGCATAATTATTTCCAGTATAATACGACTATAGATCATTTTTCGAAATGAAAATGACTTATTATAAACACATCTATTTACTACGAATATATGCAAGGTAATAAGCAAGCCAGGGATTACACCATTTAACTACACAGGCGTGTTGGTTTATTCTAACACACATTTATGTACATAGGAATCTGCCAGTCTTGTTGGAGGTCGTCTGTCGTTTCTGAGCAGATAGCGTCTCGTAATGGGCGCGCGTGTTTGATCTAGTGCTGACGTTGGGGGTTCTTGGGCTAGAGTCGGTAACTCGGGCATAATGTTGGAATGTAACCATCATCATCATCGTCATGCGCGGGTGTCACTGACATTCGCGCTAATGAGTTTAAAATGTGATGCATTTCGCGTGATGACATGGTCGCTTCTTTAGGCTGTTATTATGGTGCCTTTGATCTTTATAACTTTGTACGGGCGTTCACAATATGCTGTTGAAAGTTTGTTTCGTTTCCTCTGCTTTACAAGGACACCGTCTCCAACTTTGAATGTATTTTTACGCACATTTCCGGATTTATCCGCATTTGTTTTCATATTTACTTTGTCTTTCTGATCAGCAGTACGAATGTCGTTGTCTTCGCTACTGTTACTATGTGTGGAAGTTAGATTCGCAGTTTCCTGTTGAAAAGTGCCTGCGCTGGTGATATATTAGTCGAGCAGTGAGGTGTTGCGCGATAACTACGTAGAAATTTGAACAGTTCCTGCTTCAATGACTTTCCTTTGACGTGAGCTGCACGAATAGCCTTTTCGATGGTTTTGACGAATCTTTCTACTTCGCCATTTGCTCGTGGCCACAGGGGTGTAACCTTTCTATGCGTGAAGCCTAAGTACTTTGAAAATGATCGAAACTCTTCCCCGTTGAATGGTGGTCCATTGTTTGGTTTCACGATTTCCGGAATTCCTAACATAGAGAATATTCCATCAAGTTTTGGAATTACTGCTTTCGCGGATGTTGACTTTGTTATTTCAATAACTGGATAACGTGAATAGTCATCTATCACTATTAATAAATAATCTCCAAATGGGAATGGTCCACAGAAATCTACGCTTATGTTGGTCCGAGGCTCTTTAGGAAGATCTGTCATCTGAAGTGGTTTACGATTTGCAGTACTTGTTGTTGCTTGGTATGGCATACACTGTTTGATTAGATACTCTGCCATGTTGTCAATGCCGGGAAACCACACTTTCTTCTCGTAACAGTTTCTTTGTTTTAACAATGCCTTGGTGACCTAGGTGAGCAAGTTCCAATCCACGTTTCTGGATGGATGCAGGTAAGACAATTCTGCATCCACGTAGCACAATGTCACTGTCTGCATTTACTGTCAGTTTAGTCTTAACATTTCTAAATGCTAGTAATGCGGCTTTGTCAATATTCTTACCAGCAGTATCGGTAATAGTATCCTATGTATTGTCACTAAGAGTTTCTATTATCCATTGTAGAGTCAGGTCATTTTTCGTTGCTGACTTGACTTCTGTTAATGTCAGTGCTTTAGGTACAGCATTTTCTGCAATAAAGTTCACATATTCTTCTGCAACTTTCTGTTCTCGATTGACTAAACTGTTACTATTTAACGAATCAACAGGTTGTCTCGACATATAATCCGCTGGATTGTCACATCCACGTTTATATTTTACTACATAGTCATAAGGTTGCAGTCTTAGAGCCCAACGTTCGATACGCCTTGGTGGTTTTGACTTTGGATTATTAAATATCAGCTCCAGTGGCTTATGATCTGTGATGAGATCGGACTGATGTCCTAGCAGGTACAGATGGAAGCGTTCACAGCTCCATACAATCCCGAGCGCTTCTCGTTCTGTTTGAGAATAACGTGTCTCAACATCTGTTAAAGCTCTACTCGCGTAAACAATAATGCGTTTTATTCCTAGTTCCTGGTTACTTTCTTGTGCTAAGATCGCTCCAAGACCGACAGGACTCGCATTTACAATGACTTCTGTATTAGCTGTTGGATCGAAATATGCCATGACCGTATCACTGGTTAATGCTTCTTTTAACTGATTAAGAGCATCTTCGTGTCTTTTCTCCCAGGTCCATTTCGTATCCTTTCTGGTTAGCTCACGCAATGGCTGTGAAGTTGTAGAGAAATCCGGTATGAAACGAGAAACATAGCTTAATAATCCAAGTATGCTGCGTACTTCACTTACACTTTCAAGGGCACAAGCATTTTTCAAAGCGCTGATCTTCTTGGGATCAGGAGAAATGCCAGATTGGGTGAAGATAAAACCATAGAATTCAAGCGTTGTTTTGTTAAACTGACACTTATCTTTATTCAAAGTCAGATTCCGTTCACTCAGTTTCTGCAATGCGCGTCTAAGGTCATGTTCATGTTGTGACTTGCCAAATACGAGAATATCATCACTTGTGTTTAGTCCTGAAATATTTCAGCAGATGATGATATTCCAAAATTTAACCATTTATATCTTCGAATGCCTACATGAGTGGAAAATGTAGTGATGTATCTGGACTCTGGTGCTAGTTCAAGTTGGTGATATCCATTGTTTAAATCTAGTTTACTGAATACTTTAGCGCCATTTAGATCCACTAGAAGATCATCAACAGTAGGTGATATGTGTCGGTCACGCTTCACTGCTTTTGTTGGCAATTCTCATGTCGATACATATTCTAAATTCGTTCGGACTTTAGGCTTTGGTGCGACTACATACGGTGATACCCAGGGAGTAGGTCCATCTACCCGTTCAATGATATCCAGACGCTCTAGGCGTTCTATTTCATGTTCTACTTTCTCTCTTATGTGAAATGGAATCCGTCCATGGGGCTGTGTACATGGCTGCACTGGCGTATCAATGTGTAGTGTGATCGGAGTATCTTTGAACTTCCCTACCCCACTAAACAAGGAAGGATACTGTGCACATATTTGGTCAGTCTTGCAATCACTAGCCTGAATTTTGTTCAGTAGTTGTACAATACCCAATTCATGGGCTGTGTCGTAATCTAATAATGACCCACTAGCGCCTTCAACTACGTAGAACCATAGAGTTATCTATACTAGAACACGGCATTTGTAATCCTTTCTTTCGTTTCTACCTCTGCATTGAATTTGCCACAAACCTGAAGTGGTTTGTCCAATCCATATGGGAATATTGTAGTCTTAGCACGCAGTAATGGCGGGCGGTTATTTAGAGTTTCATAACAATTCTTGTCAAAAATGTTTACTGACGCACCAGTGTCTATAAGTATCTTTATATGTGTATTTTATATTTTGATTGCCGCTTTGGGCGACGATGTTCTTACTTTATTTCTTGGTTGTCTCGAGCTTGATTTATTATCTTTGGACGTGTGTCCAATGTCCATCAAGTCTCCCGTAACACCATATACATAATCGTTATCAGAATCACGTGACTCATTTGTATCAGAATCTATGTCCAAATCCTCAAGACGCTTCACAAGTCTTTGATTATTCGTTTCCATCCGTCTATATCCACAAACTCGCACGTCGCAGCAAACTGAGGTAAGTAATCTCGTATGGTATGTGTCTATTGACTCACCCGGTCTCTGCTGAGTCTGTCGGAATACATAGACTTCGTATTCGCGATTTCGCTTAGGTGAGAAATATTCTGTTAAACACTCAGTAGCACGTGTAAAGTTATCCTATACACCGCTGTCCGGTATCGTGTTGAAAATCTCGTATGTTTCATCGCCTACATAATGCAGCAATAGCGCTCGTTTTCTCGTGTCGTCGGTCACAGCCATAGCAAGCAGCAGGTTTTCAAATCGTTGAAACCATTTCGTCCATTGAATCCCAGATCCAGCATCGGAATGAACGTCAAATGTTGGAAAATTCCGCAGTGCTAACGCCATCTTCACAAGCAATTAACTGTTCACTGGCCAAATTATAGTAACCACTTTCCGTCTGAATTAGACTTAACTGTTTACCGACTGGCGACCGCTTATCGACACCTTAAACTACAAAACGTGTATTAAATATTACTGACTTTTCAAAACAGAAAACTGACTTACTGTACGTCAATTGAATAATAAATAAAAATAATACAGCATTTGTATAGCGCCATTTATCAATTTGACTAATTTTCAAAGGCGCTTTGGTACATATGTGTTTTTAGTCTTTCTTTAAATTCCTCCCTATGTATGTATTTTTATTTTATTGACGCACTGGCAACGTGCGGCTTCAATTTCCATGTGCTAACTTAGCCGACAGTGCTGCACCCGTTAGTTTAATTTGTTGATCACCATCTCCCGGTCGGGGGATCGAACAGTCATCCTGCAACTCCGCATAGCATCAGCAACCAGGCATCTTTCCACTGGACCAAGACTATAAAGTCAAGGATTGGCCGACCAGTTTTCACATGTCTGATATACTGACACACTGACGATTCATATGGGACTATCTGTGGATGCATCTGTCACAATCAATCCTAGGCTTTTACGCCTATTGTACTCTGACTCCAGCACGGCTCTGGCAGTATATGTATTTTTATTTCATTGACGCACTGGCAACGTGCGGCTTCAATTTCCATGTGCTAACTTAGCCGACAGTGCTGCACCCGTTAGTTTAATTTGTTGATCACCATCTCCCGGTCGGGGGATCGAACCGTCATCCTGCAACTCCGCATAGCATCAGCAACCAGGCATCTTTCCACTGGACCACCGCACCAAGACTATTTAACATAGATTTAAATGGCTCAATTTTGTTACAATTTTGAATGTCAGATGGTAGATTGTTCCAAAATTTTGATCCTGCTCTCGAGAAGGCGCGTTCACCGATGGTTAAATTCGAACGTGGTATGACACATAGTAATTGTGAATTTGATCGAAGGGACCTTGCTGATGTTCTTCGTACGATCAGTGAATTTAGGTAAGGTGGTGCAAGATCATGAAGGCATTTGAACACTAAGAGTCCGACCTTATAGCTGATCCGTTCTCTAACTGGCAGCCAGTGTAGTTCCTGGAGAACAGGCGTGATGTGTTCATGCATTCTCGTGCGGGTGATCAACCGAGCTGCTGTGTTCTGGGCTCTCTGCAGACGCTCCAACTAGAGCTTATTGTTTTAATATCCAGTGTTAGGGTATTCCAAAGTTTTGGCGCGGTGATGCTGAAAGCTCTGTCTCCACATGACTTCAGATTGGATCGTGGAATGTTTAGCAGGTGTTGATCTGTAGAGCGAAGAGCACGGTGCGGATGGTGGGGCATAATGAGATCCTTCATGTATTCTGGAGCTTCATCGTGCATGCATTTCCATGTTAGGAGGATAAGTTTGAAGTCAATTCGTTGACGGACAGGTAGCCAGTGGAGGTGTTTCAATACAGGGGTTATGTGATCACGTTTCTTGATCTTCATCAGGACACGGGCTGCAGAATTTTGAACCTGTTGTAACTTGTTCAGTGACTTTGCCGTTATACCATATAGTAGGCAGTTACCATTATCCAGACGTGATGTTATAAATGCAATGATAAGCGTTTCTGTTGTTTGATGTGTTAAAACAGTTCTTATTGAATTAATGTTTCTTAGATGGTAATATGCCGCTTTGCAAATAGATGTTACCTGCCCATCCATATCCATAAACTGATCAAATATTACACCTAAATTTCTGGCCGATGGATTTGCCGTAATCAGACTGTTTACTAGTTGGACTTCGGTAGTATGAACCTTACTACGTTGATGTTTTGTCGATATCACGAGGAACTCGGTTTTGTCTGGGTTTAGTTTAAGCTTGTTAAATGTCATCCACTGACTAATGTCTGCAACACAATTCCGTATTTGTTCAAGAGCCATGGTCTCGTTTGTATGCACGTTGGGTTGGAATGTCAGGTAAAGCTGCGTATCATCCGCATACATGTGGATCTGGAGATTATGTTGTTTCGCAATGTTTACAATAGGTGCCGAGTAGGCCCCTACACAGTGAAAAACTTCGGACCGAGAACTGAGCCTTGCGGTACACCGTACTCTAACAGGACACTAGCGCTGGAGGAGTTGGAGATAGTCACAGCTTGGTGTCTGTCTGTGAGGTAGGACCTTACCCATGATAAGGCCGTTCCAGTTATGCCTATGCTTTTGTTCAATCGCGTGATTAAAATTTCATGATCGATCGTATCGAACGCGGCAGAGAGATCGAGTAAAACCAGGAACACTGCATTGTGATTGTCTAATGCGCGCAGGATGTCATTCTGGACCCTGACCAGGGCGGTCTCTGTTCCATGGTGCTCTCTATAGGCTGACTGAAATTTTTCAGCCAGTTGGTACTGCTGCATATGCTTAGATATACGATCTGCCACGACCTTTTCTACAAGCTTAGACAAGAATGAAAGGTTGGAAACTGGTCAGTAATTATTAAGGGTATCCAAGTCCAATGATGACTTTTTGAGCAACGGGGTCACTAAGGCATTTTTCATGAGAGATGGAAAAACTCCATCAGCTAAGGACACATTCACGATTTTTGTGATTATCGGTGCAAGGATTTGAAGATGGTGCTTAACTATTGTAGTTGGTATCGGATCGAGCGAACAAGTCTTGCTTGGCGAGGACATAATGATTTTAGAGATTTCCTCCTCGGTTGTTGGACGGAAAATTTCTAGATCCGGTGGATGGTATAGTTCTTCGTCGTGCACTGCAACAGGGGGTACGCTGTTAAGGTTTTTGCGAATGGTGGCAATCTTCTCAGAGAAGAATGTGTTGAACGTGTTCGCTAAGGTAGCAGTGTCACTATGTTTCGGCAGTTTGGGTTTTGCTTTCCTATGAAGAAGCTCATCTATCACCTTAAATAGTTCTTTCTGATCTGCTGTAGCTTGTATTACATCCTCGACATTCGGCCTGAGCACACTATATACTTATGTTAACTTTTAAATCGAAACTTTAACACTCAATTATTATGCAAAAGTTACTTTTACCACAATATTACTTGACCTTATTAACACATTTTTTTAATTCATTAAACTCATTACTGATTCTATTCAGATCCACTTTTCACTCGTCGCCAGTTGAAATATCGGGTGTTTCTTATTATATAGAAGTGGAGGTGGTGGTATATCGTGTGATAATACATGGCGTACACAGCCTGCCTCAAAAGGCAAGATTCCAGTAACAAGACAAGGAAGGATACAATAGCATTACAGTTTGTGATTGCGACAGGTCAGAAAGATGTATGTAAAGTGCGCCTGCTCCTGCAACGACCTGCTGAGACCAAGACATGCACTTTGGGGCCAGATTTGTGATCTGTGCTGTAAAATGTGTTTTTGGAACACGTGTCTTTGATGGTTGACAATCCAATGGACCTTTCCACTTTATCCATCCATCATATTACGTCATAATCAACTACGTGACGTATAGAATGGCATCATAATGAATGATGCCATGAATAGCGTAGATAAGTACGTCACGAACGCATATTTGAACGTTGTTGTACGAATTGTATGTCTAAGATTGCACAGCGCTTAGAGCATGCAATAGCATGGAGTTCATTCAGTACAATATAAATGCACTATCTATCTATCTATTTAATAAAGTCTGTTGAATATTTTGAAACTAATTTGACTGGGCGTTGTTGCTGCCATAGGCAGGAACAGCACCCAGTCAAATTAGTTTCAAAATATTCAACAGCTTACCTGTACAGTTTTCAGGAAATTGATAGTTAGGGCATTCAGGGATCGATCAATCCCAACTCTGCTAAGTGTTGGTGGAGCTTAGCTAGATGTGGGCGGGGCATAGCTAAAACTGGACAGGTTCATTGCAAAGATTTAATTATATATGAGTGTGTCATTATAGCCAATGATTGTCAGAGTAAACATTCATTACCAGCAAGGTTGTAAACAACTGTTTCAAAGTAGATCATGGTGAGCCAGAAGGGCCAAGTGAGCTTATGCCATGGCGGCCATCCGTCGTCTATCCAACGTCCGCCCGAAAATCGCTTCTTCTCCTTAACGTTTTGACAGATTTCAACCAAATTTGGCTGGAAGGCTCCTATGCTGGATGTAGAGATTGACTTAGTAAGTAATTAAATCCGCCTGATAGGCCTAGATTGAACTATCACCTTTGACCAGTTTTCCTCATTCAAACAGAATCCGTTATATATATATCCGAAGGCTATTACCTTCCAGAGTAGGCCAACGCATTTAGTTACATCCAGATTATACCAACGAGAAATGTGGTTAGTAAACGTCTGACATCGTGTACAGTGTCGTGGCTATTGAACACACATACGCACGCACATACACCCCCTCTACACTCACCCATGTACGCACGCACGCACGCACATATTTGTATCGTGAGTTGAGTGCCAGCCAGCTTTGGTAGGTAACGTAGAACTAGTCTTCTACAATGCTAAAAATTAGTTGGCCCAATCAAACACATAGCAAGAGACTGCGGTGTAAGGGATGGGGTGGGGGGGGGGCACATTAACCTCAGATTTTAGTTTTGCGCCCCCACTTCAGCTATCGTCGTGCACAATCTATCCATGAGACTCCTCCCCCGGCCCCCCCCCCCCCCCCACACTCACTCACTCACTCACACGCACGCACTCTCGCTCGCTCGCACGCACACACACCATTTTTCACCATACCCAAGTTGAACGTATATATACAGCGTGGATTACACAATTTGTTAGTGTGTATTTTTAGTTGCTGAATAATTAGCACAGTGTAATCACAGCTTATAATAATGTATTTCAAGTAAATGAATAACTTCAATTACGGCCTATGTTTATTGGTCGAGTTGCTTAAATTCGTGAGTACCGAAATTCGTGAATTTGTTTTTATCGCTCTCGTTCTATGATGTAACGTTGCTTGGAACGCATCTACACAGTAGCCACGTTTTGATTGACAGTTATGAAGCTTTTGACAAAGTTTTGAGCAAAATACGGTCAAAACAAGAAACTTTTCATACAATTACTGATGGTAGTGATAAAAATTGCAAGCTTCCTTAATGCACTTTCTTAGATTACTTACTTACGTTTATTTAGCACTTAAAATGAGCAATTTTCACAATCCAAAGTTACCACCTGCTTTGTTTACATTTTCCCGCCGCGTCGGATTAGACTGATTGACGGCAGCACGTCTAAATTTTATTGGAGAGGCTCTAGAGGAAGGAGTGGGTGCTTATCAATGATTTACCAAAATCTCAAAATTAACATAAAATGCACACATGGTTTTTTTAAACGATAGAAATTTTTTTATTCTTCCCTTTATGCCTGCTGAACATGTTTTAAAGACCGTAACGTTAGTTCATTTCTTCAGCTCATTAATATTTATGAATTTCATGTGACATCACTACTTAACGAAAGGGGCACCCATTTGGGGTTTTTCTCTTCTGTTCAAATGTATCAACTGCTTTTATAGTTTATACATTCATTTGTAGAACTGATTAATGGGTTAATACGGGAAAGATTAGCAGTTGAAACATTCAACAAACCAATACCGTGATATTTCAGGATTTACAAGCATGTACCAGACAGCTGAAGATGCATAATCACCAATTCACGAAATTCGGTACCTCTATTTCACACATAACCTGGCGAGGTGGGTCAGTTCAAATGCTTGGAATTTGTTTAAAAATTAAAGTTTTGTGCTGAAATTGTTACATTTGTATTCGGAAGTGTTATTTTACATTGTGTTAAATTTTTGCGCAGATCTGTTTAAGAGTTTTCTTTCACGAATGCATTACTTGCTTAGATTCACGAACTTCGGTACCCATAGTATATACTTGTCGTTTCTTTTAAGGGGAGCTAACTGATGTGTAGCAACGTATAACCATCACAGAGTAATCTTCCTTATTTAACACGCAAAGACATAACCTACATGTTATATGACAATGTTTGAGGAAAACCTCTAAAATTTAAAAAGATATATATATTTGGAAAGGGCTCTGATAGGGTAAATATATCATAACTGACGTCTACAGTAGAATAACCGATGTTAAAAATTTATAAAACGGATACTGATTGGGCCAGGTTTGGGATCTGTGCTGTAAAATGTGCTTTTTAGAACACGTGTCTTTGATGGTTGGCAATTCAATGGACTTTACCCATCCATCATATTACGTTATAATCAACTACGTGATGTATAAAATGCCATCATAATGAATGACGTAGATAAGTACGTCACGAATTGGGCATATTTGAAGACGGACTATGCGTTGTTGTACGAATTGTATGTCTAAGATTGTACTGCGCTTAGATCATGCAATAGCATGGAGTTCAGCGCAATATAAATGCACTATCTATCTATCTATCTATCTAGGGCATTCAGGAATCGATCAATCCCACTGCGAAGTGTTGGGGAGCTTAGCTAGAGGTGGGCGGGGCTTAGCTAAAATTGGACAGGTGCATTGCAAAGATTTAATTCTATATGAGTGTCATTGTAGTCGATGAGCGTCAGAGTGGCGAGCCCGAAGGGCCAAGTGAGCTTATGCAATGGAGTTCTCCCGCCGGCAGAGGCTTAATCCTCCGTGACGTAACTCCAGCAATTACGTACGTAATTAGTACGGTCCGATGGTGTTGCGAGAATGATACCATGGCGGCCGTCCGTCGTCTATCCGACGTCCGCCCGCAAATCGCTTGGGCTGGAAGGATCCTATGCTGATACCCTCCAGAACCTCTATTCAGAATTTTGATTGGTCAAGTTTTTGGATGAAAATCTTAGATTGTATGAAAATATAATTTCCGCAAATTGTCAAAAATGCTACGCCTCCTTAGTTGCTTGATATTTATAAAATTCAACCAAATTTTGCTAGACAGTTTCTATGTTGATGGTCTCTAGAACCTCTATTCAGAATTTTGTTTGATCAATTTTTGGGCGAAAATCTCTGATTTTATGAAAAATTTACCATAAATTGTCAAAACGCTACTTCTCCTTAGTTGCTTGACATATTTCAACCATATTTGGCCAGAGGGACCATATCGTGGTACACTCTTGAACTTCTATTAAGAATTTCGATTGGTTAATTTTGTGTTGAAAATCTGAGATATGAGAAATTTACCGGAAATTGTTAAAACGCTCATTAACCACTGTGGATTGCAACCTAATTTGGCTGGAAGACCCTATGGGCGTAGGCTTCAGAACTTACCCTGGAGGTACGAGCTTGAGGTATCGACGCCATCTCATTACATAACGGGATACTATCCATACTCATACTACTCTTCGCTAACGACCACATTAAATATGCAGATGACGCAAATCAAACACGTCATCAACTCTACCTTTGAACAACATCTCTCTATTGATGCTGTTGGAGAACGTACACTCATCAGACTCCCATGATCTAAGAAACCAGGACCTCTATCCAACGTGAGACCAACAGTGCTTTTGAACAGCATCTGAAGAATTCTATTAATTGTGACATTATCTCGTATCAGAGATAAAATTGACAAATTTACTGGATGCTGGCGGGTGGTTTTAAGAGAGGATGTAGCTGTGCTAACATAGTCTGTGCACAATGCATGGAGAAATCAGTAGTACCATCCAAGCCTTGGGACTTCAACAAGAAGGAAATCGACATGCCACGTGCATTTGATACCATCAAGAGATCACAGGTCCTTCAATTTCTCCACCAAGTTGGCTGCGATGATGACAAATGCGCCTGGTGAGACTCTTATTGGGAAATAGAAAACTACAAGTTCACATCCAAACAACGCTCTCTGCACAGTTTGAAACACCAATAGGATCACCGCAACATGGTGATTTATCACCAGTGCTTTTCACTGGCTACCTCGCCACAGCTCTATCATCGGTTCGAGATAACGCTACAAGCCCAATCTCAACGATAGGCATGGTACACCACTAGAGATGGATTATGCAGATGGTGTTGAATTTATCGACGTGAAACACAGTCCCCTTGGCACCACTTCCACGAGCTGCAGAACAGCTCAAGGCTGCAAAATCATTTGTGAATGAAGGCAAAAGAGAGTTCAATCGCATATACCTATCTGACACCACAAAAATGAACAATGATGGTAACCCCCATCAGGAAACTGAGAAGATGGGGAAGGGCAGAATCCTGGGTTCCTTCCTATGTACACATGTAGCTCTACGGACATTAGAACTTGCGAGGTAGCAGGAAATATTATTGCCTTCCAGTTCTTTAGAAAGTTTTGGATTCGTGGCTCTAACATCCCCGTGAAAGTCAAGATGCAAATATATTATGGTACATGTTTTCCCATAATGCTATACAATTGCAACAACTGGACAGCACCAAAAAGCACTCTTCAACAGACTTGATGCATGCCACCGCAAACATCTGCGAACTAAAGGATCTCAGATCGAACAGTTGGGTCTTTGTGATCAGACAGCTGACAGCTCGGTATCAACTACCATCAACATTTGAACTGTTGTATCGGCAACTATTCAAGTATGCAAGTAAGTACCTCATACATAAAAATGTTAATAGCTATTGGCAAGATCTACTGATGGAAGATGCATCTTCTAAAGTTACCATTGCTTACACGCGTCAACAGTAGGTCTTCCAGTCTAGGAGATACAGAACACCGGCACGCTCACAGTAATCAAAGATACAGTTAAGGCTAAACTACTCTCTCACAGGTGAAACCTTAATGGCAGCTAAACACGTACCTGCTCACAGAATACCATATGCCCACTGCAAACGAACAGCAGAGACAGTTGACCACTTCCAGTTATCCTGTCCCAATCGAGAGAATGACCGCTCACCTTATATGCACAAGATAAACGATATTCTCCAAACAGCGAATCTTCCTGGTCTGAAGGTACGACAGTACGACAGAACGAGGAAACTGAGCCCAGACATGATAATTTTCCAGGCAACCATCTGTCAATATTTATGTCTGGAAATGCATGAGATGCCGTCGGAGATAATTCATTGTTTTTTTAAATAATTTTTTGTGCGGGTTGGAACACGATGAATACCCATCTGCTCGCCCCCCCCCCCTCCCCCCTCCCCCCCCCCCTCCCACCATGTATTAGTTAAACCTCTTGATTTTAACATCGCATTTGTCACCCGGACTAGTTCCCTAGTCCCCGTCTTTGCTCCCAAAAATTGCTCTAAGTTAATTCTTAATGAGTTTTAGCTTTGAGAAACCATCACTGAAAGATACATGCTAAGAGCAATCACGATATTTGGAAAAGCTGTTTCTGCTTTATCTGTTTTCAGACAGGAATACATGTGTGCATCAGACGATGATTCTAAAATATTGTCTGCTGCATACATGCTTGATTCTCTAGGCAGGCCTCTATTGTCTGCTGCATACCTGCTTGATTTTTTAGGCAAACCTCTATTGTCTGCTGCATATGTGCTTGATTCTCTAGGCAGACCGCTATTGTCTGCTGCATGCATGCTTGATTCCTTAAGTAGACCTCTATTGTCTGCTGCATACGTGCTTGATTCTCTAGGCAGACCGCTATTGTCTGCTGCATGCATGCTTGATTCTCTAGGCAGACCCCTATTGTCTGCTGCATACATGCTTGATTCTCTTAGCAGACCTCTATTGTCTGCTGCATCTGTGCTTGATTCTCTAGGCAGACCTATATTTTCTGCTGCGTACAAGCTTGATTCTCTAGGCAGACCTGCATTGTCTGCTGCATGCATACTTGATTCTCTAGGAAGTCCTTTATTAGCACTTTCGAGAATGCGTTGAGACTCAAGTTTATCTTTCTTTAAATCGTGCATATATATATATATACACCTGTGCAAAAGTTAAGCACCAGCAAAAACAATAGAACGTAGAAACATGATGGTACAACTAGGCTGCCATACTTTTTGTCCCCGCGTTAGCTGACATAATTCCAAGTACGAAATGCACATGCATGCATGACTTCACGCCGCTTCATGTCCGTGCGTGGCGGGAAACAGCACACGTGTTCAGTTATGTAAAAGTCCAGTTTGAGGTGTAGAACATTACATACAGATTTAGGCGACAGGATTAGGAATTTTGTGTTCATGACCGTGGTTTATTTGTACAGAGAGAATTAGCTCTTGGTTGTGAACCGCTATGGCAAGACGAAGGTTAAGTGATCGTGTGAAATGGCAAATCATAGGCATGCATACCACTGGTATGTCATGCAGAGAGATTGGCAGACAGCTGAACATTAACCATACTGTAATCAGTCGTTTGATTGCAAAACATGGGCAAACTAACGAGGTGAAGGACAGGCCTAGATCTGGAAGACCGAAGAAGACTACTGCCCGTGATGATCGAGCCCTAGTACGCCTTGTTAGGAGATCTCCATTCACCAACAGCAGAGTGCTCAGCCAGCAATGGGAAACGCGCAATAGAGTGTCGATGTCTACCGTCAAAAAGAGACTGTATGCTGCTGGCATGAAAGCTAGGAGACCTGTCAGACGTCCTCTCCTCACTGCACACCACAAAGAGGAGCGTCTGAGGTGGAGCAACGAAAGAAGACACTGGAACATGAGATCCTGGAGACGGGTACACTGGTCCGATGAAAGTCGGTTCCTGCTTCATGCCACAGATGGTCGAACTCGTGTATGGAGGTCCAGACGCACGGCGTACGACCAACGTAACATCATGGAAGAAGTTCCATTTGGTGGAGGTTCCGTTATGATATGGGGGTGCATCTCATTTGATTGTAAGCTGGATCTGTTGACTGTACCTGGAACACTAAATGGACAAAGATATCAAGATTCCATACTGGATAGAGTTGTGGTCCCTCATTTTGTAAATCATGCACCTGGAACCCACCCTATATTCATGGATGACAACGCCCGACCACATCGTGCTAGAGCTGTGCATGAATACCTCTGCCAGAATGCCATCGAAACCCTACCATGGCCAGCAAGGAGCCCTGACATGAACCCTATTGAGCATATCTGGGACATTCTGGGAAACATGGTGAGAAGGAGGGATCCTCCTGTGCAGAACCTACAGGAATTAACAGACGCACTCCATCTTGAATGGCAACGAATACCACAATGACGTATCAGTCGGTTGGTGACTAGCATGAGACGTCGTGTCCAGGCCGTCATCCAGGCACAAGGTGGATATACCCGGTATTAATAATGACAGTCTCAAACTCGTGCACAGATGTTAAACTTCGTTTTCAGACACCATTAATGACAATCTAGCCACGTGTGTCAACTGTAGGGCAATAGTTGTCAGTTGTGTCAACGTAACCATATTCAGGCCTCGTTTTCAAGTTCAAACAAAAACATACAGTGTTTCCCCACCATCATAATCAGCATTCCTCTAGTTGCATTATTACCTCTTGCACTAAGATGGATGGGTACATAAATGTTTATGCTATTGCTTTCTTCATAGCACATGAATATACCCTCGCATGTGCGTAAAAATAGGGTGGTGCTTAACTTTTGCACAGGTATATATATATCCTTGAGTAGAAAATCAGGTCCCTGGACCCTAATACGTGTGATACCATGTCTTAGTACGAGCCCGTTGAAGTTGTATGACTAAGGAGACATAATTTCTGCCAAAAACGAAAACTGGTAACTTTGACCCCTAGGGGGTGACCTTGACCCGGGGCTGTGACCCCCAAGTCACCACACATGTTCGAGACCCAAAGGGTAACATCTTGACCAAATATGGTTGTGATCTGATAAAAAAAACCTGTGGGCGTAGTCACAGTTCAGATCCATCCTGAAATTTCCCATCCATTCACTATGGGACATTTGTGACCACGGAAAGTGGGATAGCTCGAAAACCGCTTGATGAATTGAAGAGAAATTTGAAACCAACCAAATCCTGGCCAAGTATGGTGGTGATCCGATAAAAACTCTAGGCATAGTAGCAGTTCAAATATCTCCATACATTCCCTATGTGAGTTATTTCATGCATTGTGGGTCAAAGGGCAAGGTCACCGGTCAGGGGGTCAGACTTCTTCGGGACCCCAAGGGTAACATCCTACCCAGTTTGGTAGTGATCCGATAAAAACTGTAGGCGTAGTCGCAGTTCAAACATCCATCCTGAAATTTCCTATATATTCCCTGTGACTTTTTTGCCCACCAAAAGGTGGGTAGCTCGAAAATCATTGGGCAGATCAAAAATAAAAACAATAGCAATAAAGATCCCACTGGGTACCAGAAGTTGACCAAGTTTGAAGTTGATCGGATGAAAACTGTAGGAGGAGATAGAAAAAGAAAGAAAGAAAGAAAAAAAGAATAAAGATCATGTACGAAAACACTAATCTGCGAGACCTATGGGCACGCAGATTAATGAGAAGTGCAATGTTTTGAACAAATGTGCTACTTGAACAGAAAACATGTGTCAAATTGTATTAGTTAGCTCTGGATTGATAGCTTAATCAAGTCTGCGCTGATTACAAAATTTAGCGTTTTGGTGCCAAGGTATGTTGACCATGACCTTTAACCTTGTGACATTAATGTGGCGGTGCTCCTTCCTACCCCTAAAAGCAACCATGTGTGCAAGTTTAGTTCCTGTAGGGTAAAAAAAATCTGAATTATATGCCACAACAATTTGCAACTTAACATTGATGCTGCTGTGGAAAGGTGAAACCTATGTATCTACACTCAAGCTACATGGCAGAGCACACCCAGTAATGGCAGACCATCACCCACCCAATATTTGTCACATTGTAAATCCAAATTTGCACAAAATTGGGCCAGTAATTCCCGAGATAGCCTCTTATCTTTAGATCCATAATTTGATCCAATTTGAATCTGGGTTCTCAGTCAATCTCTGGAAATCGTCTTACACTGCAAGTTCCGTTATTGTGTTAAAGTTTGATCCAAATTGGATCAGGAGTTTTTAGCTACGATCGTTTAGTGTGTTTCTGTCTGTCGTTCATCATCCGTCATCTTTTCCTTTAAATGACTTCTTCTCAAGAACCATTGGGCCCATTTCAATTATATTTGTCAGGAAACATCATTAGGGCATAGGGATCCAAGTTTGTTCAAACTAAGCCAATCAGCCAATTTGGCCGGCAGCCAGCTTGGATATTGGCTGATTTTTAGAAACATCTTTAAAAATCTTCTCCGAAACCTCTTTGGGGATCTATGCAAATCTCATGAAATATGATATAGGCCAAGAGCTGAAGCAAGTTTGTTCTTCAAGGGAACTAGATTGGCCAAATGGTTTGGCGGCCATCTTTGATGGCCTAGTTTTAGCGAAAACGATAACAATTAGCACTGCACATACAGGTCATGTGTTGCTCATACAGGTCAGACGCTGCACATACATGTCATGCGCTGCAGCTACAGGTCATACATTGTACATGCAGGTCATACGCTGCACATACAGGTCAGATGCTGCTCATACAGGTCATACGCTGCACATACAGTTCATACGCTGCACGTACAGGTCATACGCTGCTCATACAGCTCATACGCTGTGCATACAGGTAACACGCTGTACATACAGGTCATACGCTGCACATCAGGCTTGGGTTCAATTGCAGGATATTGCATTTAAATGCAAATGCAAATGTTTGTAAATGATTCAAATGCAAATGCAAGTGCAAATGCAGCCTAGCACCATTGCATTTAAATACAAATGCAAATGTTTGCAACTTATTCAAATGCAAGTGCAAATGCAAATACAAGTACATTTGAATATTTGGGCACACGTCTGGTACTGAAATTTGGGAACAGTGTTACATAAGAGATATGGAATATGATTTTCTTCTAATATGTCCGTCAGGCTTGGGTACAAGTGAAAATGCATTTTGCATGATCTCCACTTTACCAGATATGCGATGTATATATTATTAATGATCATCTTTCATCCATGTATCTGCTGGTAGTAAGTATCTTTAGGTGAACTTTTTGCAAACCAAGAGATGAATATTTTTTACATTTTACCACTAGAATAACTGACTCGCTTATTGAACCAGTCATTCCAGTGTAACATTTTCCAAAATAGTCTTCTCTTTCTCTGCACATGTAACTGGCGCTTTTAATCACAATGGGCGAACAGTAAACTAACCCATGCATTTGCACTTGTACCTAAGCCTGCTGCACATACAGGTCAGATGTCGCTCATACAGGTCATACGCTGCACATACATGTCATACGCTGTACATACATGTCATACGCTGGACATACAGGTCACATGTCATACGCTGCTTAGACAGGCCATTAAAGTTTGTCCATGGAAAGCAGATATGTCAAAAAAATATGTCCACCATGAATCAATCAAAATTTAGCGGATTTGGCGGACATCTTGTATTTTCTGCACATTTTTGAGAAAATCATTAAAAAGACTACTTATTATCAACTGAACCAATTTGAGTAAAACTTGGCTAAACCTTCTTCACAAAAATTAGATTGGTACATTTTTCCAGTGGTCATCTTGTTTTGTCCGGTTGTGCCAGTGGCCAACAATTCCAGGTGAGCATCCAGGCCCCTTGGACCTCTTGTTATAGATACATGTGGGGATGCACATGCATGCTCGCACTTGCACACACAGACACACTATCGCAATACGTTATTCCCCTTATGGGCGATGGTAACTACACACAATAAAGCAAGGATGTAGGAATAAGGCTATAAATACACTTTGGTGACCATGGGAATGATAGCTCAGCTGTAGCAGAGCTAAACGCAAAACTTATCACGTGCTGCACTAAGTCCAGGTAAACGCAAAACTCGGCATGAAATGACAACGTCCATACGCTGCACATACAGGTCATATGCTACTCATACAGGTCAGATGCTGCACATACAGGTCATACGCTGCACATACAGGTCATACGCTGCATGCACAGGTCATACGCTGCACATACAGGTCATACGCTGCACATACAGGTCAGATGCTGCTTATATAGGTCAGACGCTACACATACAGGTCAGGTGGTGCTCATACAGGTCAGACGCAGCACACACACACACACAGGTCATATGCTGCACATTCACGCCATACGCTGCACATACAGGTCATACGCTGCACATACAGGTCAAATGATGCTTATCCAGGTCATACGCTGCACATACAGGTCAGATGGCGCTCATACAGGTCATACGCTGCACGCCCAGGTCATATGCTCTACGTGCAGGTCATACGCTGCACATACAGGACAGATGCTGCTCATACATGTCATACGCTGCACGTACAGGTCAGACGCTGCTCATACAGGTCATACGCTGCACGTAAGGGCATACACTGTATGTACACAGGTCATACGCTACACGTACAGGTCATGCACTTCACGGACATGTCATACGCTGCACATACATGTCATACGTTGCACATACAGGTCATACGCTGCACATACAGGTAATATATGCTGCACATAAGGTCATACGCTGCTCATACAGGTCATATGCTGCACATACAGGTCATCGGCTGCACATGCAGGTAATACATTGCACACACAGGTCATATGCTGCACATATAGGTCATATGCTGCACATATAGGTCAAATGCTGCACATACAGGTCAGATGGCGCTCATACAGGTCATACCCTGTATGTGCAGGTCATACGTTGGTCATTCAGGTCATACACTGCACATACAGATCAGACGCTGCACATACAGGTCATATGCTGCACATACAGGTCATACGCTGTGCACACAGGTCATATGCTGCACATACAGGTCATACGCTGCACATACAGATCATACGCTGCACATACAGGTCAGATGCTGCTCATACAAGTCATACGCTGCACGTAAGGTCATACGCTGTATGTACAGTAGCTCTCTAACTCCATCATAGACAGTAGCTCTCTAACTCCATCATAGACAGTAGCTCTCTAACTCCATCATAGACAGTAGCTCTCTAACCCCATCATAGACAGTAGCTCTCTAACCCCATCATAGACAGTAGCTCTCTAACTCCATCATAGACAGTAGCTCTCTAACTCCATCATAGACAGTAGCTCTCTAACTCCATCATAGACAGTAGCTCTCTAACTCCATCATAGACAGTAGCTCTCTAACTCCATCATAGACAGTAGCTCTCTAACTCCATCATAGTGAGTAGCTCTCTAACTCCATCATAGACAGTAGCTCTCTAACTCCATCATAGACAGTAGCACTCTAACTCCATCATAGACAGTAGTACTCTAGCTTCATCATAGACAGTAGCTCTCAAATCAAAGTCCAAATGGAGGATTTCAGTTTCTCAGTCAATCATATGATGTCATAATTAACTACCGGTATGTGACGTGTATGATGACATCATTTAATCAATTGGCATAGCTAAGTTTGTCACACACGTTTAATTGAGGACAGACTAACCGTTGTTGTACTATGGCAGCAACAGTGCCCAGTCAGGGGTGGGGGGGGGGGGGGGGGGGGGTGTTGCATAGCTAAAAGTGAGTTCCTTCATTAGATCGTGGTATTGAACTTAGCCTAGATTCAAGGGTTAATGAGAGCAATGAGTGCTTCCTATTGTTCTTAACCCTTTAACCCTCAAATTTATTCAAGAAAATTATATTTTCCCATAGAAAATGTCAATTTGCAGACCAAGAAGACTATTTTTGACAATTTACCAATGGAATGACTGGTTCGATGTTGGCTAGCTTAGGCTCAATAACGTTAGGGCTGAAGCCCAGTCCTTGATCCAGGACATCTCGTGTATCCTTGGAGGGGTTTGGATGAAAGATTCACAACAACGGGTTCAGCGTTAAAACTGATTCAAATATGCGTATAAAGTGGGTGGAGCTTAGCTGGAAATGGGCGGAGCTTAGCTATACATGGATCCATCAATTAGGCAATAAAAATAAGACTAAATTTTAGAAAAAACAAAATTATTTATTACTTTAGAACACTCAATGCATTTTCATTATTAATTATTATTATTATTATTATTATTATTATTATTATTATTATTATTCAACCAATGCAAGCTAAGCGGGGATGTGTCAGGGGGATGGGACTCATTGTTTGTCCGTACATCTGTCTGTCCTTTTCTTATTGAGTTTTGAACTTACGCATGAAGTTCTTATTCAGTGAATATATTAGCCCTGAGGAGATCCTGTCATGATTTTGTCAAATAACGAAATCCTAAGGTATTCAACAGAGTTATCCCCACTTAAACTTAAAAATAGCTTCTGTTAATTAATTCAAAATTCTCAGACATAATCGGTTTCAAATTTACTATATGGATTCTATGTGAGAGAGGATGTGATCATTGTGATCGTGTTTCAGTAAAATCTGTTTGTATGCGCCAGAATGGCCCACTGTATCCATCAATCATGACATCATAATCAACTACGTGATGTATAGAATGATATCACAATCAACGACGTCATGAATGACGTAGATAAGTATGTCACGAATGCATAGTTGAAGATGTACTATGCGTTGTTGAACGAATTGTATGGCTTTACTATTTAATAAATATCCTGTTGAATATTTTGAAACTAATTTGACTGGGTGCTGTTGCTGCCATAGTTACAAAATATTCAACAACTTAATTTTATAGTTTTTCAGGGATCAATCAATCCCAACACGGTGAAACTGGAACATATGCCTGAAAAGTTCAAAATTTACAAATAAACATAACTATTCACATTGACCATTCTTCCAATGATTTTCATTTAAAATTATTATTATTATTATTATTATATTGTTATTATTATTATTATTTAAGAAAACAAATATATACAAAATATGAAATTAAAATACTGTTCTGAAAAAAAACGAGCCACGGGTTCACACAGGCAATATTAGAATATAAAACTAAATAATAATGAGACTCAGTAACATACTATACAGTACCTTATACTTAATAGCTCTCTAAACACTGTTAGTAAAACACGATTATCAAAAGAACCCCCCCCACCCCCCACCCCACCCCGGCATAGAAATAGCACTTGCAATATACATTATAACCAACTCATGCTAGCAATTTTATTAACTCCTCTTGAGTCAAAGTGTATAGGGGGACTGGGTGTGTTTTGGGGAAATCAAATGGATAACTAATCTCTTATTGCATATGCAGATGGTCCTAAGACCTGGCCTCTAGGTTAATGGTTTTAAAAGTACATGATGCAATAGGGGAGCAAATCTTGGAGTCAGCCATTAGGTGTGTAATTTTCAGACTCCCTTTTGGTCGCTAGTCTGGGGATTTTACAGGCACCACTTATATGGCTGCGGGTTTTATCTTTGGTGCTGTTGCACCAGGCACCAGATTTTGCACCAGATTCATAAGGTACACACTGATTAACTAAAGAAAACCCCAGCACCGCAAAGCTCTCAATAATTACTTATATCAATGGATGAATCCAGTTTTAGCTATGCCCCGCTCATCTGTAGCTAAGTTCCACCCAAGCTTCATCTGTGTTGAGATCGATCATTCCATGCATTCTCTGAATTTCAATTTCCTGAAAACTATACAGGTAAGCTCTTGAATATTTTGAAACTAATTTGACTGGGCGCTGCTGCTGCTGCCTATGGCAGTCAAATTAGTTACAAATTATACAACAGCATGTTTAATTAAATAGTAAAGACACACAATTCATAAAACAATGCTTAGTCCATCATAAATTAAGCATTCGTGATGAACTTATCTCTGTCATTCGTCGCATAGTGGATTGTCATCCTACACATCACATGGTTGATTATGATGTCATATGATTGATGGATAAACAGGAAAGCTCCATTAACCTTTTAATGGTCAAGATTTCTCAAGAAAATTGAAATGTTTACTCAATAAATGTCCATTTGCAAACCAAGTGGTCTTTTTTTGTAAGTTTACAACTGGAATTTCCAAAAATAGCATTCTGTCATCACACAAATGGATGTTTCTTGTGATGACTGCACAGGCTGTTTTGGGTTAACAGTCAAAAAAGTAAATTTTTTGGCTTTGTTAGTGTCCATTTACAGGCAAAGAGAAGGCACTTTGATAATTACCGCTGGAACGACTGGCTCATTTATTGAACCATTGACAGTCATCCTGGGCTCACTGCTTTGCAGTACTGCTGACATTGCTGCATGCTGCATCATGGGGAACATAGCTTTCCAGTCCTTCTGGAAGCTATGAATTTGTAGATCAAAGATGCCCTTGATAAAAAGACCACGTTTATACAATGCAACCTGCGTATCCTTGATGTATAACTAACAGCTGGGCAGCTCCAAAGATAGCTCTAGACAAACTCGACGCCTGCCACCGCAAACACCTATGCACCATCACTGGACACTGATGGCCAGACAGCATAATTTCCAACGATGCACTGTACAAGATGTGTAATACATCGCAGCTGTCTGTAAAAGTCGTCCAGCAAAGATGGTCCATGTTTGGCCATGTGCTAAGGATTCCAGAAGACACACCAGAACAGAGAGCCTTGGAATTCGCTCTACTCTGAGCCAACAAATAGAGCCAGGAGAGGACGTCATTGCATAAATCTGCTAAGCGTGCTACGAGGTGACCTCAAGAAAGCAGGACTAGGTACACTCAAGTCAAGAATGGACCTGAGGAAGCTAAGGATTTTGGCCGAGGCCAAGACACGGTGGACAAAAGTGAAGAAGGACTGATTGCAGTTGTAGGATGTTTCTGCTACTACAGCCCTAGAATACAGTTATCATACATACATTAACAGTCATATCTGTGGGTAAATTTTCGAAAATATTCTCTTGGTTTGCCCATGGGCATATATTCCTCTTGACCACTGCAGAGGTGGTTTTTGGCCGGCTTGACCATTAAAGGGTTGATTTGACAAAAGATGCGTTAACACATAAAAAACAACAACAATTTGACTAAGCCAATAATGTATACTGAGCAGACAGACTAGACTAGATAGGGTATTGGCTTGACCATATACTGAGCAGAAAGCTTCAAGGGGATTGCTTGTCAAATAAATGATAGCCTATAAAAATGTTTCCTCTTTGCCACGATGATCTTGACCTTTGACCTTGTAACCTCCAATGTCATCATTCTGCTTCCTAACATTATAGGTAACCAGGTATCCAAGTTTTAGTCCCACTAAGATTAACCAATCCTGAAATATATATGTAAATGATTTGCTAAGCGCAAAAACCTCATGTTGACCTTTGACCTAGTGACCTCACTATCATTGTGCTGGCTCAATAACATATAAGCAACCATGTGTATAAGTTTAGTTCCAGTAGGATTATGCAATCCTAAAATATAGGCAAAAATGATTTTTAGAAACTTAATATTGGAGCCGTCATCATCACCATCGGAAAAGTGATACCTATGTCTCGCTCTCTGCTTCGCAGGGGAGACATCTAGAGGCCTGGGTCTGTGTATATCAAGCCATCAGAGCATATTGAAAACTTTAACATTCTACCTAATGGAGGAATCCTGTTTTAGCTATGCCCCGCCCATCCCTAGATAAGCTCCACCCACACTTCGTCAGTGTTTGGATCGATCGATCACTGTACTCCCTGAATCTCAATTTCCCGAAAACTATACAGGTAAGCTGTTGAATATCTTAAAACTAATGTGACTGGGTGCTGTTGCTGCATATAGCAGCAACAGCGCCCGCCCAGTCAAATTAGTTTCAAAATATTCAACAGCATGTTTACTAAATAGTAAAGACATACAATTCATACAACAACACTTAGTCCATCATCAATTAAGCGTTCGTGATGAACTTAGCTACATTAATCATGACGTAATTGATTATGACGTTATACTACAATTCATATAGTTCATTATGACATCATATGATTGACTGAGAAACTGGAATCCTCAATTCTCAGATGTTGACCGCCATTCAGGGCACTAAGGTGAGCCATCTACTATCTCGTGTATGTCTCGAGAAAACAATGATGTACATAACATAGTGACGTATCAATAATAGCACTAAATCACGCCGTGTGTGTGTGTGTGTGTGTGTGTGTGTGTGTGTGTGTGTGTGTGTGTGTGTGTGTGTGTGTGTGTGTGTGTGTGTGTGTGTGTGTGTGTGTGTGTGTGTGTGTGTGTGTGTGTGTGTGTGTGTGTGTGTGTGTGTGTGTGTGTGTGTGTGTGTGTGTGTGTGTGTGTGTGTGTGTGTGTGTGTGTGTGTGTGTGTGTGTGTGTGTGTGTGTGTGTGTGTGTGTGTGTGTGTGTGTGTGTGTGTGTGTGTGTGTGTGTGTGTGTGTGTGTGTGTGTGTGTGTGTGTGTGTGTGTGTGTGTGTGTGTGTGTGTGTGTGTGTGTGTGTGTGTGTGTGTGTGTGTGTGTGTGTGTGTGTGTGTGTGTGTGTGTGTGTGTGTGTGTGTGTGTGTGTGTGTGTGTGTGTGTGTGTGTGTGTGTGTGTGTGTGTGTGTGTGTGTGTGTGTGTGTGTGTGTGTGTGTGTGTGTGTGTGTGTGTGTGTGTGTGTGTGTGTGTGTGTGTGTGTGTGTGTGTGTGTGTGTGTGTGTGTGTGTGTGTGTGTGTGTGTGTGTGTGTGTGTGTGTGTGTGTGTGTGTGTGTGTGTGTGTGTGTGTGTGTGACCAGTCATAACCCTTTTACCCTTTAAGCACTCATTTCAGCCAAAAACGGCCTCTGCAGTGGTCTTGAGAAATGTCCATTCGCAGACCAAAAGAAGAGTATTTTTGAAAATTTATCACTGGAACGACTGGCTCGATAACCGAGCCAGTCATTCCAGTGATAAATCTTCAAAAATACTCTTCTCTTGGTCTGCAAATGGACATTTTCTATGAGAAAATTAAAATTTTCTTGAAAGGATTTACGGGTTAACCGGGTTAATGCTTCAGGTAATTTTCACAGAAAAACCACATCACAGGCAGCAACTCTACAGCTTTAATCCCATAATGGTCAAGCTGGACAAAACTGACCACTGCAATGGTCTTGAGGGAATGGCCAATTGATGTCCAAGAGAAGATTGTTTAAAAATTTACCACTGAAACACCTGTCTAGATAACGGAGCTTGTTATCCAGTGGCCAATTTTCCAAACTAGTCTTTATGTGGCTCGCGAATGGACATTCAAAGCACAAATATTTTGATAATCTTGACCAGATATGACAACGGGTTAATTAACGTGAAGTAACACTGACTATTAATATCACAGCACAAAACTTGTCATCAGCAGCGTTAGTAATTTGTATGAAAACTGTTTTGTAACATCTGCACAGATACATACCTCAACAGACGGAAGTAAAAACAGAATTCCCTGCTTTCACAAAATCGGTGGTGGGTATTGTACAAATTGATTGACAGCAAATTTGTCACCATAGATACACCGTAACCATTTAACACTCATATCAGCCAAAAATGGCTTCTGCAGTGGTCTTGAGAAATGTCCATTTGTAGACCGAGAGAAGACTATTTTTGAAAATTTACCACTGGAATGACTGGCTCGATAACTGAGCCAGTCATTTCAGTGGTAAATTTTCAAAAATACTCTCTTGGTTTACAAATGGACACTATGCGAAAACTTAAATTTTCTTGGACAAATTCAAAGGTTAAAGGGTTAATATTCTTACAATTCATGTGTGCTTTGCCGCCGGTCAATAGAGGGATCAGTTCTGTCACGCAAGTATCTGACGTCTTAATTAATTATATTACATATTAATAACATATAGCTCTGTCAAGGAAATCAAGTTCCATCACTAGTTTATCAATTGTATGTCTGACGAATTTATAATTTAATAAACACCCTGTTGAATATTTTGAAACTAATTTAACTGGGAGCTGTTGGCTACAATAGCCCCTCTAATTAGTTCCAAAAATATTCAACAGCTTAACTGTAGTTACATTGAAATTTAGATTCTGGGAATTAAATTCAGGTTTCACAATTTCAAATCAAGTCCAACACGCGTAAAAGGTGAGCAAAGTTTCCCTCTATTCCTGGATCTCATATGCATGCTTGGATACGTGTGTGCATTCATGGGTGCGTGTGTGCATTCATGGGTGCGTGTGTGCATTCATGGGTGCGTGTGTGCATTCATGGGTGCGTGTGTGCATTCATGGGTGCGTGTGTGCATTCATGGGTACACGCATGCATGCGTGAATGCATGGTTGCATGTGTGCATGGCTGTGTGCATTCATGGGTACACGCATGCATACGTGAATGCATGGTTGCATGTGTGCATGGCTGTGTGCATTCATGGGTACACGCATGCATGCGTGAATGCATGGTTGCATGTGTGCATGGCTGTGCGCATGCATGGGTGTAAAATATATACATTGTCAACACAATAATAAATATACCAGTGTACAAAAAACGATTTTTAACCTTCCATAATCACATACAAATGATCAGAATGAATTCTCTTCATTAATTCAGACCCGTCTGTTGAAATCTTCATAACAATGAAATACATTTATTTGTATACTTATGACTGATACATGATAATATCTATCAGCATGACTGTTAACCCGTACCAGACAGATGTCGGATTTCTACATTTGAAAAATTAATGAACTGGTAGACAGTTTTCAACAAATTTGGTGGAAGACAGCAACGTCGTCCACCAAAATTGTTGGAAAATGTACATCGGATTCTTAGCTATTGACATGGTAAAAGGTAAACTATCGATATCAGAGTGGTAAGGGTTAATCACTGTACTCCGGTCCAGCAATATAGTATATATAATGACACTGTGGTGCCAAGCCATAATGCATCATCAGCACACCAATGAACATTGCCAAAGCTTTCTGAGTGATGTCATGATGCACCTCTCGAGATGACCAAGCCAGATGATATCTGAATGGCCTACTGCTTAGACGTGCTCACCACAGCTGCGTCCGGGCTAAGGTATGTCTACATTACATATTATATCGTCTTAAACTTATACATGGTACAATAGCACTACAATACTATGTCCAGCATCATAATAGAAACTTAATTAACATTCAGAAAATTTATCGATTTATTTAGGGGCCATGTTTGGGAACATTTTCAATAAGAATTATTTTCTAACACGAATAACATTAAAAAATCTACTAAATCTTTGTCCCACTCCCTATTCTTTGCAATTACAAGATGGCTGTACACGTATCAGATCGTATGTACACCAATTCAACTTTCCAGAGTATCCATCTATCAATCTGACGTCATATGACATCATAATCAGCCAAGCGGCGTGTAGGATGACATCATAATCATTACGTCATAAATTATTCTATATGGCCCTCTTTAATTCTTAATAGTTCGACACGTTGTATGAATTGTATGTCTCTACTATCTAATAAATATGCTGTTGAATATTTTGAAACTAATTTGACTGGACGCTTTTGCTGCCATAGTAGGCAGCAACAGTGCCCAGTCAAATTAGTTCCAATATATTCCAATATATTCAATAGCTTACGTGTAGTTTTCTGGAATTTAATAATCAGGGAAATCAGAGATCAATCGATCCCAACACGAGTGAGGTGTGACTGGAGCTTAGCTAGATATTGGCGGGGTATAAATAAAAATGGAACGGTCCATTCTGATACGGATAATTCCACCATACAGGATATAGCTGCATATTCACAAATATATCACATGGAAACCGAGTCTCAGAATTGCCTTATGTATGTAGAAGAAAAATGTCTTAAATGACACCATTGAAACAAGTCATTGCCAAAGAAACGAGATGCATTAAGTCAGCTGGAGACCCCTCCCTCAAATCAGTCATGCATGAATGATGCAAAAACCTTTAACATTCGGCACCTCTTTGGGTTGTGTACAATGATTATGTCAAGTTTCATCCCATTCTTTCTCAAACTGTAGGAGTTACAGCGACAAGATTTGGATGGAGATGGAAAATGTTTCGTTGGTAATATGTTCCTTGATCTGCAGATGGATATTCTCTATGAGAAAACGTATTCTTTATCAATTCTGGCCATCAACCTTTTAATGGTCAAGATCGCTAAAGCAAAATTATAATTTCTGCATAACTAATGTCCATTTGCAGGCCATGATAAACTGACAATTTACACTAAAATGATTGGCTTGATTATCTAGCTAGCGATTCCAGTGGTAAATTAAAACGAGATGGCCGCCGAAATAATTGTCCAATCCAAATTTTGTATATAAATTCTGAAACATACCACTCTAGTGTCCTCAACGAATTTGCTTGAAATCGGCCAAATGGTTAATGTGTAGGCTTTTAACTGACTTCAGAAAATCCAAGATGGGCACCGGAAAAATTGACCGATTAAAGTTCTCGTTAGAGGTGTTGAATCAAATCATCACAGGATTATTCCAGCCAAGTTTAGTTGAAATCGGGCCATTGACATTGGAGGAATAGCGTTTTAAAGGATTTACGGATAACTGTTGGAAAATCCAAGATGGCTGCCAGAAAAATTAAACAATGAAAGTTTTGAATGGAAGTTCTGGAACCTACCACCATAGGATCCTTCTAGCCACATTTGGTTGAAATTGGTCAAACCGTTAAAGAGATGCGATTGGACGGACGGATGGACGACGACCAGCCGCCATGGCATAAGCATAAGCTTACATGGCTAAAAATACTGTTATGTTGGCCTGCAAATGAACATTACATAGTTCAATTGCAGACACCATTTTTGGCTGACTTGTACATTAAAGATTGTAGCCATTATTGAGAGATTGACTGTACTATGGTACTTGTCTTGGTCTGTTTTGTGTAATGAGTGGCAAACTGTCTGACTGCTGCAAGCCACCAGACAATAATTTCAATTGGTAATAACTCTGGGCAGCCTGAATATTTCAAAAAACAATTTGACTGAAAGTTGTTGGTGGCATCAAATTGTTTTCAAAATATTTAACATATTCAGAGTTAAACCCCATGGAAAAGTAGTCTGCAGAAATTCAGCAGGCAGAGAGTCAATATACAATAGAATACTGCATGTGATTCATTAACATTTCGGAACACACGTAAACATTAACAAAGCAATGAATATTTAATTAGATAATGCTAAGTATATAATTATAATATTCCAAACAAGGTGCCTGTATTATTATTTTATTAGTCGAAATATACATTCTTTGTCTGAAATTTAAGTTTTCAGAAATCCAAGATGGCACTGAAAATATTTACCAATCAAATTTCTCTATAAGTTTTCTGAACCCTATAACCGTAAGGTCCTAGCTTCAGATATTGCATAGCTAAAGTTTCTTGAGTTTCACAACAATACACCAAACATGTTTGAAGATGTTCCAATTTGTGTCTAATAATAGCCACCCAAATCTACCAATCAGGTTCATCTTGAATCTTAAATCTCTGCCCTAAGGATGTGTCCTGCCAAATTTACTTGATATTGGCCTGGTGGCTCTTGAGAAGATGCTTGAAGCCTCCATGGATTCAGTTTCTATTGAAGTTCCGTAGGCAAAAAATCCAAGATGGCTGTCACTCCATTTATCTGACAAAGCGAAAGTGTAAAATTTGACATCGAGATAGCCATAAACGTACATAAAACAATTTTCGTCATGAAAATCAAATCCCTTCAAAATCTGATCTGCTTGTCAAATGCTACATTCTGATGGCCTAGGGCTGCCATGTTTTTGAAGCATTAACTTCCTTTGAACAAACATGAATGGCTCTTAGTTATATTACCCAAGTATAAGCCAGTTCTAATCAGAAGTTTCAAATCAATTGAGGAATCCAATTTTTCAGTCAATCGTATGATGTCATAATCAACTGTGATGTGTAGGCCGACACCATAATCAATTACGTCATGAATGACTCGATTTAGTCCGTCTTAAATGCTTAATAGTCTGTCAGGTTGTATGAATTGTATGGCTTTACTATTTAATAAAAATGCTGTTGAATATTGTTGAATAACAGCACTCAGTCAAATTAGTCTCAAAATATTCAACATCTTACCTGTGTAGCTTTCGTGACCATCTCGGTCACTTCTTCAGCACTAACTGACAGTCGCTGGCAACGTCACTCTGGTTAGTTTGAAAGCTGTTTGAAAGTGTTTCTAAAAATGGTGCTAAATCCAAGATGGCTTCAAGGCTAAGATGCTCTCAAGATATCTTTCACATCGCGGTTTCTGGGAATTCAGGATAACACATGCTAAGGTTTCACTCAACAAATAAATCATCCTAAAATTATGCATGATATGACATCGTTTGAAGCATGATTTAATTTAATCAGCTCTCCCTCAGATTTTCTCAAGAACATTTCAATTTTCTCATAGAAAATCTCCATTTGCAGACCAGGAGAATATTTTAGAAAATTTACCACTAGAATGACTGGCTCGTTTATCGAGTCAGTCATTCCATTGGTAAATTTAAAAAAAAAATTCTCATGGTCAACAAATGGACATTTTCCAAAACCACTGCAGAGGTTCTTTTCGGCGCCTCTAGTGGTAAATGGTTAATCAATATACAAATCAGAAATGGCATATTTTTTATGATGTAAGTAACGGTATGCTAAATATTTTGAAACAACTTTGACTTTCAATAAAATTAGTTTTAAAATATTCAACAGCTTTGCTGTATCTTGATATTGAGATAGTGGAATTTTAAGGTTTAATTCTAACACTGTCATGTCTACATGTTAATTTACTTTTGTTTTGTGACTAGTGGAAGTATTGCTGGAAAAGTAATACATAGGCCTCGAGGTGGACAGGGTCATGTGTACAGGGAAGTATCTGTGACAATGATTGTTTTACTGTGAAAATAAACTATGTATTCAGAGAGGAAGGTATGGCATATATCTACAATGTGACTATCATAGTGAACAAGCTGACAGTTCAAATTCTCTAATTTTTGGCGATAAATGCTGCTTTTTGAAGACATAATTGCTAGGAAGAACACATTGACATACAAATTACTGATGAAAATCTACATTAACGTAAATCCTATTTAATTTAATTAAAGACTGTGTACAACAGGTCCACAACCCCATGTGTTCAGTGGAGGAATCCAGTTAAAGCTAAGCTCCACCCAAGCTTTGCCCATGTTTGGATTAATCCATCCCTGCACTCTCTGAATCTCAATTTCCAAAAAACTATATATCTAAGCTGTTGAATATTTTGAAACTAATTTCACTGGGTGCTGTTAGGCAGCAACGGCACCTCATCAAATTGGTTTCAAAATATTAAACAGAATCTTTATTTATTAGTAGATATACAAATTCACACAACTTGATGGACTATTAGGCGTCTATGATGGACTAAGATATGCCATTCATGATGCAATTGATTATGACGTTAGCTTACATGTGATATAGTTGATTATGATATCATATGATTGATCGCTAAACTGGATTCCTCAATTGCTGTCACCTATCAGGGTAATAATGCTAAAAATTACAAAACAATGTTTCTCTTTAAATCTATCCATCCATCCACTCACTCATTTATCCATCCATCCACATACTTATCCATCCATCCATCCATCCATCTATCCATCCATCCACTCACTCATTTACCCATCCATCCACATACTTATCCATCCATCTATCCATCCAAGTATTCAAGCAGTTACTTAATGATTGTATTTAATCAGTCTATTAATCACTCACAGAGTTGATTAATTAATTTAAACAAAGCTTATGTACAGGAGTATGTTTGTCTATATCTTGCCAAATACCATCAAGTCTGGACATTGATATTTTTGCTCATGGAATGACCATTTGCAGGTCTAAATTTTGAAAATCTATCACTGGAATGACTGCCTCGGTTATCGAGCCAGTAATTCCAGTGATACATTTTCAAAAATAGTCTTCTCTTGGTCTGCAAATGGGCATTCCTTATGACCGTTGCAGAGGCTGGTTTTGGCTGGCTTGGCTATTAGAGAGTTAATAGAACTCATTTTCTATGGTAACTAGCTACCTGATTTACAGAATAGTTGTTTCGTAAAATGACAACTATCTTAAAGAACCACCATCGTTTGCTCACAAGAGCTGAGGTGCGCTACAAATAGGCACCATTGTGTCCAAGTAAGATCATGACATCTTGTGTGAAGGCATCATATGATCAAATCAAGCGACCATGACGAAATATTCAAAGTTAACGGCGGTGTCATTCACAATTACTTCTGCGCTTAACAGTCATTCCTTCACCGTCAGAATGATTGCATTGTTATTACCGATAACGCTGTGATCGTTAGCATGCGATGTCAGCGTCGAATTCAGTATCATATTATCAGCAATCATAACTAGAATATGTTCAATAGTGTTAATATACTAACAGCATTGCAGGAGATGCAGCTCATATGAGGCACTAAGACTTTATCAGTACTGTATACTTGTCTTAACCCTCTAACACTCACATCCACCAAAAACAGCTTCTGCAGTGGGCTTGAGAAATGTCCATTTGCAGAGCAATAGAAGACTATTTTCGAAAATTTCTCACTGAAATGACTGGCTTGATAACCAAGCCAGTCATTCCCGTGGTTAATTTTCAAAAACAGTCTTCTATTGGTTTGCAAATGGACATTTTCTGAGACAATTACAATTTTCTTGAACAAATTCTAGGGTTAAATGTTTAATGGTGAATCAACAGTTTTTTACCTGCTTGCCATATTGTTTTCTATACTTACTACATTTATCACAACATATCACACACATGGACGTTATTGACAGCACTTCATAACAATTTTTTTATTTTTTTCGCATATTAATTATCCATTAAACTACAAGGTAACAATTATATTAGTATAAATAAACTTTGAAATTAGCTTTGCTACGAATTAAGTTTCTTTAAAAGGACACCCTCACAAATTTGTGTACTATTGTACTATATCATAAAATACATGGATCCATTTCTAGCTATGCCCCGCCCACTTATAACAAGCTCCGCCCACATTTTGCGTATGTTGGGATCGATTTATTAAATTTTGAACCCTGAATTCTCAGCATCCCAAGGTAACTATACAGGTAAGCTGTTAGGTATTTTGAAACTAATTTGACCGGGTGATGTTGCCTACGGCAGCAACAGCGCCCAGTCAAATTAGTTTCAAAATATTCAACAGAATGTTTATCAAATATTAACTCCATCAGACAACAATTCGTACACTTGACGGACCATTCAATTTCCGTGATGGAGCTAAATATGTCATTCACTATGCAATTTGATTGTGATGTCAGTCTGTATGTGACGTAATTGATTATGCTGTATTGTAAATGAAATCACGGATTTCTTTTTTCACGACAGTTGATACTTACCTCCCTAATACTCTTTGATATTGCTAAATATCAGCTCTCACTCAATAAAACACTCAGATTAAAAAAGTAAGGTGCCCCTACTGGGCAGGTAGTCAGAAGTCAGTCAGGCGGATGCCAGTCCCACCACGGCGCATGCACCGACTAGTACTTCCTCTGACTAATTTATTGGCTGACACTATGCAAGATTACAAGAGCCTGAAGACCGAGCCTCAGTGGGGCAGAGAGGCTGGGTCCGTATTAGGGAGGTAAGTATCAACTCTCGTGAAAAAAGAAATGTGATTTTGTTTATTTCACTTCAAGAGTATACTTACCTCCCTAATACTCTTTGAATTGGCAGAATTCGACAGGGAATTCGGCAGGAGGGAGGCGAGGTCAACAGACCAGCTCTTCCCTATGCGCTTTTTCTGCGTTAAAGGCACTGAAACTTCTGAAATTGTGTGGAAACACAATCAGGAAAAGATTTGCACATCGGCTAACACAACCGACAGTTGAGAGATGACCATATGTCATATGCGCTTCCCCCCCCCCCCCCCCCCTCTTCTTGGGAGGAAGACTGCATGACCTCAATGTCCCATACACTCTCTACATACAAGTGCCATGTACTATAGGACAATGAACGAAAAGGCTTCATTTTCGTATACTCTCAATAACGAACCATACATAAAACATGTACCATCACCATATTAATAACGAAGGGTCATGTGACAACACAATTAACAATGAACACCACAAAAACAAGACTGACCTTGTGAAGAATGGTGGCTCTCATCATCTCCCCAATGGTGAAGACTGATGCAATCCAAATAAGTCGATGTTTCCATTGATTAAATGCGAAATATATAAAAAATGAGGAAGCCTCATCAAATATGTACACCTAAATTATTTTTTCAAAATCGATAAGGCGAGAGGATTCGAGGTGTCACGGAGGTAATGGTCTGTAAAACTTGACTCACAGTGCCACTGAGCTACCGACATAATGTCATCCACAGGGACCCCATTAAATAGGGCAGTAGAAGCCACTACGCCCCTGACACTGTGAGCCTTGGCCATGTCAACTTGTTTACCTGTGGCAGATTGATGACAAAATTGAATACATTCAATAATCCACCTGGAAATGGTGTCCTTAGACGCCCTGCAATGGGGTTCAATATATGACAACCATAACGCTGATGGGTCCGTCCTCCATTCCTGAGTACATTGTTTGTACTGGCTTAATGCTCGGACCGGACACCATGCTTTTGAATTAGGATCATATCTAGTCAAAGCTGGCAAAAAAATGGGTTGACCTGGATATTTCAAAGACTGATTTTTAGCCATGAAATTAATCCTAGGTAGAAGCTTAAGGCCTTCCCCTATAACCACAAAACGGTCTGCCTCGGCTGCTAAGGCATGAATTTCACTTCTACGCCTAGCCGAGGCCACAGCAATTAAAAATACAGTTTTAAGTGTCAACATTTTCATAGAAATGGAACTAAGTGGTTCAAAAGGTTTATCACCTAGTACCTGAAGCACTAGTGATAAACTCCAAGACGGAATCACCGGGGGATTCCTTGGTCTTAGATTGCCCATACCTTTAATTAAGGTATTTAATGCACTTACTTCATCACTTCCCCTATTAGCCAAGCAAGGGATAACTGTCATTAAAGCTGATTTATAACCAGCAATAGAGTTAGGCTTGAGGCTATAGGCATCATACAGGTGACAGAGGAAATCAGCTACTACCTGAATAGATGAATCCATTGGATTAATACATCTTTTTGAGCACCATTCTGCAAATCTGTTGATTTTATAATTATATGCTCTCGAGGTTGACCCCCTCCTGGCTTTTGCCATAAACATGGCTGCTTGCTCAGAAAAGCCCTCCTTAATTCTAGATTCCTTGACAACATCCACGCAGTCAATCTGAACATTGACGGATTGTTGTGAAGGGTCTTGCCCTGGATGATAATATTGTCCATCAGAGGCAGAGGAACCGGATTGCAGATCAGAAGGTCCAGCAGATCCGTATACCATGATCGGCTTGGCAAATTTGATTTTCTGAAGAATTTTTGGAATCAGGATTGCTGGAGGGAATGCGTATGCATACATTCCCACCCAGCTGATAGCTAGCGCATCTGTTGCGATAGTGCTTGGATCTGGAATCGGAGAGACGTACGTCATCATCTTCGCATTCTTCTTCGTTGCTAATAAATCTATATTGGGTTTCCCCCAGTGGTTGAACAGACGATCCGCCACACATTGATTCAGTTGCCATTCCATAGGTAAAACACTCATCCTTCGGCGCAATGAGTAGATTTAACCTTCCCGGAATATGAACTGCTTTCAAGGTAATCCTGTGATTCAGGCACCAGCAAAGCAGTTTCCATGTCATCATACAGAGACTGGGCGACCTCGTTCCGCCCTGGTGGTTTATGTAAGTCACTACTGTTGAGTTGTCTGATCGAATTAGAACACTCTTGCCCTGAACTTTCTGTAAGAAATGTTCCAGGCCCAGGACTACTGCTCGTAATTCCAGTAGATTTATATGTTATATTGACTGTTCCAGATTCCAAAGCCCTGATATCGTGGATTCTTCCAGGCCAGCTCCCCACCCCTCCATCGATGTATCTGTATACATCGTTACCTGAGGGTGAGGAGGGGTTAGCATCACCCCCACCAGGAGATTCTCTGTCTTCAACCACCATTGAAGGTGGTGAATTAGAGGCTCCAGCACTGACACATTTGAGTCCAGAGAACCTGTACTCCGAGTCCATTGCGTCATGAGAAATAACTGGATCGGCCGGCTGCGTAAGGCCGCCTGAGGAATGACTGGTTCCAGAGAAACCATCAATCCCAGCATTCTCAGGTAAACTCGTGCCAGGACATGACGACTGTTGCACACTGACTGTATTACTGAGATTAGTATCTGAACTCTCTCCTGAGTAGGATAAACATATCCTATCTCCAGATCGAAGAACATTCCCAGGTAGACAAACCTCTGGGATGGAGTCAGCTCTGATTTTTGAAAATTGATTATCCAGCCTAACTCTGTGAGAGTTTTCAAAACTATCTCCAGATTTGCCGATAAACTTTCTTGGTTGTGTGCTTTTACCAGCCGGTCGTCTATGTACGTGTGGACTGCTATGCTTCTGCTGCGGAGGTATGCTGTTATCGCAAGAACCACCCTGGTGAAGACCCGAGGAGCCGTAGAAATTCCGAAGGGCAACAACCTGAATTCCCACTGTCTGCCCTGGAATGCGAATCTCAGGAAGCGACGGAAACTCCTCGCTATAGGAATGTGGAAATAAGCATCCTTCAAATCTATTAAAGCTGTCCACATCCCCTTCTCGAACCCTGCCAACACCGAATTCACTGTCCCCATTTTGAAACTGGGTGCGTCTATGAACTTGTTCAATGGCTTGAAGTTGAGAATTGGTCTCCACCCTCAAGTGTTTTTGCTACTAGGAATATGGTTGAATAGAAGTCAGGAAAATCTTGTGCCGGTTGAAGTGCTCCTTTTTGTATGAGAGAATTTATCTCTTCCTCTATACACAACCGCTGATCTGGATCCCTTGGAATTTGAGTCCAGATTGGCACCAGAGACAGTCGCGATGGAGGGCCTGTAATCCAATCGGGATGATACCCGACTGAAAGCCATCACAAGACTAAACGGTCCTGAGTTAACCGTTCCCACTCTTGCTTGTGGTGGGCCAAGTGTGGCACTGTCTCCTTGGCCAGAAGCACCGGAGTGGTTCTGACCGTGATAACCGACCCATCAGGCACGATTACCACGACCAGATCCTCGCGCGCCACGACTAGCGCCATGAGCACCTCGGTGCGCGGGCGGCTGCCTGGCTGGCTGCGCCCCCCTCGCTGCTGGCCGAATCGTGCGTGGCCGAGGCCTACTGCGTTGGTGGCTGGCCTCTGACCTGGCCACCTCGAGCCTGCAGGGGATGATACGCAGGGGGAGCGGCGTGAATGCGCTCTCTGCGGAGCACCTCAAACTGCTCACGTAAAGCCCTCTGGTTATTGACCACAGTGACCGTCTCCTGGAGGTGCTTGCATCCCTCACCTCCAAAGAGACCAGGACCTGCCATAAGCATACGCAGCAGCCTATTATACAGGTCCTGAGACGGGCACAAGATGTCAAGAGCAAACGTGCGCCTCGCCCGGACACTCCAGGTCACAGCCCGGGTTAAACAATCCAGAGCCAGGTTGATTCCATCCTGGATGGCTCTCTGGACCGTTACCGACGTGGATGCCGTTACTAACCCCTGTAACAGCTGGGAGACATGAGAAAGCGCCGCAATAGACGCTCTCCCACTCTCCTCCACATCGCGCAACGCGGTATTGGCTGAACGCAAAGCGTTCGAGCACAGCGCTCCCGTGTCAGACCGGGAGCCCGGCCGCGTGTCCTCGCCTAACGCCGCGCGGTCATCCACGCTCGGCTTAGGCACCACGCCGTATTTCTGATACTCATCAGATACAACGCGCCAACGCCTCGCCACCTCGCGAGGGGCCTTCGCGAGACGTCCATGCGCCCTGATGGACGTCTCTGCCACCGTGAACATATCTACAACATGTTCACCCAGCGGCAGAGATGGCATTGCGCTCACAGCCGATCTACCTGCCAACCACAGGCGATGATCCCGCTGGCCGGCCGGCAGGCAGGTCTGGCCTGATGCTTATAAGCCACTGACAAGCGTCTGACCGGTCCTCCTCTGTGGCTACCTACGAGAGCTCTACAAGACGAGGGCCTTCGTCTTCATCCTGAGCATTCGCAGCTGTGCTTGAGGCTGGATAGCCTGACACTCCTGACAAGCCAGAGAAAGCATGCGGGACCGAAAGAGCAGGCATGCTAAACTGGCTGACTTGACCAGGAGCAGGCGCTGTGGTATTGCACGGGGCGCTTAACGCCATACCACGGCCCCGGCCAGCACCTGCTACACTCTCGGCAAGCCGAGGTATGTGGTAGACCTGGCCGTCAGATCCGACCAGGGCCACCTTCTGCGCCATGAACCCTACTCCTGCGTGAGTAGAACCATGGATAATGTCGCCTGTATTTCCTGCGAGGGGTGCACAGACGTCAATGTCAATGTCCGGGTCAGCGAAGAATGCTAACCCGGACCGGCCAGGAAAGGCATCATAGGAGGCACTTGTACCTGCGGTGTGCGGAAAATCCTGGCCTGATAAGCAGGCACCAGGCTCCAGCGACAACTGTCCATGGACCACCGGCGCAGCAAGCCTGCTGCCAATGTCCTGGACTGCCCCCTCTAATGGGGCCACCTCTGAATCATCAAAAACTGGTAGGACCCTAGAGAAACCAGATTCAGAGGCGGGGATTATCTGCTCCGAAGCAGATGAAGAGGACAACAAAAGATTTGGTCCAGGAAGCATGCCACGGAGCAACTCTGGAACCAAATCCTTGATTGTCCTCTTCATCTCTCCCAACATCTCAACACGGAAGGCCTCCATATCCACAGAGGACGAGGCCTTCCTCTTACCCTTCTTACCAGATACCTCTCTCTTAGATCTTCTCTCCTCCTCAGACACCTTCTCCATAGCCTGTAATGACAAAAAATCGGTCATTAGCTCACACACACACCCCCACTGTTTACATATATCGCATTTAAGCAGTAGTCCACAGGGACTGCACTGGAAACACAAGTGCGGGGCGAATCGGTCTTTCAAGAAACGACCACACGAAGGACAACCAGGTCTCTGAAACAGGCCAGAGGATGAAGACAATGAGTATTTTAGTTAATAGAATTAGTAACTCAAAACCAAAATAAAAGGAGAGGGAAGGTGGTCATACAGACCACCTACAAAGATAATAAACCAGCGTTGGCCAAAACTTTAAATGTTAATAAAGTGCAAGGCTGATTATAATGTCATAACTTAAAAAATAAGAAGATAATTCGATCCGAAAACAAACATCCAGATGTAAGGACGAATTGTATTCAGATCCAGAACATCCTAACTGGAAAGGATAGAGACATAGAGACTATACAAACATCAGATAAACAATGATAAAATGGCAGGAGATTTCACAAATATTTTCAAACATAATTGAAGTGCCTGATATCACAACTAGAATACCCGCGTCTTTAGCACAGAAAAACCATCCTCTCTGATGCACTGGAAACTCCACCAACACTATGACCTCTTAACTCTCTCCACCTTTAAAGGGAAGGAAGTGGACCAAGAGGGCAAAGTGAGAAGACTTTCTTCCGAGACCTCCAACTCACTGGACATAGATTTTTGGTTAGATAACCTAACAATGTTAGTAGGAAATGGAACCTTGGTGGAGAGAAAAACATACCCTCCGACGATGTGCTGTCCTGTTCAATCATAGATAGATACCTGTGGACATAAACACAAAGCGAGATTAGTATTTCATAGCGCCATTTTGAAATAAAGCAGTTATTTTAGGCGCTTATCACAATAAACGTGAGTCCTGGAAACACATTACAACGGGTCAAACTCGCTAAAACATACTAGAAGTCACCTGATGAATCAGTCCTGGGCCCTCCTCTGGAGACAACACGCCTTTCTGAAGCTCAGACATCATTCACAAGGTCTTCTTAGAATACAACACAACTTTTCAGAACAAGTTCAAAACTTTGGAGCAAAAAAATTGCATGGAACCCTCAGCCAATAAATTAGCAAAGAGGAAGTACTGGTCGGCGCATGCGCTGTGGTGGGACTGGCATCCGCCTGACTGACTGTTTTATTGAGTGAAAGCCGATATTTAGCAATATCAAAGAGTATTAGGGAGGTAAGTATACTCTTGAAGTGAAATAATTGAGTCACAGATCAGATCCATCCATTGTCTCAGCAATTATCTTATTATTGCTATTTAATCTAGGCAGGATGATGAATTAAGTATTATATATCATTTAATAATAACTTCATTAAAAATGTATAATTAGTTAACATATTTGCTTTTACAATTTGTAACGAATAAAGATATCTCAAATTAATTTCAAATAATTAGTGAACACATTTGCTTTTTATATTAACAAGTAAAAATAACTCAAATTAATTTCAAATAATTAGTGAACACATTTGCTTTTTATATTAACAAGTAAAAATAACTCAAATTAATTTCAAATAATTAGTGAACACATTTGCTTTTATATTAACGAATAAAAATATTTCAAATCAATTTCAAATAATTTATGAACATATTTGCCTTCACAAAAACAAATAAAAATATTTCAAATTAGTTTTAGAAAAAACTGTGCACATATTTGCTTTTATAATTAACAATAAACATATTTCAAATGACTTTTTATTATGATGAAAATATATATTTGACAATTTACCCCTGGTATGGCTGGCTTGGTTATCGAGCAAGTAATCATAATAATAAATTTTCAAATCTTTCATGGCCTGTGAATGATATCTGTAGACCATTGCAGAAGCAATATTTGGTATGGGGTTGACCATTAACCCTTTAATGATGAAATTTATTCAAAAAATTTAAATATTTACTTATTGAATGTCTATTTGCAGGCCAAGAGAAGACTGGTTTTGAAAATTTACCACTGTAATGACTGGCTTGGCTACCGAGCCAGGAATTTCAGTAGTAAAATTTCAAAAATAATCTCATGGCCTGTAAATGGACATTACTCGAAACCACTACAGAGGCCGGTTTCGTCACGAAAGGGTTAAAGGTTTGACAAGCTTGATTTAATTAGTGAGTTATTCACAAACCATAGACTCATCAACTGCACAAACCATAAATTCATAAACTCATCCACTGTATGACTAGCTTTGACCTCTTGGGTCTCATCTGGCTCAGGTAGGATTTGAACCCATAACACTCGGATTATGAGTTGGACTCGTTATCTCTAGGCCATGGATGCCACATGGTATATAGGAAGCTGACAGTACAACTGATTTTCTAGAATATTCTAGACCAGTGCAGAAGACATCTTGTGTCGGCGTGACTATTAATGGGTTGAGATGTTATATAAAGGCAATCAATTGATTTGTCCATTTTACAATTCTACAGATAAGAGCAATAATGAAGTAACCCTTTAATACCGAAATTTGGTAAAGTTTCTAAATATTTGCATACGGACTCCCTTTACCATTGAAAAGACTGGCTAGCTTAGCAAATAACTGGCTCGCTAATGGTGAGCCAGTCATTCCAGTGGTATGTTTTCAAAAATAGTATTCTCTTGGCCTGAAAATGGACATTCATCAAGACCACTGCAGAGGCCTGTTTTAGCCAGCTTCACCAGGAAATGGTTAAACTAGCTTGTATAGACCTGTTTTAGGACCATAGGTCGAGGGTGGCTATCACAGGTCAAGGGTGGCTAACTACTCTGCTTGACTGACCCAAGCTGTGTTCTGTGTATGGTGGGTAACAGGCTGCAATGAGATCACAGTGTTTGCTAGCTAACTAATCTGCAGCACACTCATCAACAGTTCGTGCTGCTTGTACGACGGTACACCACCTGTTTCTTAGTAGCGTTCCTGAAAGAGAGAAGACATGATAGTGAGTATGGCTCTGGTGGCAAGTTAATATTTGACAGAACTGGCTGACAGACTACTCTGCTGTGTGATGGATGAGTCCAGGTTTAGCTATGACCCGTCCATCTCTAGCTAACCTCTGCTTATGCTTCGCACCTGTTCGGATCAATCAAACCCTAAATTCACTGAATCTCAATTTCCAGAAAATTCATCAGGTAAGTTAACGGATATATTGAAACTAATTTGACTGGGTGTTGTAGATGCCTACACCAGCAACAGAGTCCAGTCAAACTAGTTTCAAAATATACAATAGAATGTTTATTAAATGGTAAAGACATACAAGTCATACAACTTGACAGCCTATTAAGCGTTTGTAATAGTCTTAATTACATCATTCATGACATAATTGATTATGATGTCAGCCTACATGTGACATTGTTAATTATAACATCATATGATTGACTGATAAACTGGATTCCTCCATTCTCACTCGTCAAGTTAAACACGCTCTTTCACAACTGGCATCTACATATTGGACAATATTTTGATCGCATTGAGTCACTCATTAAATGAGGCTTAATTAATGCAAACTGAAAGTGATTGCACAATTGGAAACAAGTGCAATGCTTCCCTGAGTTGCGGTGAAAAAGCAAATCATATTGAATTAAACGCTTTAACAATTAGGTCACCTAAAAAGGCTTTTGCAGCGGTCTTAAAACCATTCAATTGCAGAGCAAGAACACTATTTGAAACTTTATCACTGGAATGACTGGTTCGATAACTGAGCCCATCATTCTAATGATAAATTTTCAAAAATAATCTCTTGATCTGCAAATGGACATTTTCTATGAGAAAATTAAGATTTTTTAAAACAAAGTTGATACTTAAAGGGCTACGGTTTGAAAGACACAAGGTGAAAGTAAGGCTTACTTATTGCCATGTGTTCCACGTTCCTCATTCTTAGCCAGAAGTTTCTCTTCTGTGATATGTAGACGATGCCGCATACTGCGTAACTGTTCATCATCGCCACGCATCTCCATCTCGGCGATGCATTGTGCTAATGCTTCAGATTCATCTCGTAAATCTTGGACGCATGCGTAAATATCACGATCATCGCTCTCCTGTAAAACATACACATCAACCTGCTATATCTCTCAATATTATGTCATGTAATAATAACACGGGGCTTGTATCGCTCAGCACTTTTTGAACTATAAATATAGACGAAACTAGGTACTAACACCCAACATTTTGCCAGGAAATAAGAAAATTTATCAAATTTCTTTTTCACGAGTGAGATGACATACCTCCCTAACACTCTTGATATACTATTATATCGGCTCTAAATTCAATGATATTCAGAATTATAAAAAGTTAGGTGCTCCTACTGGGCAGGTGGAATGTACACAGTCATGCACATGTCAGACACCACCTCTGCGCATGCGCATACTGGTACTTCTGTTACTAAATATTGGTTGACATAGAAGCAACTATTCAAGTAACCAAAGGACCAGGCCTCCATGGGGTGGAGGCCGGGATCCTGTTAGGGAGGTAAATATGTCATCTCACTCGTGAAAAAGAAATTTGATAAATTTTCTTATTTCACATTATGAGAACATACTTACTCCTTAACACTATTGATAGTAAATTTGATAGGAGGGAGGCAAGGTCATAAAACCAGTTCACCCTCGAAGAGACGAGCTCTTTGAATTTTCAAGATGTTTAAAACATCTGAAATTGTGTCTGAAACACAACCAGGAATAGAATTTTGCATCGGATAATTGACCGATGAAGAGAAATTGATCAAAAGGTAAATGCACTCCCCCCCCCCTCTTTCTGAGGAAGGGTAGGAAAAAATGCTGCTTTAAATGACTAGAACATTCTCCATTACTTGAAACAAGTATTACTAGACATTGGAAAAAGAACCAACAAGACAAAAAAACACAAGAGGTATCAGAAGATACCAATATCTCGCATTTTTAAGTTACCGCAGGATCCGGCTGCTGCAGAACCCGGTCTGCCCAGGACTAAATATTCTGCGAAAATATAATGTCCAAGCCATGTACACATATAGAATTAGATTGCCCATTTGACCCCTGGTCACTGCCCTCAGATTGACTCAAGAACAAAATAATTTGTTGTACTGTAATCTAATATCTACAAGCTTCAAAATGATATGTCACATGACCACATTTGATAAAATTTACTTTCTGCCCACCATTTCCTCCACCCCTGCCCCTGGGTGTGATATCAAAATTCCAATGTGTCATGCACATCCCTGGCCATATGTGTAATCATACTGAAGGTTTCAAGTTTTTACAATCGATTTGTGCTCACTTTTGACCCCGGGCCCCCTCCCCCCTACCCTCAGTTTGACCCAAGATCAAAATAATTCCTTGTACTGTAGTCTATTCATCGTTGGCTTCAAAATGATATGTGACATGACCACCTTTTGAAATTTTGTTACCCCCACATTTCCCACCCCTCAGGGCCATACCCCTGGGGTTATACCAAAATTCCAAGTGTGTCCTGCACATCCCTGGCCATATATGCAATCATCCACAAAGTTTTACATTTCTATCTGAAATGGTCTAGGAGGAGTTGCATTACAATCGATTGGTGCCCACTTTTGACCCCGCGCCCCCCCCCCCCCCATACCCTCAGTTTGATCAAAGATCAAAATAATTCCTTGTACAGTAGTCTACTCATCATTGGATTGAAAATGATATGTGACATGACCACCGTTGGAAATTTTTTTTCCTAACCATGGTAGAGAACAAATCTGTGAACTCTTATTCAAATCGCATAACCCCTTGTGGGTGTAAATGTTTTAAAAAAAATTAATGCAGCAAAAACCTATACCTGGCTATATAACCTGCATACAAATCAGCCTTAAAATAATAAAAGTTCAAACGGTGAAAAAATATGGAAAAATTTACTTTTTATGTGAACAAGTCCTAAGCATTGCATAGAACATCCCTGTGAAGTTTTATTCAAATCGCATAAGGCCTTGTTGGTATAAATGTCGTTTTTAAAAAACAATCCAGCCAAAACCTATACCTGGCCACATAACTGGCATACAAAATCGATTGCCTTTTTGATGTGGACTAGTCCTAAGCATCGTATAGAACAAATCTGTGAAGTTTTATTCAAATCGCCCAACCCCCTTGTAGGTTAAAATGTCGGTTTAAAAAAACTTAACGCAGCCAAGACCTATACCTGGACATATAACCGGCATACAAATCTGGCAATAAAATAATCAGAGTTCAAATGGTGAAAAAATCTGGGAAAAATGTCAAAGTCGAGTTTCTTTTGATGTGGACTAGTCAGTCCTACACATCATATAGAACAAATCTGTGAAGTTTTATTCAAATCAGCCAACCGCTTGTCGGTGCAAATGTCATTTGAAAAAAACTTAACATAGCCAAGAACCCTAACCAGGATATAATTTGCATGCAAATGAGCACTAAAATAGTCAAAGTTCAAACGGCGAAAAAAAAATGGAAAAAATTTGAAAGTCGTCTTAACCATCGTATAGAATAAAATCTGTTTTAAATCGGATAACCCCTTGTGGGTGAAAATGTTGTTTTAAAAAAAACCTTAACACAGCCAAGAAAGATAACTCTTGACACATAAAATATTCTATGTTGAAACATGATAAAAGTATGGAAAAAATTATAAAATCAATATAATTTTGATGCAGACTAGTCCTAAGCATCCCATAGATCACATCTGTGTAATTTTTTTTTCAAATCAGACAACCACAAATGTCATTTTTTTTAAATGCGAGATAAAAATGGTCACATATACTGACCTCTGATGTCTTGAGCGTGTAAATCACCTCTTCCCCCCTACGGATGAAGAGAATGTAACCGGAAATAGTAGGGATTCGCTACTAACAAATGTGATATTTGTAAATAGCAGAGGAAGTAAAACTAATTACAAAATAAATACCTCTGAATAATTTTATGAGGACTGAGACGGCGAGCGGGTTGGAAGCGTCACAGAGGTAATGGTCGGTAAAACTTGATTCACAGTGCCACTGGGCTACTGACATAATGTCTTCAACAGAAACACCATTAAATAATGCTGTGGAAGTTACCACACCACGGACACTATGAGCCTTGGCTCTATCTACTTGTTTTCCAGAGCTGTCTTATGACAGAATTGAATGCATTCTACTATCCATCTGGAAATAGTGTCTCTTGACGCCCTAACATGGGGTTCAATATATGACAATCATAGGAGCATGGGTCAGTCCGCCAAACTGGAGTCCTTTTCGTGTACTTATTTAAGGCATGGACAGGATACCATGCTTTAGCACCAGGATCATATCTGGTTAAGGCAGGTAAAATTATAGGCTGACCCAGATATTTTAAAGATTGATTCTTAGCCAAGGAATTCAATCTCGGTAGAAGCTCAAGGCCATCACCTGTAACTATATAACGGTCAGGCTCAGCAGACAAGGCATGAATTTCACTTCTGCGTCTAACTGAGGCTGCCACAGTCAAAAATACAGTTCTAAGGGCCAACAATTTTATAGAAATAGCACTAAGTGGTTCAAAAGGTTTATCACTCAAAACTTGAAGAACCAGAGAAAGACTCCATGATGGTGTCTGTGGAGGATTTCTCGGTCTAAGATTGCCCATACCTTTGATAAGAGTATTTAGAACACATACTTCATCACTTCCCCTCTTTGCCAAGCAAGGGATAACAGTCATTAATGCTGATTTATATCCAGCAATAGAATTAGGCGTAAGACCATAGGCATCATACAGGTGACAGAGAAAATCAGCTACTACCTGAATAGATGCATCCATTGGATTGATACATCTCTTTGAGCACCATTCTGCAAATCTGTTGATTTTATAATTATATGCTCTGGAGGTTGACCCCCTTCTGGCTCTGGCCAAAAAATTGGCTGCTTGCTCAGAAAAGCCCTCCTTAATTGCGGATTTTTTGACAGGGTCCTGCCCTGGAAGACAATATTGTCCATCAGAGGCAGAGGAACCGGATTGCAGACCAGAAGGTCCAGCAGATCCGTAAACCATGATCGGCTTGGCCAATTCGAGGTGATCAGAAGCACTTGGCATTCCTCCTGTTTGATTTTTTGACAAATCCTTTGAATCAGGATTGTTGGAGGGTATGCGCATGCAGACATTCCCTTCCAACTGATAGCTAGTGCATCTATTGCGATAGTGCTTGGATCTGGAATCGGAGAAACATACGTCGTCATCTTCACATTCTTCTTCATTGCGAATAAATATATGATCTGCCACACATTTATTTAGTTGTCATTCCATGGGCAGAATGCTCATCCTTCGGCTCAATGAGTATGCTAAGATTCAGCCTTCCTGGAATATGAACTGCTTTCAAGGTGATCATATGATCCAAGCACCAGCAAAGCAGTTTCCATGTCATAATACAGAGACTGGGCGACTTCGCTCCGCCCTGGCGGTTTATGTAACTCACTACTGTTGAGTTGTCTGAATGTATAAACACAAACTTTCCCTCCACTTCCTTTAAGAAGTGTTCCAGGCCTAGGATTACAGCTCATAATTCTAGCATGTTGATATGCTCCTTTAACCGATCCAGATTCCAAAGCCCTGATATTGTGGCTTCTTCCAGGCAAGCTCCCCATCGCTCCATCGATGCATTCGTAAACATCGTTACTTGAGGGTGGGGAGGGGTCAGCATGACCCTCCGACAGGAGCTTCTCTCGCTCCATCCACCAGGTGATGAATGAGAGGATCCAACACATGAATGCACGAGCCCAGTGATTCTGATCTCTGCATCCACTGAGTCATGAGAAACAGCTGAATCAGCTGCCTGCGCAAGGCCATCTGAGGAGTGACTGGTTCCAGTGAAACCATCAGACCTAGCAATCTTAGACAGACTTGTGCTAGAATATAACGACTGCTGCAAACCAATTGAATGCACGAGAGGAGATTCTCCACTTTCTCTTGGGATGGATAAACATATCCTATCTCCTGATTGAAAAACATACCCAGGCAAATAAACTTCTGAGATGGAGTCAGCTCTGCTTTTTGAAAATTGATTATCCAGCCTAAATCTGTGTTTTCAAAACTGTCTCCGGATTTGCTTTCTGGCTTGTGTGCTTTTAGCAACCAGTCGTCTATGTAAGTATGGACCGCTATATTTCTCCTGCGGAGGAAAGCTGTGATAGCAAGGACCACTCGAGTGAAGACCCTCGGAGCCATCGAAATTCTGATTGGGAGAACTTTTAATTCCCATTGGCATCCCTGAAAAGCAAATCTCAGGAACCGACGAAAACTCCTTGAAATGGGAATGTGGAAATAAGCGTCTTTTCGATCTATCGAAGCTGTCCACATCCCCTTCTCTAACCCCAACAACACCGATTTTATTGTTTCCATTTTGAAACTTGGTGTGTCTATAAACTTGTTTAGAGGTTTGAGGTTGAGAATTAGTCTCCAACCCTTGGTGTTCTTTGTCACAAGAAACATGGTTGAATAGAAGCCCGGGCATTCTTGCGCAGGTTGAAATGCTTCTTTTAAAATTAGAGATTCTATCTCCTCTTCTATGCACAACCGCTTGTCTGGATCTCTTGGAATTTGAGTCCAGACTGGTACCAGAGACAGATGCAATGGAGGACCTATTATCCACTCTGGACTGTATCCGTGCGAAAGCCATTGCAAGACTAAGCGGTCCTGAATTAACCGCTCTCACTCATGAATGTGGAAAGTTAATCAACCTCCCACTGGTGCACCTAGGGTTAACGGGGTGCACATAAATTTTAGAAGTGGGCGTGTCTCTAGTACGTGTGAAAACACCAGAGTGGTACCTGTGGTAACCAAAAATTATTTTAGGCCATCAAGCCGTTACCACGCGCTGCTCCCCATGCACCTCGCCCAGCACCACGCGCACCGAGGTGCGTGGGCCGAGGTGCACGGGCTGCTGTCTGGTTGGCTGCGCTTGGAATGCTGGTAGACGTACAGCAACACGCTGCTGCTGGCGCGCTTGGCGAGGTTTCTGAACCCGGCCTGCTGGCCTCTGACACTGTTAGCACCGCCACGAGCGTACTGCTGTTGAACAGCCGAGGGCTGAACACGCAGGTGTTCTCTGCGCAACACTTCAAATTGTGCGCGCAGCGCCCTCTGATTGGTGACCAAATTCACTGTCTCTTGGAGGTGCCAACAACCCTCACCTCCAAACAGACCAGGGCCCAACATCGGCGCGTGCAATAAGCACGACTTGAGCTCCTGGGATGGGCGCAAATTGTCCAGTGCAAACGTGCGCCTCGTCCTCAGCGATTTGGTCACTGACCTAGTTAAACAGTCCAACCGAGGCTGCTACTACCCCTGATAGCAGTTGAGAGACGTGAGACCATGCACTGATTGCTGCTCGCGAACTCTCCTCTCCTCGGTATCACGCAGTGCGGCGTTTGCTGAGCGCATAACGCCCGAGCACAGCACTTCCATGTCAGCACGAGAGCCTGGCTGCGTGTCTTCACCTAGAGTGGTGCAGTCGTCAGCGCTCGGTCTGGGCGCTAGATGATACCGAGTGTACTGACTGGCAGTAACTCGGCAAAATCTAGCAACCTCACGGGGTGGGGATGTAGCTTCGCAAGGCGACCTTTCGGTCTAATCGACTCCTCTGCCGTAGTGAACGATATCTACGATATGCTCTGCATATGGCAGCGATTGAGCCAAGGTGGCCAACGGCTTAGCCTGTAATCACGCCCACGCGTTACTGTCGGCCGTTTCATCCACTGAGAGCTCTGGTCTGACAGCGAGGAGACACGCGCATGCGTCAGACCAGTCCTCGTCCGTGGCCACCTGCGAATTGCAGACGAGCAGTGAGCCCTCATCATCTTCAATGGCATTCGCAGGTGGGGCCGTGGAGGAGGCTACAGACGTACCCGACTGCCGGGGGAATGCATATGGGCCCGCGAGGGCTGGCATGACATTCTTCACGGGCAGGCTGCGCACCAGGGTCGTGCTCGTGTGAGGGGCATAAGCCACACTAGCGCGCTCCGGGTCGTCCGTATAAGATTTCACGGCTAAGCGGGTTATCTTATATGGGCAGCCGTCCGCTCCAAATCATCCTACAGGTTGAATCATGAAACTCGCTCCCAAGGGAACAGTACCATAGGTGCGAGCGGTCGCACTCCCCATGAGGGGAGTGTAAACGCTCGCATCCATGGCTTCATGATCATTCCGTGGGCCGAGCAGATAGTCTTCGTCATCTTCCTGGTCAGGAAAGTTAGACTCTGGGTTAGCAAAGAAAGCTAACCCAGACTGACCAGGAGAATACCTGTAGGCAGATGACGAGGGTACTCCGCGAGTGATCGTGGTCAGGCCCGCTGGTCGGGTTTCGCCTGATGCTACTCGGGCTGCTGGATCACCAGGCGATGCGAACATCAAGCTTGGGTCCAAGTCGGCTGCCCCTGGATCACTAACTTTGTCCGAACTAGGAGGGCATGATCCAGGGACGGGGGCTACCTGCACTGAGGTCGATGCGCAGGAAGTTGAAACACCTGAGCCCGGCAACGTGCCGCGAAGCATGTCAGGCATCAGGTCCTTCAAAGTCCTGCGCATCTCACTCACTAACTCTACCTTGAAGGCCTTCAGCTCACCTTTCTCGGAGGTCTTCTTCTTACCCTTCTCCTCCTTCCTCATCCTCTTGCCGTCCTCTGCCATCATCTTCGCCTGAGAACAGAAGAAATCAGAGGTTATCACCCCCCCTCCCCACTCTTTACAAATAGCACATTTGTTACATAGCTTACAATCGGTGCAAGATGGGCAGAGGTGGGGGAAGAATCTAGCCTTAAGATGCTTCAGACAAGATGGACATGATGACTTCTGCAAAGGTAGACATACGAAGAGAATGAGTATTTTAGTTTGTTAATTTTGTTAAAAATTTAAATAAAAACACAAACTCGAGAGAGAAGACAACCACTTTTATTACTGACAACCCCAAAGGGACAGATGTCTTCATAAAAAATAAGGAATAAAACCACAGCCAGGGAAAACATGAGAATGTTAGAAAGAAGAGAGACTGATTATGACACCTACACATTCATAACATAATGATGATAATGACATCAAGAGATCCTCAATTTTTAAAACAAGATTATGACGTCAAGGAAAAGTGAGAAACCTGGCTGATTATGACATCAAACCTCAATGCAAAAGCCCCTTCAAGGGGAGGAGATATCAGAATATGAATACAAGAAATACCTAGGACAACATACATTCATCACTCAAGAATAATATAATACTATAATTATATATCTGAGAACCCATGCACAACCGCCAGAGAGAATACAGTGCAATAAGGATGGCAGCAAAAACTGATAAAAATTTTAAATAATTAGGTGCCATAACTAATGAACTCCCTTATCCTGAGCACAGGTAAACCGTCCTCTTGTGCAGAAATCATATCTATACCATCCGCCGAGTCTGTAGAGTCTGATGAAGGGGATGGGACAAAAGGAGGGAGATATTTTTCGTTTTATGTCTCCGACCCCTAGACATATCAGATGATAAGTCAGAAAAAAGGAAACGTGATCAACTTCTGAGTGAAGAACAGGATCTCTACCATCCTAAGATGAACCTGTGGACACAAAGACACAAGGGATTAGTAGAACTTAGGCGCTTGGATAATTTAACAAGGATTCCCAGCGCCTAAAAACATGCTAACGGCAGGTCGGTCGCGATCGAAGACCGTTAACATATAAAAGTTACAAGGCTTAAATAATACATGGAACAATATCACCTTAATGGATGATAAGGCAGACTCCTCTGATGCTTTGGATTCAGCCATAGTGAAATGGTTGAAAGAAAAAGAATGAAAATTCAACAAAAGAGCTTAAAATTGTTTTCAATCTTGCTGATAAGCCAATATATTAGAAAACGGAAGTACCAGTATGCGCATGCGCACAGGTGGGGTCTGACTTGTGCATGAGTGTGTACATTCTACCTGCACAGTAGGGGCACATAACTTTTTATAATTCTGAAGATTATTGAATTTAGAGCCGATATATAAGTATATCAAGAGTGTTAGGGAGATAAGTATGTTCTCATGATGTGAAACTTGAAAATTGTGTACTTATATGGTACCTCAAATGCAGACATTTGGAATTCACTGCTACTACAAATCTGCCACAGAAATACAAAGGTTCTGCCTGAAATGTGCAGATTTGTGCCTGACATATAAATAAATTTTTGACACAAGACATTAATATATTCCAAGTTCCAAGCGTGATTATTTTAATATGAAATATGAAAGATTGAGCAGGATATGCCGACAAGATTTTGATAGAAAACATTAGTTTTGTTCCGAAATGCAGGAATTTTAGTATAAAATGAACACATTTTAGCGCGAAACAGAAAGATGCTCAGTAACCATGATTTAGTAATCTGATTCCTATGTCAAATCTATACTCGGCATGCCTCAGAAACTAATTATCAACATTTCTGATGACAAAATAAGAGATCAATTTTGGTTGGTCTATTTCTGCCAGCCTTTGTCGTATGACAACTTCATGATAAATTTCTGTAGAACTTACCTTGTCACGTAAAGTTCACTGGAAATGATGCGAGGCAAAGAAATTATAGATCTCTAAATACATCTTCAAGTTGAACAGCTAATCGATCAATCACAGCTGAATTAAAGCCCTAATATACAGATTCACAAGGGCATGTTAACAACACTTAAAGCATCTAAACATGATAAAGTCGAGTGACTAACCTTGGGATTTGAGAGTTCAATACGAACAAGTAAAGCGGACAATTCCAAGTCTTCGCCATATCCATTCTTCAATGGTACACTTCTGTAACCTGAGGGAGATTTTTACATCATATCATAAAAGTTATTACACACTCAAAGCCGACAAAGCGGTTTTGGCTGAAATGTAACCAAAATTTACAGACGACCACACACTGTTGTATGAAGGCTATTTTTATAGAATAGAGATCATTTCATTGAATCCAAAAAGCACGCATTAAATGGATGAATCCTATCTGTCACGCAAATGTATGATGTCATAATTAATTACATCACATGTAGGCTGGTGTCACAATCACAATTGACAGACAATCATGAAGCTGGAATAGTCTGTCAAGTCTACGAATTGTATGTCTTTGATGGATTTACTGGTTAACAAATATTCTGTTGAATATTTTGAAACTAATTTAACTGGGTGCTGTTGCTGCCATAGGCCAACAGATTACCTGTAACATTACATTGAAATTGGGATTCTAGTAATTCAGGGTTCAAAGTATATAAATCAATTCCAACAGGTGCACAAAGTGGGCGGAGCTTAGCTAGAAAAGGGCGGAGCTTAGCTAGAAAAGGGCGGGGAATAGGTAGAAATGGACCTCTCTATTGCAAGACCAGATTTCCTTTTCAATGTGCTGCCCTCACACTCTTTACCAGTAGTTCACATGGTGCACGCTCCATATGAACAAATCAGCAATACTGACAATGAGTACATGTATCAGGGGATTATGTTGATCACGAGTTTGCATATGATCTCTAGGTGTTCTTAAGTTACTGGATCCACCGCACATTATGATTGACAAATTGGAACCAAAATCAAAACATTCCATACAGTCCATGTAAACTAGGACTATTCAAAATTATACGGTAGAAATTGAGCCAAATTGAACTGGCCATTTCCAAGATATTCATAGATCCAGGATTTGATCAGATCCAGGATTTGATCTAACCCAGATCTGGGTTTCTTATCCGGATCAGGTGCAATGTTTCGAAATCCTCTTTCCTGGTAACATCTTTTGTTGTGCTAAAATTTGAGCCAAATCAGATCAGTAGTCTTTATGATACAGCTTCAGACACAAAAGACAGATGGACGGATGGTCAGACAGACAGACAGACATACACAGACAGACAGCAATAGACACAGACAGACAGACACCAATAGACACAGACAGACAGACACACAGCTCGACAGACAGACAGACAGACATAAATGCAATACTCTCTTCCCATTACAGGACAAGTTTAATGATAGATTTACCTTGTCGAATACAGTTCACCGGAAATGATGCTTGGCCGAGAAAGTTTGGATCACCAAATATATCTTCATCTTGGACAGCAAATCTAATGAGCGCGAGTTGAGGACAGAGGATGTCAAAGATATACGGCTCATTCCACACCGGGTTTAAACCATTATCAGCTGCAGAAGATATTATCAATGAATTCATATAGACAGATGCCTTAGTGATTTAAGCCATGGACACCTCTAACATGAGATCAGATGGACTGTAAATAATGACTGTTGACTTTTAACCCTTTAAATGGTAAAGTCAGCCAAAATAGGATTCTACACTGTTCTTGGACAATGTTCATATTAACCCTTTAATGTTCAAGCCAGCCAAAACTGGCCTCTGTTATGGTCTTATGGAATGTTCACTTACATGTCAAGAGAACACAATTTTTGAAAATTTACCACTGGAATGACTGGCTCGGTTACTTAGCCCGTCATTCCAGTAGTAAATTTTCAAAATTAGTCTACTCTTGCTCCGCAAATGGACTTCAAAGGGAAATATTGAGATTTTCTCAAACAAATTTGACAATCAAATGGTTAATGTCGAGCAGACTATTTTTTAGAATTTAGCAGTGAAATGATGGTTCGATAACCCAATAAGGGAGCCAGTCATTCCAGTGGCATATTTTCAAAAATAGTTTTGCTTAGCTACTCATACGATATAAGTATTATTCCAATTTACTAACATTGCTTCCTGCTTCATCACTTTATTCGGTGGACATCGCTTTGGGATATATCATTGTGATGTCAGTAGAGATCATTTCCCGTCAGTCGCCAGTTGCATAATGAAGGCAAATTTAGCTGATTATATGCGTGCGTGAATTGTCAGTTGTACCTATAAACCAGATTCACTTATGAAGGAATAAATAATTACTGTTCAGATTGAATATCATATACAGAAACTCCGCATTCAATCTTAATATCATCAGCAGAAACTCCACCTTCAATCTGAATATCATATACAGAAACTCCACCTTCAATCTGAATATCATATACAGAAACTCCACCTTCAATCTGAATATCATGGACAGAAACTCCGCTTTCAATCTTAATATCATATACAGAAACTCCACCTTCAATCTGAATATCATATACAGAAACTCCACCATCAATCTGAATATAATATGCAGAAACTCCACCTTCAATCTGAATATCATATACAGAAACTCCGCCTTCAATTTGAATATCATATACAGAAACTCCGCTTTCAATCTGAATATCATATACAGAAACTCCACCATCAATCTGAATATCATATACAGAAACTCCACCTTCAATCTGAATATCATATACAGAAACTCCACCATCAATCTGAATATCATATACAGAAACTACGTCTTCAATCTAAATATCATATACAGAAACTCCACCGTCAATCTGAATATCATATACAGAAATGCCACCATCAATCTGAATATCATACAGAAACCCCACCTTCAATCTGAATATCATATACAGAAACTCCGCCTTCAATCTGAATATCATGGACAGAAACTCTGCTTTCAATCTTAATATCATATACAGAAACTCCACCTTCAATCTGAATATCATATACAGAAACTCCGCCTTCAATTTGAATATAATATGCAGAAACTCCACCTTCAATCTGAGTATTATATACAGAAACTTCACCTTCAAGTTGAATATCATATACAGAAACTCCACTCCGCCTTCAATCTGAATATCATATACAGAGACTCCGTCTTCAATCTAAATATCATATGCAGAAACTCCACCTTCAATCTGAATATCATACAGAAACTCTGCTTTCAATATGAATATCATATACAGAAACTTCGCTTTCAATCTGAATATCATATACAGAAACTCCACCATCAATCTGAATATCATATACAGAAACTCCACCTTCAATCTGAATATCATATACAGAAACTCCACCATCAATCTGAATATCATATACAGAAACTCCACCTTCAATCTGAATATAATATGCAGAAACTCCACCTTCAATCTGAGTATTATATACAGAAACTTCACCTTCAAGTTGAATATCATATACACAAACTAAGTAAATTTATCAAATTTCTTTTTCACGAGTGAGATGACATACTTACCTCCCTAACACTCTTGATATACTAGTATATCGGCTCTAAATTCAATAATATTCAGAATTATAAAAAGTTAGGTGCCCCTAATGGGCAGGTGGAAGTACACAGTCATGCACATGACAAACACCACCCTCTGCGCATGCGCACACCGGTACTTCCGTTACTAAATATTGGCTGACCTAGAAGCAACTATTCAATAGCCAAAGGACCAGGCCTCCGTGGGGTGGCGAGGCCGGGATCCTGTTAGGGAGGTAAGTATGTCATCTCACTCGTGAAAAAGAAATTTGATAAATTTACTTATTTCACATCATGAGAACATACTTACCTCCCTAACACTCTTGATAAAAACCAGAATTTGAAAGTAAATTTTGGTGGGAGGGAGGCAAGGTCCTGAAAACCCGCACACCCTCGAAGAGGCTAGGCTCTTTGAATTCTCAAGAGATTTAAAACATCTGAAATTGTGACTGAAACCACAACCAGGAATAGAATTTTGCATCGGATAATCGACCGATGAAGAGAGATTGATCAAAAGGCAAATGCGCTCCCCCCCCCCTCTTTCTGAGGAAGGTATAGGAAAAAACGCTGCTCTAAATGACTAGCACGTTCTCTAATACTTAATGAAAGTATTACTAGACATTGGAAAAAGAAGAATTGCTTCTATTTCAAAAAACTCTCTGAAAAACCACAATTAAGAGACATCAACCATCACCATATTAAAAAATAAAATGACACCATCACCAAGACAGAAAATCAAAAAATGGTCATAACCACTGACCTTTGATGTCTTGGACGCGGCACTCATCTCTTCCCCCACCGGAAGAGGAGAAGTGTACCAGCTAATAGTAGGAATACCCTACCAACAAATGTGATATTTGCAAATAGCAGAGGAGGCAAACTATTTACAAACATAAACCTCTGCATAACTATTTTATTTCCTGAGGACTGAGACGGCGAGTGGGTTAGAAGTGTCACGAAGGTAATGGTCGGTAAAACTTGACTCACAGTGCCACTGGGCTACTGACATAATGTCTTCAATCGAAACACCATTAAATAATGCCGTGGAAGTTACCACACCACGGACACTATGAGCCTTGGCTCTATCTACCTGGATTCCAGTGGCTGTCTTATGACAGAATTGGATACATTCCACTATCCATCTGGAAATAGTGTCTCTTGACGCCCTACCATGGGGTACAATATATGACAACCATAGGGAACATGGGTCCGTCCGCCAAACCTGAGTTCTTTTCTTGTACTTATTCAAAGCACGGACTGGACACCATACTTTAGCACCAGGATCATATCTGGTTAAGGCAGGTAAAATAATAGGTTTACCCGGATACTTTAAAGATTGATTCTTAGCCAAGAAATTCAATCTAGGTAGAAGCTTAAGGCCTTCACCTGTAACTATATAACGGTCAGGCTCAGCAGACAAGGCATGAATTTCACTCCTGCGTCTGGCTGAAGCCGCCGCCACTAAAAATACAGTTTTAAGTGTCAATAATTTTACAGATATAGCACTAAGTGGTTCAAAAGGCTTACCACTCAAAACCTGCAGAACCAGAGAAAGACTCCATGACGGTGTCAGTGGAGGATTTCTAGGTCTGAGATTGCCCATACCTTTAATAAGAGTATTTAAAACACTTACTTCATCACTTCCCCTCTTTGCCAAGCAAGGGATAACAGTCATCAATGCTGATTTGTATCCAGCAACAGAATTAGGTTGAAGACTATAGGTATCATACAGGTGACATAGAAAATCAGCTACTACCTGAATAGATGCTTCCATCGGATTGATACATCTCTTTGAGCACCATTCTGCAAATCTGTTGATTTTATAATTATAAGCTCTGGAGGTTGACCCCCTCCTGGCTCTGGCCATGAAATTGGCTGCTTGCTCAGAAAATCCCTCCTTAATTGCGGATTGTTTGACAACATCCATGCAGTCAATCGAAACATTGACGGATTGTTGTGAAGGGTCTTGCCCTGGAAGATAATATCGTCCATCAGCGGCAGAGGAACCGGATTGCAAACCAGAAGGTCCAGCAGATCCGTAAACCATGATCGGCTTGGCCAATTCGGGGCGATCAGAAGCACTTGGCATTCCTCTTGTCTGATCTTCTGAAGGACTCTTGGAATCAGGATTGTTGGAGGGTATGCGTATGCATACATTCTCTTCCAACTGATAGCTAGCGCATCTATTGCGATAGCGCTTGGATCTGGAATCGGAGAAACGTACGTCGTCATCTTCGCATTCTTCTTCATTGCGAACAAATCTATGTTGGGCTTTCCCCAATGATTGAACAGGTGATCCGCCACACATTGATTTAGTTGCCATTCCGTAGGCAGAATACTCATCCTTCGGCTCAATGAGTCTGCTAACAGATTCAGCCTTCCCGGAATATGAACTGCTTTCAAGGTGATCATATGATCCATGCACCAGCAAAGCAGCTTCCATGTCATCATACAGAGACTGGGCGACTTCGTTCCGCCCTGGCGGTTTATGTAACTCACTACTGTAGAGTTGTCTGAACGTATCATCACAAATTTTCCCTTCACCTCCCCTAGGAAGTGTTCCAGGCCTAGAACTACAGCCCGCAGTTCTAGCATGTTGATATGTTCCTTTGACTGTTCCAGATTCCAAAGCCCTGATATAGTGGCTTCTTCCAGGCAAGCTCCCCAACCCTCCATCGATGCATCCGTAAACATCGTTACTTGAGGGTGGGGAGGGGTCAGCATGACCCCCGCCAGGAGATTTCCTCTCTCCATCCACCAATGAAGGTGATGAATGAGAGGGTCCAACACTTGAATGCGCGAGTCCAGTGATCCTGAACTCTGCGTCCACTGGGTCATGAGAAACAACTGAATCGGCCGCCTGCGTAAGGCCGCCTGAGGAATGACCGGTTCCATTGAAACCATCAGACCCAACATTCTCAGATAGACCCGTGCTAGAATATAACGACTGTTGCACACCAACTGAATACACGAGAGGAAACTTTCCACTCTCTCCTGGGACGGATAAACATATCCTATCTCCAGATCGAAGAACATACCCAGGTAAACAAACTTCTGGGATGGAGTCAGCTCTGATTTCGGAAAGTTGATCATCCAGCCTAAATCTGTGAGAGTTTCCAAGACTATCTCCAGATTTGCTGTCAAACTTTCTGGGTTGTGTGCTTTTAGCAACCAGTCGTCTATGTAAGTGTGAACAGGTATATTTCTCCTGCGGAGGTATGCCGTGATAGCAAGTACCACTCGAGTGAAGACCCTTGGAGCCGTCGAGATGCCGAATGGAAGAACCTTGAATTCCCATTGGCGTCCCTGAAAAGCAAATCTCAGGAACCGACGAAACCTCCTTGCAATTGGAATGTGGAAGTAAGCATCCTTGAGATCTATAGATGCTGTCCACATCCCCTTCTCTAACCCCAACAACACCGATCTCACTGTTTCCATTTTGAAAGTCGGAGTGTCTAAAAACTTGTTTAGAGGCTTGAGGTTGAGAATTGGTCTCCACCCCCCGGTGTTCTTTGCCACAAGAAACACGGTTGAATAGAAGCCCGGGCAATCCTGCGCCGGTTGAATTGCTTCTTTTAGAACGAGAGAATCTATCTCCTCTTCTATGCACAACCGCTTGTCTGGATCTCGTGGAACTTGAGTCCAGACCGGTACCAGAGACAAATGCAACGGCGGACCTCTTATCCAATCTGGACTGTATCCCTGCGAAAGCCATTGCAAGACTAAGCGGTCCTGAATTAACCGCGCCCACTTCTGAATGTGACAAGTCAAACGACCTCCCACTGGTGCACCTAGGGTTGACGGGGTGCCCATAAACTTCAGAAGTGGGTGTGTCTCTGATACGAGTGGCAACACCCCAGTGGTACTTGTGATAACCGGAAAAAATTTTCTTGCATCAGGCCCGGTTACCACGCGCCGCTCCCCGCGCGCCGCGACCAGCGCCACGCGCACCACGGTGCGCGGGCTGCTGCCTGGCAGGCTGCGCTTGAGGCGGCGGCTGTCGCACAACAGCACGCTGCTGCTGGCGTAGCCGACGCGGTCTCTGAAACCGGCCGGCCTGCTGGCCTCTGACACTGCCAGCCCCGCCACGAGCGTACGGCTGTCGAGCAGCCGAGGGCTGAACACGCACGTGTTCCCTGCGCAGCACTTCAAACTGTGCCCGCAGCGCCCTCTGGTTGTTCACCAAAGTCACTGTCTCCTGCAGGTGCCGACAACCTTCACCTCCAAAGAGTCCAGGGCCCGCCATCGGCGCTTGCATCAAGCGCGACTTGAGCTCCTGAGACGGGCACAAATTGTCCAGTGCAAAAGTGCGCCTCGTCCTCAGCGACTTCGTGACCGACCTAGTCAGACAGTCCAACGCCAGGTTGATGCCATCCTGGATGGCTCGTTGGACTGTCACGGGACTAGGATGTTGCTGCACCGACGCTGCCACCACCCCCGACAGCAGCTGAGAGACATGCGACAGCGCACTGATCGCTGCTCGCGAGCTCTCCTCGGTGTCGCGCAAGGCGGCATTCGCCGAGCGCATAGCGCCCGAGCACAAGGCTCCCGTGTCAGCCCGGGAACCCGGCCGCGTATCTTCGCCCAGAGCGGCGCGGTCATCCGCGCTCGGTCTGGGCGCCAGGCCATACCGAGCATACTGACTGGCAGTAACCCGACATCGCCTAGCTACCTCGCGGGGGGCCTTCGCGAGGCGACCTTTCGGTCTGATCGACTCCTCTGCCGCCGTGAACATATCTAAGATATGTTCAGCATACGGCAGAGACAGAGCCGTGCTGGCCAACGGCTTCGCCTGTAACCACGCCCGCGGGTTACCGGCGACCGTCTCGTCCACGGTGAGCTCTGGTCTTACAGCGAGGAGCCACGCACACGCCTCTGACCAGTCTTCATCCGTGGCTACCTGCGAACTGCCGACGAGCAACGGGCCCTCGTCATCCTCAATGGCATTCGCAGGTATGGCCGAGGAGGAGGCTATAGACGAACCTGGCTGCCCAGGGAACGTATACGGGCCCGCGAGGGCCGGCATAGCATTCTCCATAGGCAAACCAAGCTCCAAGGCCGCGCTTGTGCGAGGGGGGTTACACACACCAGCGCGGCCTGGAACGTCCGTGTGAGATTCCACGTCCAACCGTGGAATCTTATACGGCCGGCCGTCTGCTCCAAAGCGGGCCACAGGCTGAACCATGAAACCTGCTCCCGAGGGAACAGTGCCATAGGTGCGAGCGTTCACGCTCCCCAACAGAGGAGTGTAGGCGCTCACATCCATGTCTTCATGATCCACCTGTGGACCGAGCAGGTAGTCCTCATCATCTTCCTGGTCAGGAAAGTTAGGCTCTGGATTAGTAAGGAAAACTAACCCAGACTGACCAGGAGACTGCTCAAAGGCAGATGACGAGTTTACTCCGCGAGTGATCGTGGTCAGGCCCGTTGGTCGGGTCCCGCCTGATGCTTCTCGCGCCGCTGGCACCCCAGGCGATGCGAACATCAAGCCTGGGTCCAAGACGGCCGCCCCTGGATCACTAAACGCATTGTCCGAGCTAATAGGCCATGATCCAGGGACGGGGGCTACCTGCACCGAGGTCGATGCGCAGGAAGTTGAAACACCTGTGCCAGGCAACATGCCGCGAAGCATGTCAGGCATCAGGTCTTTCAAAGTCCTGCGCATCTCACTCACCAACTCACTCTTGAAGGCCTCGAGACCACTCTTCTCCGAGGCCTTCTTCTTACCGTCCTTCTTTGGTTTCTTCCCCTCCTCTGCCATCATCCTCGCCTGTAAAGAGAAGAATTCAGAGGTTAGATCCCCCCCCCCACTTTTCACAAATAACACATTTGTTGGACAGCCTACAAGCTGAACACAGATGGCAAGGGTGGGGGAAGAATCTAGCCTTCATAGACTTGAGGCAGGACGGACACTTCTGAAAAGACGGATACGAAGACAATGAGTATGACAGTCTCAAAGCCTTGATAATGGATCTTTTAAGAAGAAACCAAAACAACCACGAGAGAAGACATCCACTATTACGACCACCCTGACGGGACAGGCGACTTCTCTAGTTAATAACTCCAAATACAACCAGAACCCCACTCTTTTTAGATTAAGAGAGAGAGAGAAAGAACATGACTATCTAGATATCTCTCTACACTTCTTAATAAACAGGGGATGAACACATCACCGACTTCTCCAAACTAAGATTATGACATCAAGGAAAGAGAAACTCTGGTTGATTATGACATCAAACCTCACTATGCAAAAGCTCCTACCAGGAGAGGGGACGTCAGATTTATGTAAGAAATATCTAGATCTCCAGACATTCTCAGCTCTCGACTAATATAATATTAAATTATATATACTCGAGAACCCATGCACACGCAAGAGAGAAAATAGTGCAATAGCAAACGGCAGCAGAAAATGTAATTATTTTCAAATAATCATGCGCCATAATTAATAACTCCCTTAGCCTGGGCACAGGCAACCATCCTCTTGTGCAGGAAACACGTCCATCCATCCGCCGAGACTCCTCTTCCAGAAGAACTGATGAGGGGGGATGGGACAAAAGGAAGGAGATATTTTATTTATTAATATATTATATCTCCAACCCTTAGACATATCACGATGATAAGTCATCCTGGGACGTGAACACCTTCCAGAGAAGACCAGGCAACCTTGTATAGACACAAGACCGACCTGTAAGCATAAAACACAAGAGTTTATTAGCCCTAGGCGCTGGGAAAAAATTTACAAGGATTCCCAGCGCCTGAAAACGCGGTACCGCCGAAAACGGCCGCTACGAAAACCGGTAACACACGAAAGTTACAAGTCTCAAATAAAAGCCAGGAACAATGTCACCTTGGATGATGACGAGGAGGGCTCCTCTGACATTTTCGCATCAGCCATGATAGATTTGGATGTATTGTTCTCTTATGAATTCAGAAAAGCGCCTGTGAGGAATTTCCACCAGTTGCTTCCAGCCAATATATTAGAAAACGGAAGTACCGGTGTGCGCATGCGCAGAGGGTGGTGTTTGTCATGTGCATGACTGTGTACTTCCACCTGCCCATTAGGGGCACCTAACTTTTTATAATTCTGAATATTATTGAATTTAGAGCCGATATACTAGTATATCAAGAGTGTTAGGGAGGTAAGTATGTTCTCATGATGTGAAAATCCACTCCGCCTTCAATCTGAATATTATATACAGAGACTCCGTCTTCAATCTAAATATCATATACAGAAACTCCACCGTCAATCTGAATATCATATACAGAAATGCCACCATCAATCTGAATATCATACAGAAACCCCACCTTCAATCTGAATATCATATACAGAACCTCCGCCTTCAATCTGAATATCATAAGCAGAAACTACACCTTCAATCTGAATATCATACACAGAAACTCCACCTTCAATCTGAATATCATATACGGAAACTCCACCTTCAATCTGAATATCATATACAGAAATATCACCTTCAATCTGAATATCATATACAGAACCTCCACATTCAATCTGAATATCATATACAGAAACTTCACCTTCAATCTGAATATCATATACAGAAATGCCACCTTCAATCTGAATATCATATACAGAAACTCCACCTTCAATCTGAATATCATATGCAGAAACGCCACCTTCAATCTGAATATCATATGCAGAAACTCCACCTTCAATCTGAATATCATATACAGAAACTAAACGAAATCTAGGATTTCTTTTTTCACGAGAGAGTTGATACTTACCTCCCTAATACTTTTGATATTGCTAAATATCGGCTTTCACTCAATAAAACACTCAGATTAAAAACAGTTAGGTGCCCCTACTGGGCAGGGAGTCAGAGGTAGTCCGGCGGATGCTCGCCCCACCACCGCGCATGCGCCGACTACTACTTCCTCTGGCTCATTTATTGGCTAACACATGCAACTACCAAGAGCCTGAAGACCGAGCCTCTGTGGGGCGGAGAGGCCGGGTCAGTATCTAGGGAGATAAGTATCAACTCTCTCGTGAAAAAAGAAATCCTAGATTTCGTTTATTTCACATCAAGAGTATACTTACCTCCCTAATACTTTTGATATTGCCAGAATTCGAAAGTGAATCTGGCGGGAGGGAGGCGAGGTCAAAAGACCAGCTCTTCCCTATACGCTTTCAAGCGTTTAAGGCACTTATGACGTCTGAAACTGTGTGAAAACACAGTCAGGATTTGATAAACCATCGGATAACACAACCGATGTTTGAGAGATGACCGATTTGTCATATGCGCTCCCCCCCCCCTTGGGAGGAAGATTAAATGACCTCAATGTCCTACACGCTCTCTTCGTACTAGTGCCAAGTACTATAGGACAGAGACGAAAAGGCTCCATTTTCGTATACTCTCTCTAAAGAACCACAACCCACATAAACCATCACCATATTAATAACACTGGGTAACGTGACAATACAAACAATGAACAACACATGAACAAGACTGACCTTGTTGTAATAGGAAGCTGTCATCATGAATCCAGTAGAGACGGATGATACAGTCCCGACAAGTGGTTGTCACCGTCGCTGAATGGCGAAGTATATAAGCAATGCGGAAGCACTCTTCACAAACATAAAGCGGTTATTGTTTCAAAATCGACAAGGCGAGAGGGTTAGAGGTGTCACGGAGGTAATGGTCTGTAAAACTTGACTCACAGTGCCACTGAGCCACTGACATAATATCATCCACAGGGACCCCACTAAACAGGGCAGTGGATGCCACGACACCGCGGACACTGTGAGCCTTGGCCACGTCAACCTGTCGCCCGGTGGCGGATTTGTGACAAAATTGAATACATTCCACAATCCACCTAGAAATGGTGTCCTTAGACGCCCTACCATGGGGTTCAATATATGACAACCATAACGCTGACTGGTCGGAACGCCACTCCGAAGTACGCTGTCTGTACCGGAGCAGCGCCCGTACGGGGCACCATACTTTAGAATTAGGATCATATCTAGTTAAAGATGGCCAAAAAATAGGCTGACCTGGATATTTCAATGACTGATTTTTAGACAAGAAATTAATCCTAGGTAGAAGCTTAAGGCCTTCCCCTGTAACCACAAACCGGTCAACCTCGGCTGATAAGGCGTGAATTTCACTCCTACGCCTTGCCGAGGCCGCAGCAATTAAAAATACAGTTTTAAGAGTTAACATTTTCATAGAAATGGAACTAAGTGGTTCAAAAGGCTTATCACCTAGTACCTGGAGCACCAGTGATAAACTCCAAGACGGAATCAGTGGAGGATTCCTTGGTCTTAGATTGCCCATGCCTTTAATTAATACATTTAATGTACTTACTTCATCACTCCCCCTATTAGCCAAGCAAGGAATAACAGTCATTAAAGCTGACTTATAACCAGCAATAGAGTTAGGCTTGAGGCTATAGGCATCATATAGGTGACAGAGGAAATCAGCCACTACCTGAATAGATGATTCCATTGGATCAATACATCTTTTTGAGCACCATTCTGCAAATCTGTTGATTTTATAATTATATGCTCTGGAGGTTGACCCCCTCCTGGCTTTGGCCATAAACATGGCCGCTTGCTCAGAAAAGCCCTCCTTAATTCTAGATTCCTTGACAACATCCACGCAGTCAATCGGAACATTGACGGATTGTCGTGAAGGGCCTTGCCCTGGAAGATAAGGTTGTCCATCAGAGGCAGCGGAACCGGATTGCAGACCAGAAGGTCCAGCAGATCCGTATACCACGATCGGCTTGGCCAATCCGGGGCGATCAGAAGCACTTGGCACTCCTGCTGCCTGATTTTCTGAAGCACCTTCGGAATCAGGATTGCTGGGGGGAATGCGTATGCATACATTCCCTCCCAGCTGATAGCTAACGCATCTGTTGCGAAAGCGCTTGGGTCTGGAATCGGAGAGACGTACGTCGTCATCTTCGCATTCTTCTTCATCGCGAACAAATCTATGTTGGGTTTCCCCCAATGGTCGAACAGACGATCCGCCACACATTGATTTAGTTGCCATTCCGTGGGTAAAACACTCATCCTTCGGCTCAATGAGTCTGCTAGCAGATTTAACCTCCCCGGAATATGAACTGCTTTCAAGGTGATCCCATGATCCAGGCACCAACAAAGCAGTTTCCATGTCATCATACAGAGACTGGGCGACTTCGTTCCGCCCTGGCGGTTTATGTAAGTCACTACTGTTGAGTTGTCTGAACGAATTAGAACAATCTTGCCCTGAACTTTCTGTAAGAAATGTTCCAGGCCCAGGACTACTGCTCTTAGCTCTAGTAGATTGATATGTTCCTTGGACTGATCCAGATCCCAAAGCCCTGATACTGTGGACTCTTCCAGACAAGTTCCCCACCCCTCCATCGATGCATCTGTATACACAGTCACCTGAGGGTGGGGAGGGGTTAGCAAAACCCCCGGCAAGAGATTCTCTGTATTCAACCACCATTGCAGGTGGTGAATCAGAGGCGCCAATACTGACACGTTCGAGTCCAGCGAACCTGAACTCTGGGTCCACTGTGTCATGAGAAACAACTGGATCGGGCGCCTGCGCAAGGCGGCCTGCGGAATGACTGGTTCCAAAGAAACCATCAAGCCCAGCATTCTCAAGTAAACCCGTGCCAGGACATGACGACTGTCGCACACCGACTGTATTACCGAGATGAGTATTTGAACCCTCTCCTGAGTGGGGTACACATACCCCGTCTCCAGATCGAAGAACATGCCCAGGTAAACAAACTTCTGGGATGGAGTTAGCTCTGATTTCGGGAAATTGATCATCCAGCCCAAGTCCGAGAGAGTTTTCAAAACAATCTCCAGATTGGCTGACAATGATTCCCGGGTGTGTGCTTTCAACAGCCAGTCGTCTATGTACGTGTGGACTGCTATGCTTCTCCTGCGGAGGTATGCAGTGATCGCGAGAACCACACGGGTGAAGACCCGAGGAGCCGTGGAAATCCCGAAGGGTAACACCCTGAATTCCCACCGCCGGCCCTGAAATGCAAATCTCAGGAAGCGACGGAAACTCCTCTCTATGGGAATGTGGAAATAAGCATCCTTCAAATCTATTGACGCTGTCCACATTCCTCGCTCTAACCCCGCCAACACCGAGCGCACAGTCTCCATCTTGAAACTGGGCGTCTCTATGAACTTGTTCAATGGCTTGAGGTTGAGAATCGGCCTCCACCCTCCGGTGTTTTTTGGTACTAAGAACAGGGTTGAATAAAAGCCCGGGCACCTTAGTGCCGGCTGAATGGCTCCTTTTTGTATGAGGGAATTTATTTCCTCCTCTATACACAACCTCTGATCCGGATCCCGTGGAATAGGAGTCCAGATCGGCGCGAGAGACAGTCGCGATGGCGGGCCTGTCAGCCAGTCGGGACGATACCCGACTGAAAGCCATCGCAAGACTAAACGGTCCTGAGTCAACCGTTTCCACTCTGGCAAGTGGCCGGCCAAACGGCCGCCCACCGGTCCACTTAGGGATAGAGGTGGACATAAGGAGTGCCAGAGTGGCACTGTTCTCTCGGCGTGAAACACCGGAGTGGTTCCCACCGCGGTAACCGGGCCATCAGGCCCGATTACCGCGACCAGATCCCCGCGCGCCCCGCCCAGCGCCGCGCGCACCACGGTGCGCGGGCGGCTGTCTGGCTGGGTGCGGCTGAGGAGCCTGCGCCCCCCTCACTGCTGGCCGAATCGCCCGTGGCCTAGGCCTACGTTGCGACGGTGGCTGGCCTCTGACCTGGCCAGCACCACCTCGAGCCTGCAGAGGACGAAACGCAGGGGGTGCCGCGCGAACACGCTCCCGCCGGAGCACCTCAAATTGCTCACGCAGCGCCCTCTGGTTGTTAACCAGAGTGACCGTCTCCTGGAGGTGCCTGCCTCCCTCACCTCCAAAGAGACCAGGACCTGTCATAGGCGTCCGCAGCAGCCTATTATACAGATCCTGGGACGGGCACAGATTGTCAAGTGCAAACGTGCGCCGCGCCCGGACACTTCTGGTCACCGCCCGCGTCAAACAGTCCAAAGCCAGGTTGATACCATCCTGAATGGCTCTTTGAACTGTTACCGGGCTTGGCTGGCGTGATGCGGAGGCCGCTACCACCCCCTGTAGCAGCTGGGAGACGTGGGACAGAGCGGCAATCGACGCTCTCCCACTCTCCTCCGCATCACGCAGCGCGGCATTCGCCGAACGCAACGCTTGGCTTCGGCACCACACCGTACCGCTGGTAATCCAGGGGCACGATGCGGCACCGCTTCGCCACTTCGCGAGGGGCCTTCGCGAGACGTCCATTAACCTTAATGGACGCCTCCGCCGCTTCGAACATGTCCACGACATGTTCAGCCAGCGGCAGAGATGGCATAGCGGTAGCCGCCGGCCTACCAGCTAACCACGGCCTATGGTCACCCTGGCTAGCCGGCAGCTCCACGGGTAGATCGGGCCGAACACTTACCAGCCACTGGCAAGCGTCCGACCAATCCTCCTCCGTGGCTAACTGCGAGCGCTCTACTAGACGAGGGCCTTCGTCTTCCTCCAGAGCACTCGCAGTTGACGTCGACGGCGGGTAAGCTGATACCCCTGGCAAGCCTGGAAAAGCATGCGGGCCCGAGAGAGCAGGCATGCTAAACTCCGCGGCTTGACCAGGAGCAGGCGCCGTGGCAGAGCGTGGGGTAAACACCGCTCTACCACGGGCCTGACCAGCACCAGCGATACCATCGGCAAGCCGAGGTATGCGGTATCCGTGGTCAACAGCACCGCCCGGGGACACCTTCTGGACCGTGAAATCTACTCCTGCGAGAGTAGAACCACGGAACACGTCGCCTGCATTCCCCGCGAGGGGTGCACAGACGTCGTATTCCATGGCCACGTCCTCAGAAGGCGACCCTAGCAGGAGATCCTCTTCCTCCTGGCCAGAAAGATTAGACTCCGGGTCAGCAAAGAGAGCTAACCCGGACTGGCCAGGGAAGGTGCCATAGGAGGCTTTGACACCTTCGGCGCGCGGATACCCGGGGTCTGATGAGCAGACCGCGGGTCCCAGCAACAACCGTTGTCCACGGCCCCTCGGCGCGGCGCCATGCCTGCTGCCAGGGTCGTGGACTGCCCCCAACAAAGGGGCCACCTCTGAATCCACAAACGGACCGGACCTAAAGAGACCGGATTCAGAGGCGGGGATCACCCGCTCGCAAGCAGATGCCGAGGACAACAAAGGAGCTGGCCCAGGGAGCATGCCGCGAAGCAACTCTGGGACCAAATCCTTTATTGTCCTCTGCATCTCTTGTAACATTTCGGACCTGAAGGCCTCCATATCCACCGCGGATGAGGCCTTCCTCTTACCCTTCTTACAACCCTCCTTCTTCTTCTTCCTCTCTTCCTCCATCACCTTCTCCCTTGCCTGCAAAGATAAAAACTCAGACATTAGGTCTCCCCCCCACTGCTTACATACGTCGCACTTCAGCAACGGTCCACAGGGACTGCAGCTGAAGCACAAGTGCGGAACGAAACGGTTTTTCAAAAACCTCCCGCAGGACGGGCAACCAGGTCTCTGAAACAGGACAAAGGACAGGGACAATGAGCAAGATAGTTAAGGTTAGCGAACTCAAAACCAACTAAAAAAGAGAGGGACAGGATCCTCAAGATCGCAAATCAAGAAGAACCAGCCTTGGACAAAACGTTAAATGTTAATAAAGGCCAAGGCCGATTATGACGTCATCACTCCTGTGACCAAATTAATCGATCCGCAACAAGCACCAAGTGCAAGAACGAATTGTATAAGTAACCGGAACATTCCCGTTGAATAGGCATATCGAGTACACAACAATCAGATATACAGAGATAACTCCTTCCAATTCTAGCATTGGCAAAAAGGGAAATTATCTCCCCTTTTGTTTATCAATAATTAGATACCTGACACTTGTACAGACAAACCATCCAACGCGATGTACCGGAGAACTCCACCATAGTACGCCTCTACATTCTCTCCACCGAAGGGAAAGGAATTGGATCAAGAGGGCAAAGTGAGAAGACCTTTATAACAGGCCTCCAACTCACTGAACATATTCTTTTGGTTAGATAACCTAACAGTATTAGTAGGAAATGGAACCGTGGTGGAGAGAAAACATATCCTCTTGTGCCGAGAAGTCCATCAAAGCTTCTACGTGATACCTGTGGACAAAACACAAAGAGAAATGAGACTTATGAGGCACCATGTTGTAAAAAACCAACACAAACAGGCGCTAATCACGGTAAGCGCGAGTCCCGGAAATACATTAAACCGGGACAAAACACGCTAGCATATCAAAGAAGTCACCTGATAAAGAGATCCCGCTCCTTCTAAAGGTGATTCCTCCCTTTCCGACATGCTTCCCACGTACAAGAATCGTCAAATTTGAGTAAAACACAAGGTAACGCGCAGAAAAGTATAGACAACACAAAACCGCATGTAACCCTTTGCCAATAAATGAGCAAAGAGGAAGTAGTAGTCGGCGCATGCGCGGTGGTGGGGCGAGCATCCGCCGGACTACCTCTGACTCCCTGCCCAGTAGGGGCACCTAACTGTTTTTAATCTGAGTGTTTTATTGAGTGAAAGCCGATATTTAGCAATATCAAAAGTATTAGGGAGGTAAGTATACTCTTGATGTGAAATCCACTCTGCCTTCACACTGAATAATATATACAGAAACTCGACCTTCAATCTGAATATCATATACAGAAACTCGATCTTCAATCTGAATATCATATACAGAAACTCCACCTTCAATCTGAATATCATATACAGAAACTCCACCTTCAATCTGAATATCATATACAGAAACTCCATCTTCAATCTGAATATCATATACAGAAACTCCACCTTCAATCTGAATATCATATGCAGAAACTCCACCTTCAATCTGAATATCATATACAGAAACTCCACCTTCAATCTGAATATCATATACAGAAACTCCACCTTCAATCTGAATATCATATACAGAAACTCCACCTTCAATCTGAATATCATATACAGAAACTCCACCTTCAATCTGAATATCATATGCAGAAACTCCACCTTCAATCTGAATATCATATACAGAAACTCCACCTTCAATCTGAATATCATATACAGAAACTCCACCTTCAATCTGAATATCATATACAGAAACTCCACCTTCAATCTGAATATTATATACAGAAATTCTGCCTTCAATCTGAATATCATATACAGAAACTCCACCTTCAATCTGAATATCATATACAGAAACTCCACCTTCAATCTGAATATCATATACAGAAACTCCACTCCGCCTTCAATCTGAATATCATATACAGAAACTCCACCTTCAATCTGAATATTATATACAGAAATTCTGCCTTCAATCTGAATATCATATACAGAAATTCTGCCTTCAATCCGAATATTATATACAGAAACTCTGCCTTCAATCTGAATATCATATACAGAAACTCCACCTTCAATCTGAATATCATATACAGAAACTCCACCTTCAATCTGAATATCATATACAGAAACTCCACTCTGCCTTCAATCTGAATATCATATACAGAAACTCCACCTTCAATCTGAATATCATATACAGAAACTCCACCTTCAATCTGAATATCATATACAGAAACTCCACCTTCAATCTGAATATCATATACAGAAACTCCACCTTCAATCTGAATATCATATACAGAAACTCCACCTTCAATCTGAATATCATATGCAGAAACTCCACCTTCAATCTGAATATCATATACAGAAACTCCACCTTCAATCTGAATATCATATACAGAAACTCCACCTTCAATCTGAATATCATATACAGAAACTCCACCTTCAATCTGAATATCATATACAGAAACTCCACCTTCAATCTGAATATCATATACAGAAACTCCACCTTCAATCTGAATATCATATACAGAAACTCCACCTTCAATCTGAATATCATATACAGAAACTCACCTTCAATCTGAATATCATATACAGAAACTCCACCTTCAATCTGAATATCATATACAGAAACTCCACCTTCAATCTGAATATCATATACAGAAACTCCACCTTCAATCTGAATATCATATACAGAAACTCCACCTTCAATCTGAATATCATATACAGAAACTCCAACCTTCAATCTGAATATCATATACAGAAACTCCACTCCGCCTTCAATCTGAATATCATATACAGAAACTCCACCTTCAATCTGAATATAATACAGAAACTCTGCTTTCAATCTGAATATCATATGCAGAAACTCCACCTTCAATCTGAATATCATATGCAGAAACTCCACCTTCAATCTGAATATCATATACAGAAACTCCACCTTCAATCTGAATATCATATACAGAAACTCCACCTTCAATCTGAATATCATATACAGAAACTCCACCTTCAATCTGAATATCATATACAGAAACTCCACCTTCAATCTGAATATCATATACAGAAACTCCACCTTCAATCTGAATATCATATACAGAAACTCCACCTTCAATCTGAATATCATATACAGAAACTCCACCTTCAATCTGAATATCATATACAGAAACTCCACCTTCAATCTGAATATCATATACAGAAACTCCACCTTCAATCTGAATATCATATACAGAAACTCCACCTTCAATCTGAATATCATATACAGAAACTCCACCTTCAATCTGAATATCATATACAGAAACTCCACCTTCAATCTGAATATCATATACAGAAACTCCACCTTCAATCTGAATATCATATACAGAAACTCCACCTTCAATCTGAATATCATATACAGAAACTCCACCTTCAATCTGAATATCATATACAGAAACTCCACCTTCAATCTGAATATCATATACAGAAACTCCACCTTCAATCTGAATATCATATACAGAAACTCCACCTTCAATCTGAATATCATATACAGAAACTCCACCTTCAATCTGAATATCATATACAGAAACTCCACCTTCAATCTGAATATCATATACAGAAACTCCACCTTCAATCTGAATATCATATACAGAAACTCCACCTTCAATCTGAATATCATATACAGAAACTCCACCTTCAATCTGAATATCATATGCAGAAACTCCACTCTGCCTTCAATCTGAATATCATATACAGAAACTCCACCTTCAATCTGAATATCATATACAGAAACTCCACCTTCAATCTGAATATCATATACAGAAACTCCACCTTCAATCTGAATATCATATACAGAAACTCCACCTTCAATCTGAATATCATATACAGAAACTCCACCTTCAATCTGAATATCATATGCAGAAACTCCACCTTCAATCTGAATATCATATACAGAAACTCCACCTTCAATCTGAATATCATATACAGAAACTCCACCTTCAATCTGAATATCATATACAGAAACTCCACCTTCAATCTGAATATCATATACAGAAACTCCACCTTCAATCTGAATATCATATACAGAAACTCCACCTTCAATCTGAATATCATATACAGAAACTCCACCTTCAATCTGAATATCATATACAGAAACTCCACCTTCAATCTGAATATCATATACAGAAACTCCACCTTCAATCTGAATATCATATACAGAAACTCCACCTTCAATCTGAATATCATATACAGAAACTCCACCTTCAATCTGAATATCATATACAGAAACTCCACCTTCAATCTGAATATCATATACAGAAACTCCACCTTCAATCTGAATATCATATACAGAAACTCCACCTTCAATCTGAATATCATATACAAAAACTCCACCTTCAATCTGAATATAATACAGAAACTCTGCTTTCAATCTGAATATCATATACAGAAACTCCACCTTCAATCTGAATATCATATGCAGAAACTCCACCTTCAATCTGAATATCATATACAGAAACTCCACCTTCAATCTGAATATCATATACAGAAACTCCACCTTCAATCTGAATATCATATACAGAAACTCCACCTTCAATCTGAATATCATATGCAGAAACTCCACTCTGCCTTCAATCTGAATATCATATACAGAAACTCCACCTTCAATCTGAATATCATATACAGAAACTCCACCTTCAATCTGAATATCATATACAGAAACTCCACCTTCAATCTGAATATCATATACAGAAACTCCACCTTCAATCTGAATATCATATACAGAAACTCCACCTTCAATCTGAATATCATATACAGAAACTCTGCCTTCAATCTGAATATCATATACAGAAACTCCACCTTCAATCTGAATATCATATACAGAAACTCCACCTTCAATCTGAATATCATATACAGAAACTCCACCTTCAATCTGAATATCATATACAGAAACTCCACCTTCAATCTGAATATCATATACAGAAACTCCACCTTCAATCTGAATATCATATACAGAAACTCCACCTTCAATCTGAATATCATATACAGAAACTCCACCTTCAATCTGAATATCATATACAGAAACTCCACCTTCAATCTGAATATCATATACAGAAACTCCACCTTCAATCTGAATATCATATACAGAAACTCCACCTTCAATCTGAATATCATATACAGAAACTCCACCTTCAATCTGAATATCATATACAGAAACTCCACCTTCAATCTGAATATCATATACAGAAACTCCACCTTCAATCTGAATATCATATACAGAAACTCCACCTTCAATCTGAATATCATATACAGAAACTCCACCTTCAATCTGAATATCATATACAGAAACTCCACCTTCAATCTGAATATCATATACAGAAACTCCACCTTCAATCTGAATATCATATACAGAAACTCCACCTTCAATCTGAATATCATATACAGAAACTCCACCTTCAATCTGAATATCATATACAGAAACTCCACCTTCAATCTGAATATCATATACAGAAACTCCACCTTCAATCTGAATATCATATACAGAAACTCCACCTTCAATCTGAATATCATATACAGAAACTCCACCTTCAATCTGAATATCATATACAGAAACTCCACCTTCAATCTGAATATCATATACAGAAACTCCACCTTCAATCTGAATATCATATACAGAAACTCCACCTTCAATCTGAATATCATATACAGAAACTCCACCTTCAATCTGAATATCATATACAGAAACTCCACCTTCAATCTGAATATCATATACAGAAACTCCACCTTCAATCTGAATATCATATACAGAAACTCCACCTTCAATCTGAATATCATATACAGAAACTCCACCTTCAATCTGAATATCATATACAGAAACTCCACCTTCAATCTGAATATCATATACAGAAACTCTGCCTTCAATCTGAATATCATATACAGAAACTCCACCTTCAATCTGAATATCATATACAGAAACTCCACCTTCAATCTGAATATCATATACAGAAACTCCACCTTCAATCTGAATATCATATACAGAAACTCCACCTTCAATCTGAATATCATATACAGAAACTCCACCTTCAATCTGAATATCATATACAGAAACTCCACCTTCAATCTGAATATCATATACAGAAACTCCACCTTCAATCTGAATATCATATACAGAAACTCCACCTTCAATCTGAATATCATATACAGAAACTCCACCTTCAATCTGAATATCATATACAGAAACTCCACCTTCAATCTGAATATCATATACAGAAACTCCACCTTCAATCTGAATATCATATACAGAAACTCCACCTTCAATCTGAATATCATATACAGAAACTCCACCTTCAATCTGAATATCATATACAGAAACTCCACCTTCAATCTGAATATCATATACAGAAACTCCACCTTCAATCTGAATATCATATACAGAAACTCCACCTTCAATCTGAATATCATATACAGAAACTCCACCTTCAATCTGAATATCATATACAGAAACTCCACCTTCAATCTGAATATCATATACAGAAACTCCACTCTGCCTTCAATCTGAATATCATATACAGAAACTCCACCTTCAATCTGAATATCATATACAGAAACTCCACCTTCAATCTGAATATCATATACAGAAACTCCACCTTCAATCTGAATATCATATACAGAAACTCCACCTTCAATCTGAATATCATATACAGAAACTCCACCTTCAATCTGAATATCATATACAGAAACTCCACCTTCAATCTGAATATCATATACAGAAACTCCACCTTCAATCTGAATATCATATACAGAAACTCCACCTTCAATCTGAATATCATATACAGAAACTCCACCTTCAATCTGAATATCATATACAGAAACTCCACCTTCAATCTGAATATCATATACAGAAACTCCACCTTCAATCTGAATATCATATACAGAAACTCCACCTTCAATCTGAATATCATATACAGAAATGCCACCATCAATCTGAATATCATATACAGAAACTCCACCTTCAATCTGAATATCATATACAGAAACTCCACCTTCAATCTGAATATCATATACAGAAACTCCACCTTCAATCTGAATATCATATACAGAAACTCCACCTTCAATCTGAATATCATATACAGAAACTCCACCTTCAATCTGAATATCATATACAGAAACTCCACCTTCAATCTGAATATCATATACAGAAACTCCACCTTCAATCTGAATATCATATACAGAAACTCCACCTTCAATCTGAATATCATATACAGAAATGCCACCTTCAATCTGAATATCATATACAGAAACTCCACCTTCAATCTGAATATCATATGCAGAAACTCCACCTTCAATCTGAATATCATATGCAGAAACTCCACCTTCAATCTGAATATCATATACAGAAACTCCACTCTGCCTTCACACTGAATATCATATACAGAAACTCGACCTTCAATCTGAATATCATATACAGAAACTCCACCTTCAATCTGAATATCATATACAGAAACTCCACCTTCAATCTGAATATCATATACAGAAACTCCACCTTCAATCTGAATATCATATACAGAAACTCCACCTTCAATCTGAATATCATATACAGAAACTCCACCTTCAATCTGAATATCATATGCAGAAACTCCACCTTCAATCTGAATATCATATACAGAAACTCCACCTTCAATCTGAATATCATATACAGAAACTCCACCTTCAATCTGAATATCATATACAGAAACTCCACCTTCAATCTGAATATCATATACAGAAATTCTGCCTTCAATCTGAATATCATATACAGAAACTCCACCTTCAATCTGAATATCATATACAGAAACTCCACCTTCAATCTGAATATCATATACAGAAACTCCACTCCGCCTTCAATCTGAATATCATATACAGAAACTCCACCTTCAATCTGAATATCATATACAGAAATTCTGCCTTCAATCTGAATATCATATACAGAAACTCCACCTTCAATCTGAATATCATATACAGAAACTCCACCTTCAATCTGAATATCATATACAGAAACTCCACCTTCAATCTGAATATCATATACAGAAACTCCACCTTCAATCTGAATATCATATACAGAAACTCCACCTTCAATCTGAATATCATATACAGAAACTCCACCTTCAATCTGAATATCATATACAGAAACTCTGCCTTCAATCTGAATATCATATACAGAAACTCCACCTTCAATCTGAATATCATATACAGAAACTCCACCTTCAATCTGAATATCATATACAGAAACTCCACCTTCAATCTGAATATCATATACAGAAACTCCACCTTCAATCTGAATATCATATACAGAAACTCCACCTTCAATCTGAATATCATATACAGAAACTCCACCTTCAATCTGAATATCATATACAGAAACTCCACCTTCAATCTGAATATCATATACAGAAACTCCACCTTCAATCTGAATATCATATACAGAAACTCCACCTTCAATCTGAATATCATATACAGAAACTCCACCTTCAATCTGAATATCATATACAGAAACTCCACCTTCAATCTGAATATCATATACAGAAACTCCACCTTCAATCTGAATATCATATACAGAAACTCCACCTTCAATCTGAATATCATATACAGAAACTCCACCTTCAATCTGAATATCATATACAGAAACTCCACCTTCAATCTGAATATCATATACAGAAACTCCACCTTCAATCTGAATATCATATACAGAAACTCCACCTTCAATCTGAATATCATATACAGAAACTCCACCTTCAATCTGAATATCATATACAGAAACTCCACCTTCAATCTGAATATCATATACAGAAACTCCACCTTCAATCTGAATATCATATACAGAAACTCCACCTTCAATCTGAATATCATATACAGAAACTCCACCTTCAATCTGAATATCATATACAGAAACTCCACCTTCAATCTGAATATCATATACAGAAACTCCACCTTCAATCTGAATATCATATACAGAAACTCCACCTTCAATCTGAATATCATATACAGAAACTCCACCTTCAATCTGAATATCATATACAGAAACTCCACCTTCAATCTGAATATCATATACAGAAACTCCACCTTCAATCTGAATATCATATACAGAAACTCCACCTTCAATCTGAATATCATATACAGAAACTCCACCTTCAATCTGAATATCATATACAGAAACTCCACCTTCAATCTGAATATCATATACAGAAACTCCACCTTCAATCTGAATATCATATACAGAAACTCCACCTTCAATCTGAATATCATATACAGAAACTCCACCTTCAATCTGAATATCATATACAGAAACTCCACCTTCAATCTGAATATCATATACAGAAACTCCACCTTCAATCTGAATATCATATACAGAAACTCCACCTTCAATCTGAATATCATATACAGAAACTCCACCTTCAATCTGAATATCATATACAGAAACTCCACCTTCAATCTGAATATCATATACAGAAACTCCACCTTCAATCTGAATATCATATACAGAAACTCCACCTTCAATCTGAATATCATATACAGAAACTCCACCTTCAATCTGAATATCATATACAGAAACTCCACCTTCAATCTGAATATCATATACAGAAACTCCACCTTCAATCTGAATATCATATACAGAAACTCCACCTTCAATCTGAATATCATATACAGAAACTCCACCTTCAATCTGAATATCATATACAGAAACTCCACCTTCAATCTGAATATCATATACAGAAACTCCACCTTCAATCTGAATATCATATACAGAAACTCCACCTTCAATCTGAATATCATATACAGAAACTCCACCTTCAATCTGAATATCATATACAGAAACTCCACCTTCAATCTGAATATCATATGCAGAAACTCCACCTTCAATCTGAATATCATATACAGAAACTCCACCTTCAATCTGAATATCATATACAGAAACTCCACCTTCAATCTGAATATCATATACAGAAACTCCACCTTCAATCTGAATATCATATACAGAAACTCCACCTTCAATCTGAATATCATATACAGAAACTCCACCTTCAATCTGAATATCATATACAGAAACTCCACCTTCAATCTGAATATCATATACAGAAACTCCACCTTCAATCTGAATATCATATACAGAAACTCCACCTTCAATCTGAATATCATATACAGAAACTCCACCTTCAATCTGAATATCATATACAGAAACTCCACCTTCAATCTGAATATCATATACAGAAACTCCACCTTCAATCTGAATATCATATACAGAAACTCCACCTTCAATCTGAATATCATATACAGAACCTCCACCTTCAATCTGAATATCATATGCAGAAACTCCACCTTCAATCTGAATATCATATACAGAAACTCCACCTTCAATCTGAATATCATATACAGAAACTCCACCTTCAATCTGAATATCATATACAGAAATATCACCTTCAATCTGAATATCATATACAGAACCTCCACATTCAATCTGAATATCATATACAGAAACTTCACCTTCAATCTGAATATCATATACAGAAATGCCACCTTCAATCTGAATATCATATACAGAAACTCCACCTTCAATCTGAATATCATATGCAGAAACTCCACCTTCAATCTGAATATCATATGCAGAAACTCCACCTTCAATCTGAATATCATATACAGAAACTCCACTCTGCCTTCACACTGAATATCATATACAGAAACTCCACCTTCAATCTGAATATCATATACAGAAACTCGATCTTCAATCTGAATATCATATACAGAAACTCCACCTTCAATCTGAATATCATATACAGAAACTCCACCTTCAATCTGAATATCATATGCAGAAACTCCACCTTCAATCTGAATATCATATACAGAAACTCCACCTTCAATCTGAATATCATATACAGAAACTCCACCTTCAATCTGAATATCATATACAGAAACTCCACCTTCAATCTGAATATCATATGCAGAAACTCCACCTTCAATCTGAATATCATATACAGAAACTCCACCTTCAATCTGAATATCATATACAGAAACTCCACCTTCAATCTGAATATCATATACAGAAACTCCACCTTCAATCTGAATATCATATACAGAAACTCCACCTTCAATCTGAATATCATATACAGAAACTCCACCTTCAATCTGAATATCATATACAGAAACTCCACCTTCAATCTGAATATCATATACAGAAACTCCACCTTCAATCTGAATATCATATACAGAAACTCCACCTTCAATCTGAATATCATATACAGAAACTCCACCTTCAATCTGAATATCATATACAGAAACTCCACCTTCAATCTGAATATAATACAGAAACTCTGCTTTCAATCTGAATATCATATGCAGAAACTCCACCTTCAATCTGAATATCATATGCAGAAACTCCACCTTCAATCTGAATATCATATACAGAAACTTCACCTTCAATCTGAATATCATATACAGAAACTCCACCTTCAATCTGAATATCATATACAGAAACTCCACCTTCAATCTGAATATCATATACAGAAACTCCACCTTCAATCTGAATATCATATACAGAAACTCCACCTTCAATCTGAATATCATATACAGAAACTCTGCCTTCAATCTGAATATCATATACAGAAACTCCACCTTCAATCTGAATATCATATACAGAAACTCCACCTTCAATCTGAATATCATATACAGAAACTCCACCTTCAATCTGAATATCATATACAGAAACTCCACCTTCAATCTGAATATCATATACAGAAACTCCACCTTCAATCTGAATATCATATACAGAAACTCCACCTTCAATCTGAATATCATATACAGAAACTCCACCTTCAATCTGAATATCATATACAGAAACTCCACCTTCAATCTGAATATCATATACAGAAACTCCACCTTCAATCTGAATATCATATACAGAAACTCCACCTTCAATCTGAATATCATATACAGAAACTCTGCCTTCAATCTGAATATCATATACAGAAACTCCACCTTCAATCTGAATATCATATACAGAAACTCCACCTTCAATCTGAATATCATATACAGAAACTCCACCTTCAATCTGAATATCATATACAGAAACTCCACCTTCAATCTGAATATCATATACAGAAACTCCACCTTCAATCTGAATATCATATACAGAAACTCCACCTTCAATCTGAATATCATATACAGAAACTCCACCTTCAATCTGAATATCATATACAGAAACTCCACCTTCAATCTGAATATCATATACAGAAACTCCACCTTCAATCTGAATATCATATACAGAAACTCCACCTTCAATCTGAATATCATATACAGAAACTCCACCTTCAATCTGAATATCATATACAGAAACTCCACCTTCAATCTGAATATCATATACAGAAACTCCACCTTCAATCTGAATATCATATACAGAAACTCCACCTTCAATCTGAATATCATATACAGAAATGTCACCTTCAATCTGAATATCATATACAGAAACTCCACCTTCAATCTGAATATCATATACAGAAACTCCACCTTCAATCTGAATATCATATACAGAAACTCCACCTTCAATCTGAATATCATATACAGAAACTCCACCTTCAATCTGAATATCATATACAGAAACTCCACCTTCAATCTGAATATCATATACAGAAACTCCACCTTCAATCTGAATATCATATACAGAAACTCCACCTTCAATCTGAATATCATATACAGAAACTCCACCTTCAATCTGAATATCATATACAGAAACTCTGCCTTCAATCTGAATATCATATACAGAAACTCCACCTTCAATCTGAATATCATATACAGAAACTCCACCTTCAATCTGAATATCATATACAGAAACTCCACCTTCAATCTGAATATCATATACAGAAACTCCACCTTCAATCTGAATATCATATACAGAAACTCCACCTTCAATCTGAATATCATATACAGAAACTCCACCTTCAATCTGAATATCATATACAGAAACTCCACCTTCAATCTGAATATCATATACAGAAACTCCACCTTCAATCTGAATATCATATACAGAAACTCCACCTTCAATCTGAATATCATATACAGAAACTCCACCTTCAATCTGAATATCATATACAGAAACTCCACCTTCAATCTGAATATCATATACAGAAACTCCACCTTCAATCTGAATATCATATACAGAAACTCCACCTTCAATCTGAATATCATATACAGAAACTCCACCTTCAATCTGAATATCATATACAGAAACTCCACTCTGCCTTCAATCTGAATATCATATACAGAAACTCCACCTTCAATCTGAATATCATATACAGAAACTCCACTCTGCCTTCAATCTGAATATCATATACAGAAACTCCACCTTCAATCTGAATATCATATACAGAAACTCCACCTTCAATCTGAATATCATATACAGAAACTCCACCTTCAATCTGAATATCATATACAGAAACTCCACCTTCAATCTGAATATCATATACAGAAACTCCACCTTCAATCTGAATATCATATGCAGAAACTCCACTCTGCCTTCAATCTGAATATCATATACAGAAACTCCAACTTCAATCTGAATATCATATACAGAAACTCTGCCTTCAATCTGAATATCATATACAGAGACTCCGTCTTCAATCTGAATATCATATACAGAAACTCCACCGTCAATCTGAATATCATATACAGAAATGCCACCATCAATCTGAATATCATACAGAAACCCCACCTTCAATCTGAATATCATATACAGAACCTCCGCCTTCAATCTGAATATCATAAGCAGAAACTACACCTTCAATCTGAATATCATATACAGAAACTTCACCTTCAATCTGAATATCATATACAGAAACTCCACCTTCAATCTGAATATCATATACAGAAATATCACCTTCAATCTGAATATCATATACAGAACCTCCACATTCAATCTGAATATCATATACAGAAACTCCACCTTCAATCTGAATATCATATACAGAAATGCCACCTTCAATCTGAATATCATATACAGAAACTCCACCTTCAATCTGAATATCATATGCAGAAACGCCACCTTCAATCTGAATATCATATGCAGAAACTCCACCTTCAATCTGAATATCATATACAGAAACTCCACTCTGCCTTCACACTGAATAATATATACAGAAACTCGACCTTCAATCTGAATATCATATACAGAAACTCGATCTTCAATCTGAATATCATATACAGAAACTCGACCTTCAATCTGAATATCATATACAGAAACGCCACCTTCAATCTGAATATCATATACAGAAACTCCACCTTCAATCTGAATATCATATACAGAAACTCTGCCTTCAATCTGAATATCATATACAGAAACTCCACCTTCAATCTGAATATCATATACAGAAACTTCACCTTCAATCTGAATATCATATGCAGAAACTCCACCTTCAAAGTGAACACACCTATTCTCTCCATGTCCACAATATAATTTTTGACCAGTGACATTCATTTAACCCATTAACCATTGAAATAGCAGTATTAGAGGTCACGCTAGTATGGTATATCTGGTACATCTGGGGGCTATTCTGTATGGACAGCATAAGCTAATGGAGGATTCTATTTTATCCATCAATCATATGATGTCATAATCAATTATGTGAAGTGTAGGATGACATCATAATCAATTACAATGACATAGATAAGTTTGTCACAAATGCTTACTTGATGATGGACTAAGCGTTGTTCTAGTAATTGTATGTATTTATTATTTAATAAACATGCTGTTAAATATTTTGAAACTAATTTGACTGGACGCTGTTGCAACAGCGCCCAGTCAAATTAGTTTCAAAATATTCCACTGCTTACATGTAGTTTTCTGGAAATTGAGGTTCAGCGAGTGCACTGATCGATTGATCCCAACATGGGCGACGCATAGGTGGAGCTTAGCTAGAGATGGGCGGGGCATAGCTAAAACTGGATTCCTCAATTATAAATACAATCATACGACTTTGCAATGAGAGGATGATTAGTCTGTTATATTTGTTTACAGGAGTTATTAGGCTATACAGAGAAGAACTCCGATCTGTCACTCAAGCATCTGATGTCATAGTCAAATACGTCTCTTTGTTAGATGATGTTATAATCAAATGACATAGGTCTGACATGAAAGTGGCATAGCTCCTACAGTAACAATCTGAATGGAGGAATCCAGTTTTAGTTATGCCCCACCCATCTCTAGCTACGCTCCACCCACACTTCGCCTGTGTTGCCTCTCTGAATCTCAATTTCCAGAAAACTATACAGGTATGCTGTTGAATATTTTGAAAATAATTTGAAAATATTCGACAGTATGTTTATTAAACAGTAAAAAGATACAATCCGTACAACAATGCTTAGTCTGTCATCAACTCATTTCTTAGGTAGTTGATTATGATGTCATCCTACAGGTCACGCAGTTGATTATGACATCATATGATTGATGGATAAACTGGAATCATCCATTGTATGTCTTTGGTGAATTTACAATTTAATAAGCATTGTGTTGACTATTTTGGAACTAATTTGACTGGGAGCTGCCATATTAGTATCAAAATATTCAACAGCCTAGTGTAGTTAACTTAACCCTTTCATCGATGAATTCCTATATCTCATTTTCAAGGCAACCATACAGGAAAACTGTTTAAGGCAGCAACGGCTTCCAGGCAAATGAGTTTCAAAATATTCAACAAAATAAGTTTTATATCGTAAGGAATCTATCTTTTCAGGGATTTGTCGGTGAAATGGTTGAAATTGAGATTCTGGGAATTCAGTGTTCAAAGAGTTAAAATTTATTCAAACGCACATTCAAAGTGGGCGGCGCCTAGATAGAAATGGGTGGGGAATAGGTGAAAATGGATCCCTCTATTAGCATGTATGGTAGTTAGCTTTACGTATAAATGGCGATGGTAGTCGCTATACCTACATCTAGTGGCTGTTTTATATTTGTTGTTGTCATACTCAGCACCAGCAATTTCTATTTCCACAAATGGACTGGCGATGCCACGGCCAGCCTTGACTAAGTGCCGAGCTGCAATAACCTGCAGAGAAAACAAGAAAGCAGTGATTCATAGGTACTAGTGCTGTAAGATTAGCACTCTAAGGGTTGTCAATCAGATATGAAATTGATTACTTAGAACGGTTTAACTTTAATGGTCAAATTTGGTCAAGAAAATTGAAATATCTGCCTATTGAATGTCCATGTACGGGCTAAGAGAATACAATTTTTGAAAATATATCACTGTAATGACCGGTTCGGTTACCGAGCCAGTCATTCCAGTGGTCAAATTTCAAAGATTGTATTCCCTTGACCTGCAAATAAATGAAATCACGGATATCTTTTTTTCATGAGAGAATTGATACTTACCACCCTGATACTATATGATATTTCCTAAATATCGAGCTAGCTTCAATAATACTCAGAATTAAAAAGAAACTCCCCCCCCCCTCCCCCCTCTGGGCAGGTTACACAACTGACAGTCCAGCGGATGTGCAGCCCAAACTCGCACATGCGCGGGGCTGACTCATTCTATTCCAAAATATTAGTTGACCTAATTGCAGCATAAAACGCAGATAGACAGAGCCTCTGTGGGGCGGAGAGGCCGGGATCGTATCAGGGTGGTGAGTATCAACTCTCTCATGAAAAAAGAAATCCGTGATATCTTTTATTTCACAAGAGTATACTTACGACCCTGATACTCCTCTATGATATAGCCAGAATTCGTAAGAGAATTCTCAGGAGGGAGGCGAAGGTCAGAAGACCAGCTCATTCCTGGAAGAGCAAGCTCTTTTGCTTTTGGAGCACAACAAACATCGGAAATTGCGTATGTAAACACAATCAGGAAATGATTTGGACATTGGATAACACGACCGATGTTGAGAGTAATGACCGTTTAATAACCGAAATCACGGATTTCTTTTTTCACGAGAGTTGATACTTACAACCCTGATACTTTAGGATATTTCCTAAATATCGACATAGCTTCAACAATACTCAGAATTAAAATGAAACCGCCCCCACTGGGCAGGTTACACAACTGACAGTCCAGCGGATGTGCAGCCCAAACTCGCACATGCGCGGGGCTGACTCATTCAATTCCAAAATATTGGCTGACCTAATTGCAACATAAAACGCCGATAGACCGAGCCTCTGTGGGCCAGAGAGGCCGGGATCGTATCAGAGTGGTAAGTATCAACTCTTTCATGAAAAAAGAAATCTGTGATTTCGTTTATTTCACATCAAGAATATACTTACCACCCTGATACCTTATGATATAGCCAGAATTCGTAAGAGCATTCGGCGGGAGGGAGGCGAAGGTCAGAAGACTGGCTCATCCCTGGAAGAGCAAGCTTTTGCTTTTGGAGCACAACAAACATCTGAAATTGCGTATGTAAACACAATCAGGAAATGATTTGGACATCGGATAACACGACCGATGTCGAGAGTCCACCCCCCCCTCTTTTAAAGAGGGAGCGATGACCTCAATGTCCTATACGCTCTCTATGTACTCGTGCCAAAGTACTATAAGACATTGGATGAAAGCTTCATTTCGTATACTCTCAGATGGAACCACAAAGAACACAAAACCATCACCATTTTAGTAAGTAATATAAAAAACGTGACAAAAAATAACCATCACCAAATATAGGACTAACCTATTTTGACACGATTCCCCTTTGATCACCGCTGGCGATGATAGGCACAGTACGGAAAAGCGGGGATTCCCCCCCCCCCCCACAAAATTGCACTGAGTGTGAGTCAATGGCCTTATGTACAATATTTACAAATTTATATACAGATTTAACGTTTATGTAAAATCGATAAGGCAAGTGGATTTGATGTGTCACATAGATAATGATTTGTAAAACTAGACTCAAAGTGCCATTGTGCTACTGAGATAATGTCATCCACCGGCACTCCGTTAAACAGAGCCTTGGATGTCACTACGCCACGGACACTGTGAGCCTTGGCCATGTCAACTTGTTTACCCGTGGTGGCTTTGTGGCAATGCTGGATGCGTTCCACAATCCACCTAGAAATGGTATCTTTAGAAGCTCTCCCATGGGGTTCAATGTAAGATAGCCATAAAGCACTAGGGTCTGTCCGCCATTCCTGTGTACGTTGTTTATAACACGTTAATGCACGGACTGGGACCAAGCCTTTGAAAACCTAGACAAAGCGGGTAAAACTATAGGCTGAGCAGGATATTTTAAAGACTGGTTCATCACCCATAAAGTTAACTCTAGGTAGGTCTTCCCCTGTCACCACAAAACGGTCTTGCTCTGCTGACAAAGCATGTATTTCACTTCTTCGTCCGGCTGAAGCTGCAGCAATCAGAAAAACTGTTTTAAGCCTCAACATTTTCATGGAAATGGAGCTTAGTGGTTCAAAGGGTTTATCTGCTAATAATTGAAGTACTAACGATAAACTCCAAGACGGGATCACTGGAGGATTCCTTGGTCTTAGATTACCCATGCCTTTGATTAAAGTATTTTGATTACATACTTCATCACTTCCCCTAATAGCCAAGCAAGGGATAACTGACATTAAAGCTGACTTGTAGTCAGCAATAGAGTTAGGCTTGAGGCTATAAGCATCAAAAAGGTGACAGAGGAAATCGGCAACTACCTGAATAGATGCTTCCATTGGATTAATACAACTTTTTGAGCACCATTCAGCAAATCTGTTGATTTTATAATTATATGCTCTGGAGGTTGACCCCCTTCTGGCTTTTGCCATAAACATGGCTGCTTACTCAGAAAAACCCTCCTTAACTGCTGATTCCTTGACAACATCCACAAAGTCAATTGGAACATTGACGGGTTGTTGTGCAAGGCCTTGCCGTGGAAGATTATGTTGTCCATCGTAGGCAGAGGAACAGGATTGCAGACCAGAAGGTCCAGCAGATCTGTATACCATGATCGGCTTGGCCAATTTGGGGCGATCAGAAGCCTGATTTTCTGGAGAACTTTTGGAATCAGGATTGGTATGCATACATTCCCTCCCAACTGATAGCTAACGCATCTATTGCGATAGCGCTCGGATCTGGAATCGGAGAGACGTACGTCATCATCTTCGCATTCTTGTTCGTTGCGAATAAATCTATGTTGGGCTTGCCCCAGTGGTTGAACAGGCGATCCGCCACACATTGATTTAGTTGCCATTCCGTGGGAAGAATGCTCATTCTTCGGCTCAATGAGTCTGCTAATAGATTTAGCCTTCCCGGAATATGAACTGCTTTCAGGGAAATCCCGTGACCTCGGCACCAGCAAAGCAGTTTCCACGTCATCATACAGAGACTGGGCGACTTCGTTCCGCCATGGCGGTTTATGTAGCTCACTACTGTTGTATTGTCTGATCGAACCAGAACACTCTTGCCTTTGACCTTCTCTAGGAAGTGTTCCATGGCTAAGACTACTGCTCGCATTTCCAGCAGATTGATATGTTCTCTTGACTGATCCAGATTCCAAAGCCCTGATACTTTGTTTTCTTCCAGGCAAGCTCCCCATCCCTCCATTGATGCATCTGTGTACATCGTTAACTGAGGATGGGGAGGTGACAACGTCACCACCACCAGATTTTCTCTCTTCATCCACCATTGAAGGTGGTGAATAAGAGGTTCCAACACTGACACCCTTGAGTCCAGGAAACCCGTACCCTGGGTCCAGTGTGTCATGAGAAATAACTGGATCGGCCGCCGGCGTAAGGTTGCCTGCGGAATGACTGGTTCCAAAGAAACCATCAACCCCACCATTCTCAAGTAGACCTGTGCCAGGACATGACGACTGTTGAACACTGACTGTATGACTGAGATGAGTATTTCTACTCTCTCTCTTGAGATGGATAAACATATCCTATCTCTAGATCGAAGAACATGCCCAGGTAAAAAAACTTCTGGGATGGAGTCAGCTCTGACTTTTGAAAGTTGATTATCCAGCCTAGATCTGTAAGAGTTTTCAAAACTATCTCCAGATTTGCTGATAGACTTTTTTGAGTGTGTGCCTTTAACAGCCAGTCGTCTATGTACGTGTGGATTGCTATGTGACTCCTGCGGAGGTATGACATCATAGCTTGGACCACTCGAGTGAGGACCCGAGGAGCCGTCGATATACCAAATGGGAGAACCCTGAATTCCCATTGGCTGCCCTGAAATCCAAATCTCAGGAACAGACGAAAGCTCTTCGCAATGGGAATGTGAAAATAGGCATCTTTTAGATCTATTGATGCTGTCCCAATTCCCTTCCTCAATCCTGCTAACACCGTTCTCACAGTTTCGATTTTGAAACTTGGTGTGAGGATAAACCTGTTGAGAGGTTTGAGGTTGAGAATTGGTCTCTACCCTCCAGTGCTTTTTGTCACTAGGAACACGATTGAATAATAACCCAGACATTTTTGTGCCGGTTGAATAGCGCGTTTTAGTATGAGGCATTGAATTTCTTCCTCTATACACAACCGCTGATCTGGATCTCTTGGATTTTGAGTCCAGATCGGAACCAGAGACAGGCGCGATGGCTGATTTGAAATCCAGTCGGGATGGTAACCGACTGAAAGTCATCGCAAGACTGAGAGGTCCTGAGTAACCCGCTCCCACTCTTGCATGTGGAAGGCCAGACGGCCTCCCACGGGTGCACCTAAGGACCGAGGTGGACCCGAGAAGTGGAAGAGAAGCCCTGTCTCTGGTGGCTGTCCTAGCAGCACTGGTGTGGTCTTTTTGAGAGGCGACCCATCAGGTTCAGCTCCCAGGACCCCGCACTCCTCTACCAGCGCCATGCGCACCTCGGTACGCAGGCTGTCTGGTGGATTGCGCTGGAGGAGCCTGCGCTCCCCCCTAGCTGGCTTACGCTGTCGTTGCCGTGGCCGACGCTGCGTAGGTGGTTGGCCTCTGACAAGGCCACCACCACCTCTAGCCTGCTGAGGGTGGAAGGCAGGGGGTCCTGCTCGAACACGCTCCCTGCGGAGCACTTCAAACTGCTCTCGCAGCGCCCTCTGGCTGTTCACCAGGTTCACGGTTTGTTGGAGGTGCAGACATCCTTCACCTCCAAACAACCCTGGACCTGCCATCGGCGTCCTAAGAAGCCGATTGTACAGGTCCTGCGAGGGGCACAAATTGTCAAGGGCAAATGTGCGCCTCGCCCGTAAACTCCTGGTTACGGATCTCATCATGCAGTCCAGAGCCAGGTTAATGCCGTCCTGGATGGCTCTCTGGACAGCAAGAGGAGAAGTTTGGCGGATCACGGATGCTGCTACTACCCCCGGTAGCAGCTGGGAAATGTGCGAGAGAGCCGAGATGGCTCCTCTCGTACTTTCCTCGGTGTCCCGCAGCGCGGAATTAGCGTTGCGCAGGGCGCTAGCGCACAAGGGTCCCGTGTCAGACTGGGACCCAGGCCGCGTGTCTTCGCCCAAAGCCGCACGGTCATCCGTGCAAGGCTTTGGAACGACGCCATACTTCTGATATAGATCAGAACTTATACAGCAGCGTCGTGCCACCTCGCGAGGGGCCTTCGCAAGGCATCCTTTCGGCAGAATGGACGTCTCTGCCGCAATGAACATATCAACGATATGCAGGTCTCTGCCGCAGTGAACATATCAACGATATGCTCCGCATACGGCAGAGATGGCATGGTGCTCGTCACCGGTTTCCATCCCAACCACGGGCGCTGGTCCCGCTGGGAAGCCGGTGGATCCACCTGGAGTTCTGGCTTGATGTTCACCAGCCATTGGCAAGCATCCAGCCAGTCTTCCTCGGTGGCCACCTGTGAATGTTCGACGAGCCTAGGGCCTTCGTCGTCCTCAACCACATTCACTGGTGGGGTAATGACCGGAGCTGAAGATACTCCTGGAAAGCCAGGGAAGCCATACGGACCCGCAAGGGACGGCAGGGCTTGCGCCGTGGCTATTCCAGGAGCCGGATCTACAGCGTCATGGGAAGCTAAAAGCATGACGTCACAGTCCGGGCCTTCCTCACGGTAACTCTCGGCAAGCCGAGGGATACGGTATGGACGGCCATCGCCTCCTAGCCGGCCTAGTCGTTGAGCCGTGAAACCCACTCCCAAAGAAGTAGTTCCATGGAAAAGGTCACCCATGGGCCACTGTGGGGCCCATAGGAATCCATTTCCATGGTCCTCGACTCATCGGTAGGCCATAACAGTGTCCTCTTCTTCCTGCCCAGAAAGATTAGACACCAAGCTTGAAAAGGGATCAAGCTCGGCCTGGGCAGGAGGGATATCGCGTGAGGCGCTGATACCCTTAGCCTCAGGCTGCTCTAGAGCACTCGATAAGCGAGCACCCGAGGCCATGGCTTTCGCTCCCGGGTCCACGGGCGAGACAAGCCGTAGCGCCGGACCAACGGGAGCCGTCTCTGGGTCTATAACGAAAACTGGTTCGCTAAGAGAACCAGACCCAGAGACGGGAACACTCTGTCCCGGAGCAAATGAAGAAGACTATGACGAACCTGACCCGGGAAGCAAGCTGTGAAGCAACTCCGGGACAAGATCCGTGATCGTCTTCTTCATTTCTCCCATCATTTCAAGATGGAAGACCGCCATGTCTGGCATGGATGCCTTCCTCTTTTTACCACATTCTTTTTCCAGACGCCTCTTCTCGTCTGCCGCCCGGTCTTTCACCTGCTGATTTAAAAAATCAGTCATAACCTCCACTCGCCACGACTCACACATGGCAATTTAGAAGGGGCCCGCATGTACTGAACCTAGTGCAGTCATGAGGGAAAAGCGGGCTTTCATGAAATGGTGGCAGGAAGGGAATTTGTTCTCAATTACCCTCTGAAACAACACAAATGGAAACAATTAGTTTTCAGTTATGACGAACCAAAAAACCAATTGCAGAAGGCTAATAAGATCCATAAGGAAAACTTTGACCATCAAATGAAAGGATAAGCCAGGGCCATAGAAATAACTATAGGCCTGACAAAAGGTAAACAAATCCTAAAAACTTTGTATACTTCTTTTAGAAGACTAGGGAGATATTATAATTTGAACTTGAATACTTGAGGCAAATTTTTAGACTTCACAGCTCAAAACAGAGATTCATTAGTAATTGAACTTTATAAACACAATGAACCTATGCAAACCATCAAGAGAGATAAATAACTCAACACTCAGTCAAAAAATTTCAAAAATTATTAGAAATAAAATGACTGAAAATTTTTCTCTCTCCTAAATAAACCTCATAAGATGACTTCTCAGAAGTCTGATGAACAACAACAGGAATACCTGATCCTGAATCCAAAACCCTGTGGTTGGGGGAGAATGTGGAAAAATTACTTCTTATGGTAATAATTCCCTCTGCAAACTCATAATAAATTAGGACCCAGAAACAAAGTATAAACATTGTTCAAAATAAAAGATACACTTCAAATATCAGCTCTTGTGTCTGAAAAACAAAGCACAACATGCGTTAGCTAATATATAGGCCTCCCCCAAAAAGAGCTAGCCTAATAAAGATGTATCCACGAGTTAGCACGAATCCCTGAAACACCACCCAAGTCAACACGAAAATTTGTTATCAATAAATTTATTAAAGTACTAATGGCTTGGACCGGGAGAATCCTCCGGCGACTTGGCAGCATCAGACATACTAATATTCAGTCAAAACACGTTGCAAAACAACTCAAACCTTCAAAAAGACAGAAAGCAAAAGCAAGGCTAGAAAGCGTGTTGCAATGGCAGGTCAATATTTTAAGAAGAGAATGAGTCAGCCACGCGTATGTGCGAGTTTGGGCTGCACATCCGCTGGACTGTCAGTTGTGTAACCTGCCCAGTGGGGGCGGTTTCTTTTTAATTCTGAGTATTATTGAAGCTAGGTCGATATTTAGGAAATATCAGAGTATCAGGGTGGTAAGTATACTCTTGATGTGAAATGGGCATTCCAGAAGATCATAACTGAGGCTGGTTTTGGCCGGCATGACTATTAAAGGGTTAATGAAGCATGTTTTTTTTACACCTGTTAGCGCTTACAATTATAGAGATGGTGACTGGTTCAACCTTATACAAGGTCCGCTTGTCGAAAGGATCGAATAGTTCATGCCTCATCACCTCTGGTTGTAACACATATCCACATCTGCAAAGAAAGAATTAAAACAAATAAAATACCATATATTTTCCAGGAAGTTGGCAACTGAAATTTTCTATACGACAAAGCATAATAATAAAACTATTATTATTTTAATATATTATTAAATATTAAATATTATTTTATATGAGGCACAAGATGTATATGTTGCAGCAACATTCTAGAGGCCTGGGCCTACACTTGTCAAGCCTTCAGGTAATTTTGAACAATTTTAACAGGCCATCTAATAGAAGGATTAACTTCTATCTATGCCCCGCCAATTTCTAGCTAAGCTCCACCCACTTTCTGTGTTCGAATCAATTTATACACTCTGAAACATGAATTAGTAAAATTCCAATTTCAAGGTAACAATACATGTAAGCTGTTAAATATTTTAAAACTAATTTGACTGGGAGCTATTACTACACTCCCAGTCAAATTAATTTCAAAATATTCAACAGAATGTTTATTAAATTGTAAATTTATCAAAGGCATATAATTTGTACACCTGATAGACGTTTCGCGCTTCATGACGGAGTCATAATACATTATTATGATTGTGACATCAGCTTACATGTGATGTAATTGAGTATGATGTCTTATACCTGACTGACATTTCTTTGGATTCCGTCATTTTAACATGCTATCTAATTCTGAGATCGGACACTGTACGTCCGACGCCGCATGTTGTTCAGATCGCTAACTCGGGCCATCATCCGCTTTCCACAGGGCTCGGCAAAAATGGGCCAGATTATTTTTGTACAATATTATGATTAATCATTTTGTGAAGCATTCGAGAATGATATGCCAACTAAGCTAATCTTGAATCTTCTTAGTAAATTCCTCCAAATATGGAGCACCTCCTTTCAGGAGTAGAAAGTTCACATTGTGAGTGAATATAGATAAGTAAACAGTTAATCACGCAGGCACGTCGATATCCAAGGCAGCGGAGACAAGGTTACATAGATAGCTAATTCATGGAATAAACTTTGATTTCAGCTACTACAGGTCACATGTAGCTGTCAAAGGAGACATTTTCATCTGCTATTGACAATAAAGAGAGTAATTAGAAATAAAACTGTCAATTACCTTCCATTATCGAGGAATCGTCCTTGATTGAGCTGCATTGGCCTGTCAGATGTCTGATAGTTGAGAGCTACCAATTGAGAGCCTGTATTCCAGATACCGACTGGGTCATAGTTAGATGAATCTACTCGCTGACCTTTGGGATAAACTCGACTCAACTGATTACGATTATATGTGGACAAAGTCAAGGAAAGTAAATATGTACTGTGAAAGTATTAAAACAACACAGTGATTGAGCATAAAAGTACATTAATTCCACTCTCCCTCAACCATCAACCCCAATATCAACAATCTCCCACAAGATTCACACATTTCTCTGTGATAATATAATAATAAACTTTCACCCACCCCTCATCCCTCAGTCTTAACTGTCCAATTTTTCAAAATCTTTTAGACACTGAACTGGTGTATACTTTGGAAAACAATCTTGGTGGAAGCATCCTTCAGAGTGGAAACGGTTAACACTCACACACAAACATGAATCACAACTCCCACCTCTCCCCAATCTCAACTACCACAACCACACAATTCACACACTGCAGATAATAATAACTATATTATGTAACATGAAATTGCAATATTTCAACATCACGGTACCCTTACAGCAAACCTGTTGAATATTTTGAAACCAATTTCTCACAACAGCAAGTAAATTCATTTCTAAAACATTCAAATATCTGATCATGCAGATTGAAAGCGCTATGATCTGTGAATGTATGAATACAGATTGAAAGCGCTATGATCTGAGAATGTATCAATACAGAAATGAACATTTGGGTGGGATGTGATGTTTCTTCAATGTCAAGGATATTCTGTGAAGAGTTTGCCCCGAGCTTTGTTTACATATCTTTCAACTTTGGTTTCAGGAAATGAAGACATCTCATAAAAACTGCCAGGAATTTCTAAAAAGATAGAAATAAAATACTTATGTGTGGATATATATGATAGTATGAACTTAACCCTTACCACTCCGATGTTAAAATTCTATTTTTTAAAAGTTCGACAGCGAAGAATCTGGTGCATATTTTTTCAACAATTTTGGTGGATGATGTTGCTGTCCACGGCAGCACCATCCACCACCAAATTGATTAAAATATGAACACCAGTTCATCTTTTAATTCAATTTGAAAATTAAAAAATTTGACAGTGGTAACATTTAAGAATATATCTATATACGTAATTAAATTAATATATAAATAATCGAATAGCATCTACATTATCTACCAAAATGCAGATCAGCATGCGCGCATGAAAGCACGCATGTGCAGCATACACATGCCAAAGGCAGCAACAGCTTCCAATCAAAGCTAATTTCAAAATATTCAACAGCTTACCTGCATAGTTACCTTGAAATAAGAAAATTTATAAAAAATTTCACGAGTGAGATGACATACTTACCTCTCTAACACTCTTGATATACTAGTATATCGGCTCTAAATTCAATAATATTCAGAATTATAAAAAGTTAGGTGCCCCTAATAGGCAGGGGGATGTACACAATCATGCACATGACAGACCCCACCTACTGCGAATGCGCATACTGGCACTTCCGTTACTAGATATTGGCTGACATAGAAGCAACTATTCAAATAAGCGAGGGACCAGGGCTCCGTGGGGTGGAGAGGCCAGGATCATGTTAGGGAGGTAAGTATGTCATCTCACTCGTGAAAAAGAAATCTGATAAATTTTCTTATTTCACATCATGAGAACATACTCCCTAACACTCTTGATAAAAGCCAGAATTTGAAAGTAAATTTGGCAGGAGGGAGGCAAGGTCCTGAAACCCAGTACACCCTTGAAGCGACTAGCTCTTTGAATTTTCAAGAGATTTAAAACATCTGAAATTGTGTCTGAAAACACAACCAGGAGTAGAATTTTGCATCGGATAATCGACCGATGAAGAGAGATTGATCAAAAGGCAAATGCGCTCCACCACTCCCCTCCCCCTCACCCCCCCCCCCTCTTTCTGAGGAAGGATAGGAAAAAACACTGCTTTAAATGACTAGCACATTCTCTAATACTTGATGAAAAGTATTACTAGACATTGGAAAAAGAAGAATTGCTTCATTTTCAAAACCCTCTGAAAGAACCACAATTAGGAGACATAAACCATCACCATATTAAATAAAAAATATGACACCATCACCAAGACAAAAAACAAAATGGTCACATATACTGACCTCTGATGTCTTGGGCGTGGAAATCATCTCTTCCCCCACCGGATGAAGAGAATGATACCAGAAATTGTAGGGATTCCCTACCAACAAATGTGATATTTGAAAATAGCAGAGGAGGAAAACTAATTACAAATATTTACTTCCACATTATTTTCTGAGGACTGAGATGGCGAGCGGGTTGGAAGTGTCACTGAGGTAATTGTCGGTAAAACTTGATTCACAGTGCCACTGACATAATGTCTTCACACCATTAAATAATGCCGTGGAAGTTACCACACCACGGACACTATGAGCCTTGGCTCTATCTACTTGTTTTCCAGAGGCTGTCTTATGATAGAATTGAATGCATTCTACTATCCATCTGGAAATAGTCTCTTGACGCCCTACCATGGGGTTAAATATATGACAACCATAGGGAGTATGGGTCCGTCCGCCAAACCCGAGTTCTTCTTTTGTACTTATTTAAAGCATGGATAGGACACCATGCCTTAGCACCAGAATCATATCTGGTTACGGCAGGTAAAATAATAAGCTGACCCGGATATTTTAAAGATTGATTCTTAGCCAAGAAATTCAATCTCGGTAGAAGCTTAAGGCTTTCACCAGTAACTATATAACGGTCAGGCTCAGCAGACAAGGCATGAATTTCCCTTCTGCGTCTGGCTGATGCTGCCGCAACTAAAAATACAGTTTTAAGTGTCAATAATTTTATAGAAATAGCACTAAGTAGTTCAAAAGATTTATCACTCAAAACTTGAAGAACCAGAGAAAGACTCCATGATGGTGTCAGTGAAGGATTTTTCGGTCTGAGATTGCCCATACCTTTGATAAGAGTATTTAAAACACTTACTTCATCACTTCCCCTCTTTGCCAAGCAAGAGATAACAGTCATTAATGCTGATTTACATCCAGCAATAGAATTAGGCTTAAGACTATAGGCATCATACAGGTGACAGAGAAAATCAGCTACTACCTGAATAGATGCAGCCATTGGATTGATACATCTCTTTGGGAACCATTCTGCAAATCTGTTGATTTTATAATTATATGCTCTGGAGGTTGACCCCCTACTGGCTCTGGCCATGAAATTGGCTGCTTGCTCAGAAAAGCCCTCCTTAATCGCAGATTTTTTGACAACAGCCAAGCAGTTATTGAAACATTGACGGATTGTTGTGAAGGGTCTTGCCCTGGAAGATAATATTGTCCATTAGAGGCAGAGGAACCAGGACCACGTGTCATGCGAT
>CM067367.1:101322434-101345547 GCA_034401795.1 Chaetoderma sp. LZ-2023a
CATGACACGTGTGTTCAGCACACAAGAATTCGGACATTAACTCGCCCCCCCAGTGCTTACATATGTCACAATTAACCAATGGACCACAAGGGCTACATTGATAGCACAGATGCGGCCAGAACTTTACATGAAGAAAACGACCACAGGACGCGCAACCCGGTCCCTGAAACAGGGCAAAGGACAAGGAGTATGAGCAACTAGTTAAGCTTAGAAACTCAATCCAACTCAAAGAGAAGGAAAAACGATCATAAAGATCAATATACATCAGAAACCAGCATAGCGCTTGAATAAGCTGATAAACACATAGCCAGGCTGATTATGACGTCATTAATCCCGTGACAGGAAAAATTCGATCCCAACAAAACATCCAAGTGCAAGGACGAATTGTATGCTGAATGGATAAGTCGACTACACAACCATCAGATACATATAGATAACTCTTTTTCTGGCAAAAATGTTAATTATCTCCCTTTGTTTGTTTACAATAATTAACATCACCACATTATCAATAACTAGATACCTGACACTTTGTATAGACAAACCATCCAACGTGACGAACCGGAGAACTCCACCATCTGCACGCCTCTTAACTCTCTCCACCTCATGGGGAAGGAATTGGATCAAGAGGGCAAAGTGAGAAGACCTTTATACTAGGCCTCCAACTCACTGGACATATTTTTCATTTGGTTAGATAACCTAACAGAGTTAGTAGGAAATGGAACCATGGTGGAGAGAAAACTAACTCTCTGCTACTGTGATGTCACCACCTAGCGTCATACAGACCTGTGGACATAACAGAAAGAGAAATTAGTCCTAGGTAGCACCGAGTTGACATAAACCAACTAACTAAGGCGCTTATCACGGTAAACGCGAGTCCCGGAAACACAATACACCGGAAGAAAACTCGCTAATTTTACTAGAAGTCACCTGATTTAAAGGTCCTAAGTCCTCCTGTGGCGAAGTGTTTCCTCCTGCCATACAAATCAGACACTATCACACCAAAAGATACACCAAATAACAGTTTAAGAGCAAAAAAGCTGATGACTCAAAAAGACATGTGTGTTCTCTTTGCCAATAATCTAGCAAAGAGGAAGTGCTAGTCTGCGCATGCGCGGTGGTGGGGGGCTGGCATCCGCCAGACTACGCTCTGACTCCCTGCCCAGTAGGGGCACCTAACTGTTTTAAATCTGAGTGTTTATTGAGTGAAAGCCAATATTTAGCAATATCAAAAGTATTAGGGAGGTAAGTATACTCTTGAAGTGAAAATTAGGCTATACAGAGAAGAACTCCGATCTGTCACTCAAGCATCTGATGTCATAGTCAAATACGTCTCTTTGTTAGACGATGTTATAATCAAATGACATAGGTCTGACATGAAAGTGGCATAGCTCCTACAGTAACAATCTGAATGGAGGAATCCAGTTTTAGTTATGCCCCACCCATCTCTAGCTACGCTCCACCCACACTTCGCCTGTGTTGCCTCTCTGAATCTCAATTTCCAGAAAACTATACAGGTATGCTGTTGAATATTTTGAAAATAATTTGAAAATATTCGACAGTATGTTTATTAAACAGTAAAAAGATACAATCCGTACAACAATGCTTAGTCTGTCATCAATTAAACATTTGTGATGAACTTATCTACCTCATTTATTAGGTAGTTGATTATGATGTCATCCTACAGGTCACGCAGTTGATTATGACATCATATGATTGATGGATAAACTGGAATCATCCATTGTATGTCTTTGGTGAATTTACAATTTAATAAGCATTGTGTTGACTATTTTGGAACTAATTTGACTGGGAGCTGCCATATTAGTATCAAAATATTCAACAGCCTAGTGTAGTTAACTTAACCCTTTCATCGATGAATTCCTATATTTCATTTTCAAGGCAACCATACAGGAAAACTGTTTAAGGCAGCAACGGCTTCCAGGCAAATGAGTTTCAAAATATTCAACAAAATAAGTTTTATATCGTAAGGAATCTATCTTTTCAGGGATTTGTCGGTGAAACGGTTGAAATTGAGATTCTGGGAATTCAGTGTTCAAAGAGTTAAAATTTATTCAAACGCACATTCAAAGTGGGCGGCGCCTAGATAGAAATGGGTGGGGAATAGGTGAAAATGGATCCCTCTATTAGCATGTATGGTAGTTAGCTTTACGTATAAATGGCGATGGTAGTCGCTATACCTACATCTAGTGGCTGTTTTATATTTGTTGTTGTCATACTCAGCACCAGCAATTTCTATTTCCACAAATGGACTGGCGATGCCACGGCCAGCCTTGACTAAGTGCCGAGCTGCAATAACCTGCAGAGAAAACAAGAAAGCAGTGATTCATAGGTACTAGTGCTGTAAGATTAGCACTCTAAGGGTTGTCAATCAGATATGAAATTGATTACTTAGAACGGTTTAACTTTAATGGTCAAATTTGGTCAAGAAAATTGAAATATCTGCCTATTGAATGTCCATGTACGGGCTAAGAGAATACAATTTTTGAAAATGTATCACTGTAATGACCGGTTCGGTTACCGACCCAGTCATTCCAGTGGTCAAATTTCAAAGATTGTATTCCCTTGACCTGCAAATAAATGAAATCACGGATATCTTTTTTTCCTGAGAGAATTGATACTTACCACCCTGATACTATATTGATATTTCCTAAATATCGAGCTAGCTTCAATAATACTCAGAATTAAAAAGAAACTCCCGCCCCCCCCCCCCCCCCCCCCCCCCCCCCCTCTGGGCAGGTTACACAACTGAGTCCAGCGGATGTGCAGCCCAAACTCGCACATGCGCGGGGCTGACTCATTCTATTCCAAAATATTGGCTGACCTAATTGCAACATAAAACGCCGATAGACCGAGCCTCTGTGGGCCGGAGAGGCCGGGATCGTATCAGAGTGGTAAGTATCAACTCTTTCATGAAAAAAGAAATCTGTGATTTCGTTTATTTCACATCAAGAATATACTTACCACCCTGATACCTTATGATATAGCCAGAATTCGTAAGAGCATTCGGCGGGAGGGAGGCGAAGGTCAGAAGACTGGCTCATCCCTGGAAGAGCAAGCGTTTGCTTTTGGAGCACAACAAACATCTGAAATTGCGTATGTAAACACAATCAGGAAATGATTTGGACATCCGATAACACGACCGATGTTGAGAGTCCCCCCCCCCCCTCTTTTAAAGAGGGAGCGATGACCTCAATGTCCTATACGCTCTCTATGTACTCGTGCCAAAGTACTATAAGACATCGGATGAAAGCTTCATTTCGTATACTCTCAGATGGAACCACAAAGAACATAAAACCATCACCATTTTAGTAAGTAATATAAAAAAAACGTGACAAAAAATAACCATCACCAAATATAGGACTAACCTATTTTGACACGATTCCCCTTTGATCACCGCTGGCGATGATAGGCACAGTACGGAAAAGCGGGGATTCCCCCCCCCCCCCACAAAATTGCACTGAGTGTGAGTCAATGGCCTTATGTACAATATTTACAAATTTATATACAGATTTAACGTTTATGTAAAATCGATAAGGCAAGTGGATTTGATGTGTCACGTAGATAATGATTTGTAAAACTAGACTCACAGTGCCATTGTGCTACTGAGATAATGTCATCCACCGGCACTCCGTTAAACAGAGCCGTGGATGTCACTACGCCACGGACACTGTGAGCCTTGGCCATGTCAACTTGTTTACCCGTGGTGGCTTTGTGGCAACGCTGGATGCGTTCCACAATCCACCTAGAAATGGTATCTTTAGAAGCTCTCCCATGGGGTTCAATGTAAGATAGCCATAAAGCACTAGGGTCTGTCCGCCATTCCTGTGTACGTTGTTTATAACACGTTAATGCACGGACTGGAACCAAGCCTTTAAATTAGGATCAAACCTAGACAAAGCGGGTAAAACTATAGGCTGAGCAGGATATTTTAAAGACTGGTTCTTCACCCATAAAGTTAACTCTAGGTAGAAGCCTAAGGCCTTCCCCTGTCACCACAAAACGGTCTTGCTCTGCTGACAAAGCATGTATTTCACTTCTTCGTCCGGCTGAAGCTGCAGCAATCAGAAAAACTGTTTTAAGCATCAACATTTTCATGGAAATTGAGCTTAATGGTTCAAAGGGTTTATCTGCTAATAATTGAAGTACTAACGATAAACTCCAAGACAGGATCACTGGAGGATTCCTTGGTCTTAGATTACCCATGCCTTTGATTAAAGTATTTTGATTACATACTTCATCACTTCCCCTAATAGCCAAGCAAGGGATAACTGACATTAAAGCTGACGTAGTCAGCAATAGAGTTAGGCTTGAGGCTATAAGCATCAAAAAGGTGACAGAGGAAATCGGCAACTACCTGAATAGATGCTTCCATTGGATTAATACAACTTTTTGAGCACCATTCAGCAAATCTGTTGATTTAATAATTATATGCTCTGTAGGTTGACCCCCTTCTGGCTTTTGTCATAAACATGGCTGCTTGCTCAGAAAAACCCTCCTTAACTGCTGATTCCTTGACAACATCCATGAAATCAATTGGAACATTGACGGGTTGTTGTGCAAGGCCTTGCCCTGGAAGATTATGTTGTCCATCAGAGGCAGAGGAACAGGATTGCAGACCAGAAGGTCCAGCAGATCTGTATACCATGATCGGCTTGGCCAATTTGGGGCGATCAGAAGCCTGATTTTCTGGAGAACCTTTGGAATCAGGATTGGTGGCAGGAATGTGTATGCATACATTCCCTCCCAACTGATAGCTAATGCATCTATTGCGATAGCGATCGGATCTGGAATCGGAGAGATGTACGTCATCATCTTCGCATTCTTGTTCGTTGCGAATAAATCTATGTTGGGCTTGCCCCAGTGGTTGAACAGGCGATCCGCCACACATTGATTTAGTTGCCATTCCGTGGGAAGAATGCTCATTCTTCGACTCAATGAGTCTGCTAATAGATTTAGCCTTCCCGGAATATGAACTGCTTTCAGGGAAATCCCGTGACCTAGGCACCAGCAAAGCAGTTTCCACGTCATCATACAGAGACTGGGCGACTTCGTTCCGCCCTGGCGGTTTATGTAGCTCACTACTGTTGTATTGTCTGATCGAACCAGAACACTCTTGCCCTTGACCTTCTCTAGGAAGTGTTCCATGGCTAAGACTACTGCTCGCATTTCCAGCAGATTGATATGTTCTCTTGACTGATCCAGATTCCAAAGCCCTGATACTTTGTTTTCTTCCAGGCAAGCTCCCCATCCCTCCATTGATGCATCTGTGTACATCGTTAACTGAAGATGGGGAGGTGACAACGTCACCACCACCAGATTTTCTCTCTTCATCCACCATTGAAGGTGGTGAATAAGAGGTTCCAACACTGACACCCTTGAGTCCAGGAAACCCGTACCCTGGGTCCAGTGTGTCATGAGAAATAACTGGATCGGCCGCCGGCGTAAGGTTGCCTGAGGAATGACTGGTTCCAAAGAAACCATCAACCCCAACATTCTCAAGTAGACCTGTGCCAGGACATGACGACTGTTGAACACTGACTGTATGACTGAGATGAGTATTTCTACTCTCTCTCTCTCTCTCTCTTGAGATGGATAAACATATCCTATCTCTAGATCGAAGAACATGCCCAGGCAAAAAAACTTCTGGGATGGAGTCAGCTCTGACTTTTGAAAGTTGATTATCCAGCCTAGATCTGTAAGAGTTTTCAAAACTATCTCCAGATTTGCTGATAGACTTTTTTGAGTGTGTGCCTTTAACAGCGAGTCGTCTATGTACGTGTGGATTGCTATGTGACTCCTGCGGAGGTATGACATCATAGCTTGGACCACTCGAGTGAGGACCCGAGGAGCCGTCGATATACCAAATGGGAGAACCCTGAATTCCCATTGGCTGCCCTGAAATGCAAATCTCAGGAACAGACGAAAGCTTTTCGCAATGGGAATGTGAAAATAGGCATCTTTTAGATCTATTGATGCTGTCCCCATTCCCTTCCTCAATCCTGCTAACACCGTTCTCACAGTTTCGATTTTGAAATTTGGTGTGAGGATAAACCTGTTGAGAGGTTTGAGGTTGAGAATTGGTCTCTACCCTCCAGTGCTTTTTGTCACTAGGAACACGGTTGAATAATAACCCAGACATTTTTGTGCCGGTTGAATAGCGCGTTTTAGTATGAGGCATTGAATTTCTTCCTCTATACACAACCGTTGATCTGGATCTCTTGGATTTTGAGTCCAGATCGGAACCAGAGACAGGCGCGATGGCTGATTTGAAATCCAGTCGGGATGGTAACCGACTGAAAGTCATCGCAAGACTGAGAGGTCCTGAGTAACCCGCTCCCACTCTTGCATGTGGAAGGCCAGACAGCCTCCCACGGGTGCACCTAAGGACCGAGGTGGACCCGAGAAGTGGAAGAGAAGCCCTGTCTCTGGTGGCTGTCCTAGAAGCACTGGTGTGGTCTTTTTGAGAGGCGACCCATCAGGTTCAGCTCCCAGGACCCCGCACTCCTCTACCAGCGCCATGCGCACCTCGGTACGCAAGCTGTCTGGTGGATTGCGCTGGAGTCTGCGCTCCCCCTAGCTGGCTTACGCTGTCGTTGCCGTGGCCGACGCTGCGTAGGTGGTTGGCCTCTGACAAGGCCACCACTACCTCTAGCCTGCTGAGGGTGGAAGGCAGGGGGTCCTGCTCGAACACGCTCCATGCGGAGCACTTCAAACTGCTCTCGCAGCGCCCTCTGGCTGTTCACCAGGTTCACGGTTTGTTGGAGGTGCAGACATCCTTCACCTCCAAACAACCCTGGACCTGCCATCGGCGTCCTAAGAAGCCGATTGTACAGGTCCTGCGAGGGGCACAAATTGTCAAGGGCAAATGTGCGCCTCGCCCGTAAACTCCTGGTTACGGATCTCATCATGCAGTCCAGAGCCAGGTTAATGCCGTCCTGGATGGCTCTCTGGACAGCAAGAGGAGAAGTTTGGCGGGTCACGGATGCTGCTACTACCCCCGGTAGCAGCTGGGAAATGTGCGAGAGAGCCGAGATGGCTCCTCTCATACTTTCCTCGGTGTCCCGCAGCGCGGAATTAGCGTTACGCAGGGCGCTAGCGCACAAGGGTCCCGTGTCAGCCTGGGACCCAGGCCGCGTGTCTTCGCCCAAAGCCGCACGGTCATCCGTGCAAGGCTTTGGAACGACGCCATACTTCTGCTATAGATCAGAACTTATACAGCAGCGCCGTGCCCTCGCGAGGGGCCTTCGCAAGGCATCCTTTCGGCAGAATGGACGTCTCTGCCGCAGTGAACATATCAACGATATGCTCCGCATACGGCAGAGATGGCATGGTGCTCGTCACCGGTTTCCCTCCCAACCACGGGCGCTGGTCCCGCTGGGAAGCCGGTGGATCCACCTGGAGTTCTGGCTTGATGTTCACCAGCCATTGGCAAGCATCCAGCCAGTCTTCCTCGGTGGCCACCTGTGAATGTTCGACGAGCCTAGGGCCTTCGTCGTCCTCAACCACATTTACTGGTGGGGTAATGGCCGGAGCTGAAGATACTCCTGGAAAGCCAGGGAAGCCATACAGACACGCAAGGGACGGCATGGCTTGCGCCGTGGCTATTCCAGGAGCCGGATCTAGGGCGTCATGGGAAGCTAAAAACATGACGTCACAGTCCGGGCCTTACTCACGGTAACTCTCGGCAAGCCGAGGGATACGGTATGGACGGCCATCGCCTCCTAGCCGGCCTAGTCGTTGAGCCATGAAACCCACTCCCAAAGAAGTAGTTCCATGGAAAAGGTCACCCGACTCATCGGTAGGCCATAACAGTGTCCTCTTCTTCCTGCCCAGAAAGATTAGACGCCAAGCTTGAAAAGGGATCAAGCTCGGCCTGGGCAGGAGGGATATCGCGTGAGGCGCTGATACCCTTAGCCTCAGGCTTCTCTAGAGCACTCGATAAGCGAGCGCCCGAGGCCATGGCTTTCGCTCCCGGGTCCACGGGCGAGACAAGCCTTAGCGCCGGACCAATGGGAGCCGTCTCTGGGTCTATAACGAAAACTGGTTCGCTAAGAGAACACTCTGTCCCGGAGCAAATGAAGAAGACAATGACGAACCTGACCCGGGAAGCAAGCTGTGAAGCAACTCCGGGACAAGATCCGTGATCGTCTTCTTCATTTCTCCCATCATTTCAAGATGGAAGACCGCCATGTCTGGCATGGATGCCTTCCTCTTTTTACCACATTCTTTTTCCAGACGCCTCTTCTCGTCTGCCGCCCGGTCTTTCACCTGCTGATTTAAAAAATCAGTCATAACCTCCACTGGCCACGACTCACACACATGGAAATTTAGAAGGGGCCCGCATGTACTGAACCTAGTGCAGTCATGAGGGAAAAAGCGGGCCTTCATGAAATGGTGGCAGGAAGGGAATTTGTTCTCAATTACCCTCTGAAACAACACAAATGGAAACAAATAGTTTTCAGTTATGACGAACCAAAAAACCAATTGCAGAAGGCTAATAAGATCCATAAGGAAAACTTCGACCATCAAATGAAAGGATAAGCCAGGGCCATAGAAATAACTATAGGCCTGACAAAAGGTAAACAAATCCTAAAAACTTTGTATACTTCTTTTAGAAGACAAGGGAGACATCAGAATTTGAACTTGAATACTTGAGGCAAATTTTTAGACTTCACAGCTCAAAACAGAGATTCATTAGTAATTGAACTTTATAAACACAATGAACCTATGCAAACCATCAAGAGAGATAAATAACTCAACACTGTCAAAAAATTTCAAAAATTATTAGAAATAAAATGACTGAAAATTTTTCTCTCTCCTAAATAAACCTCATAAGATGACTTCTCATAGTTCTGAGGACAAGTGAAGTCTGATGAACAACAACAGGAATACCTGATCCTGAATCCAAAACCCTGTGGTTGGGGGAGAATGTGGAAAAATTACTTCTTATGGTAATAATTCCCTCTGCAAACTCATAATAAATTAGGACCCAGAAACAAAGTATAAACATTGTTCAAAATAAAGGATACACTTCAAATATCAGCTCATGTGTCTGAAAAACAAAGCACAACATGCGTTAGCTAATATATAGGCCTCCCCCAAAAAGAGCTAGCCTAATAAAGATGTATCCACGAGTTAGCACAAATCCCTGAAACACCACCCAAGTCAACACGAAAATTTGTTATCAAAAAATGTATTAAAGTACTAATGGCTTGGACCGGGAGAATCCTCAGGCGACTTGGCAGCATCAGACATACCAATATTCAGTCAAAACATGTTGCAAAACAACTCAAACCTTCAAAAAGATAGAAAGCAAAAGCAAGGCTAGAAAGCGTGTTGCAATGGCAGGTCAATATTTTAAGAAGAGAATGAGTCAGCCCCGCGTATGTGCGAGTTTGGGCTGCACATCCGCTGGACTGTCAGTTGTGTAACCTGCCCAGTGGGGGCGGTTTCTTTTTAATTCTGAGTATTATTGAAGCTAGGTCGATATTTAGGAAATATCAGAGTATCAGGGTGGTAAGTATACTCTTGATGTGAAATGGGCATTCCAGAAGATCATAACTGAGGCTGGTTTTGGCCGGCATGACTATTAAAGGGTTAATGAAGCATGTTTTTTTTACACCTGTTAGCGCTTACAATTATAGAGATGGTGACTGGTTCAACCTTATACAAGGTCCGCTTGTCGAAAGGATCGAATAGTTCATGCCTCATCACCTCTGGTTGTAACACATATCCACATCTGCAAAGAAAGAATTAAAACAAATAAAATACCATATATTTTCCAGGAAGTTGGCAACTGAAATTTTCTATATGACAAAGCATAATAATAAAACTATTATTATTTTAATATATTATTAAATATTAAATATTATTTTATATGAGGCACAAGATGTATATGTTGCAGCAACATTCTAGAGGCCTGGGCCTACACTTGTCAAGCCTTCAGGTAATTTTGAACAATTTTAACAGGCCATCTAATAGAAGGATTAACTTCTATCTATGCCCCGCCCATTTCTAGCTAAGCTCCACCCACTTTCTGTGTTCGAATCAATTTATACACTCTGAAACATGAATTAGTAAAATTCCAATTTCAAGGTAACAATACATGTAAGCTGTTAAATATTTTAAAACTAATTTGACTGGGAGCTATTACTACGCTCCCAGTCAAATTAATTTCAAAATATTCAACAGAATGTTTATTAAATTGTAAATTTATCAAAGGCATATAATTTGTACACCTGATAGACGTTTCGCGCTTCATGACGGAGTCATAATACATTATTATGATTGTGACATCAGCTTACATGTGATGTAATTGAGTATGATGTCTTATACCTGACTGACATTTCTTTGGATTCCGTCATTTTAACATGCTATCTAATTCTGAGATCGGACACTGTACGTCCGACGCCGCATGTTGTTCAGATCGCTAACTCGGGCCATCATCCGCTTTCCACAGGGCTCGGCAAAAATGGGCCAGATTATTTTTGTACAATATTATGATTAATCATTTTGTGAAGCATTCGAGAATGATATGCCAACTAAGCTAATCTTGAATCTTCTTAGTAAATTCCTCCAAATATGGAGCACCTCCTTTCAGGAGTAGAAAGTTCACATTGTGAGTGAATATAGATAAGTAAACAGTTAATCACGCAGGCACGTCGATATCCAAGGCAGCGGAGACAAGGTTACATAGATAGCTAATTCATGGATTAAACTTTGATTTCAGCTACTACAGGTCACATGTAGCTGTCAAAGGAGACATTTTCATCTGCTATTGACAATAAAGAGAGTAATTAGAAATAAAACTGTCAATTACCTTCCATTATCGAGGAATCGTCCTTGATTGAGCTGCATTGGCCTGTCAGATGTCTGATAGTTGAGAGCTACCAATTGAGAGCCTGTATTCCAGATACCGACTGGGTCATAGTTAGATGAATCTACTCGCTGACCTTTGGGATAAACTCGACTCAACTGATTACGATTATATGTGGACAAAGTCAAGGAAAGTAAATATGTACTGTGAAAGTATTAAAACAACACAGTGATTGAGCATAAAAGTACATTAATCCCACTCTCCCTCAACCATCAACCCCAATATCAACAATCTCCCACAAGATTCACACATTTCTCTGTGATAATATAATAATAAACTTTCACCCACCCCTCATCCCTCAGTCTTAACTGTCCAATTTTTCAAAATCTTTTAGACACTGAACTGGTGTATACTTTGGAAAACAATCTTGGTGGAAGCATCCTTCAGAGTGGAAACGGTTAACACTCACACACAAACATGAATCACAACTCCCACCTCTCCCCAATCTCAACTACCACAACCACACAATTCACACACTGCAGATAATAATAACTATATTATGTAACATGAAATTGCAATATTTCAACATCACGGTACCCTTACAGCAAACCTGTTGAATATTTTGAAACCAATTTCTCACAACAGCAAGTAAATTCATTTCTAAAACATTCAAATATCTGATCATGCAGATTGAAAGCGCTATGATCTGTGAATGTATGAATACAGATTTAAAGCGCTATGATCTGAGAATGTATCAATACAGAAATGAACATTTGGGTGGGATGTGATGTTTCTTCAATGTCAAGGATATTCTGTGAAGAGTTTGCCCCGAGCTTTGTTTACATATCTTTCAACTTTGGTTTCAGGAAATGAAGACATCTCATAAAAACTGCCAGGAATTTCTAAAAAGATAGAAATAAAATACTTATGTGTGGATATATATGATAGTATGAACTTAACCCTTACCACTCCGATGTTAAAATTCTATTTTTTAAAAGTTCGACAGCGAAGAATCTGGTGCATATTTTTTCAACAATTTTGGTGGATGATGTTGCTGTCCACGGCAGCACCATCCACCACCAAATTGATTAAAATATGAACGCCAATTCATCTTTTAATTCAATTTGAAAATTAAAAAATTTGACAGAGTGGTAACATTTAAGAATATATCTATATACGTAATTAAATTAATATATAAATAATCGAATAGCATCTACATTATCTACCAAAATGCAGATCAGCATGCGCGCATCAAAGCACGCATGTGCAGCATACACATGCCAAAGGCAGCAACAGCTTCCAATCAAAGCTAATTTCAAAATATTCAACAGCTTACCTGCATAGTTACCTTGAAATAAGAAAATCTATAAAAAATTTCACGAGTGAGATGACATACTTACCTCCCTAACACTCTTGATATACTAGTATATCGGCTCTAAATTCAATAATATTCAGAATTATAAAAAGTTAGGTGCCCCTAATAGGCAGGGGGATGTACACAATCATGCACATGACAGACCCCACCTACTGCGAATGCGCATACTGGCACTTCCGTTACTAAATATTGGCTGACATAGAAGCAACTATTCAAATAAGCGAGGGACCAGGGCTCCGTGGGGTGGAGAGGCCGGGATCATGTTAGGGAGGTAAGTATGTCATCTCACTCGTGAAAAAGAAATCTGATAAATTTTCTTATTTCACATAATGAGAACATACTCCCTAACACTCTTGATAAAAGCCAGAATTTGAAAGTAAATTTGGCAGGAGGGAGGCAAGGTCCTGAAACCCAGTACACCCTTGAAGCGACTAGCTCTTTGAATTTTCAAGAGATTTAAAACATCTGAAATTGTGTCTGAAAACACAACCAGGAGTAGAATTTTGCATCGGATAATCGACCGATGAAGAGAGATTGATCAAAAGGCAAATGCGCTCCACCACTCCCCTCCCCCCCCCCTCTTTCTGAGGAAGGATAGGAAAAAACACTGCTTTAAATGACTAGCACATTCTCTAATACTTGATGAAAAGTATTACTAGACATTGGAAAAAGAAGAATTGCTTCATTTTCAAAACCCTCTGAAAGAACCACAATTAGGAGACATAAACCATCACCATATTAAATAAAAAATATGACACCATCACCAAGACAAAAAACAAAATGGTCACATATACTGACCTCTGATGTCTTGGGCGTGGAAATCATCTCTTCCCCCACCGGATGAAGAGAACGATACCAGAAATTGTAGGGATTCCCTACCAACAAATGTGATATTTGAAAATAGCAGAGGAGGAAAACTAATTACAAATATTTACTTCCACATTATTTTCTGAGGACTGAGATGGCGAGCGGGTTGGAAGTGTCACTGAGGTAATTGTCGGTAAAACTTGATTCACAGTGCCACTGACATAATGTCTTCACACCATTAAATAATGCCGTGGAAGTTACCACACCACGGACACTATGAGCCTTGGCTCTATCTACTTGTTTTCCAGAGGCTGTCTTATGATAGAATTGAATGCATTCTACTATCCATCTGGAAATAGTCTCTTGACGCCCTACCATGGGGTTAAATATATGACAACCATAGGGAGTATGGGTCCGTCCGCCAAACCCGAGTTCTTCTTTTGTACTTATTTAAAGCATGGATAGGACACCATGCCTTAGCACCAGAATCATATCTGGTTACGGCAGGTAAAATAATAAGCTGACCCGGATATTTTAAAGATTGATTCTTAGCCAAGAAATTCAATCTCGGTAGAAGCTTAAGGCTTTCACCAGTAACTATATAACGGTTAGGCTCAGCAGACAAGGCATGAATTTCCCTTCTGCGTCTGGCTGATGCTGCCGCAACTAAAAATACAGTTTTAAGTGTCAATAATTTTATAGAAATAGCACTAAGTAGTTCAAAAGATTTATCACCCAAAACTTGAAGAACCAGAGAAAGACTCCATGATGGTGTCAGTGAAGGATTTTTCGGTCTGAGATTGCCCATACCTTTGATAAGAGTATTTAAAACACTTACTTCATCACTTCCCCTCTTTGCCAAGCAAGAGATAACAGTCATTAATGCTGATTTACATCCAGCAATAGAATTAGGCTTAAGACTATAGGCATCATACAGGTGACAGAGAAAATCAGCTACTACCTGAATAGATGCAGCCATTGGATTGATACATCTCTTTGAGAACCATTCTGCAAATCTGTTGATTTTATAATTATATGCTCTGGAGGTTGACCCCCTACTGGCTCTGGCCATGAAATTGGCTGCTTGCTCAGAAAAGCCCTCCTTAATCGCAGATTTTTTGACAACAGCCAAGCAGTTATTGAAACATTGACGGATTGTTGTGAAGGGTCTTGCCCTGGAAGATAATATTGTCCATTAGAGGCAGAGGAACCAGATTGCAGACCAGAAGGTCCAGCAGATCCGTAAACCATGATCGGCTTGGCCAATTCAGAGCGATCAGAAGTACTTGGCATTAAACGAAATCTAGGATTTCTTTTTTCACGAGAGTTGATACTTACCTCCCTAGATACTTTTGATATTGCTAAATATTGGCTTTCACTCAATAAAACACTCAGATTAAAAACAGTTAGGTGCCCCTACTGGGCAGGTAGTCAGAGGTAGTCCGGCGGATGCCAGCCCCACCACCGCGCATGCGCCGACTACTACTTCCTCTGACTAATTTATTGGCTAACACATGCAACTGCCAAGAGCCTGAAGACCGAGCCTCTGTGGGGTGGAGAGGCCGGGTCCGTATCTAGGGAGGTAAGTATCAACTCTCTCGTGAAAAAAGAAATCCTAGATTTCGTTTATTTCACATCAAGAGTATACTTACCTCCCTAATACTTTTGATATTGCCAGAATTCGAAAGTGAATCTGGCGGGAGGGAGGCGAGGTCAAAAGACCAGCTCTTCCCTATACGCTTTCACGCGTTTAAGGCATTTATGACGTCTGAAATGTGTGAGAACACATTCAGGATTTGACAAACCATCGGATAACACAACCGATGCATGAGAGATGACCGAATGTCATATGCGCTCCCCCCCCCTCCTGGGAGGAAGACTAGATGACCTCAATGTCCTATACGCTCTCCACGTACTAGTGCCAAGTACTATAGGACTGAGACGAAAAGGCTCCATTTTCGTATACTCTCTATGATGAACCACCTCCCACATAAACCATCACCATATTAATAATAACGGGTAACGTGACAATACAAGTAACAATGAACAACACATGAACAAGACTGACCTTGTTGAACTTGGAAGCTGTCATCATGATCCCAGTAGAGAAGCCTGATGCAGTCCCGACAAGTGGTTGTTACCATCGCTAAATTGCGAAGTATATAAGCAATGCGGAAGCACTCCTCACAAAATTAAAAAAACGGTTAATGTTTTAAAATCGACAAGGCGAGAGGGTTAGAGGTGTCACGGAGGTAATGGTCTGTAAAACTTGACTCACAGTGCCACTGAGCCACGGACATAATGTCATCCACAGGGACCCCACTAAACAGGGCAGTGGATGCCACGACACCGCGGACACTGTGAGCCTTGGCCACATCAACCTGTCTCCCGGTGGCGGATTTGTGACAAAACTGAATACATTCTACAATCCACCTGGAAATGGTGTCCTTAGACGCCCTGCCATGGGGTTCAATATATGACAACCATAACGCTGACTGGTCGGTACGCCACTCCGAAGTACGCTGGTTGTACCATACTTTAGAATTAGGATCATATCTAGTTAAAGATGGCAAAAAAATAGGTTGACCTGGATATTTCAATGACTGATTCTTAGCCAAGAAATTAATCCTAGGTAGAAGCTTAAGGCCTTCCCCTGTAACCACAAAACGGTCATCCTCGGCTGATAAGGCGTGAATCTCACTCCTACGCCTTGCCGAGGCCGCAGCAATTAAAAATACAGTTTTAATCGTTAACATTTTCATAGAAATGGAACTAAGTGGTTCAAAAGGCTTATCTCCTAGTACCTGAAGCACCAGGGATAAACTCCAGACTGGAATCAGTGGTGGATTCCTTGGTCTTAGATTGCCCATGCCTTTAATTAATACATTTAATGTACTTACTTCATCACTCCCCCTATTAGCCAAGCAAGGAATAACAGTCATTAATGCTGATTTGTAACCAGCAATAGAGTTAGGCTTGAGGCTATAGGCATCATATAGGTGACAGAGGAAATCAGCCACTACCTGAATAGATGAGTCCATTGGATCAATACATCTTTTTGAGCACCACTCTGCAAATCTGTTGATTTTATAATTATATGCTCTGGAGGTTGACCCCCTCCTGGCTTTGGCCATAAATATGGCCGCTTGCTCAGAAAAGCCCTCCTTAATTCTAGATTCCTTGACAACATCCACGCAGTCAATCGGAACATTGACGGATTGTCGTGAAGGACCTTGCCCTGGAAGGTAAGGTCGTCCATCAGAGGCAGCGGAACCGGATTGCAGACCAGAAGGTCCAGCAGATCCGTATACCACGATCGGCTTGGCCAATCCGGGGCGATCAGAAGCACTTGGCACTCCTTCTGCCTGATTTTCTGAAGCACCTTTGGAATCAGGATTGCTGGAGGGAATGCGTATGCATACATTCCCGCCCAGCTGATAGCTAACGCATCTGTTGCAAAAGCGCTTGGGTCTGGAATCGGAGAGACGTACGTCGTCATCTTCGCATTCTTCTTCGTTGCGAACAAATCGATGTTGGGTTTCCCCCAATGGTCGAACAGACGATCCGCCACACATTGATTTAGTTGCAATTCCGTGGGTAAAACACTCATCCTTCGGCTCAATGAGTCTGCTAGCAGATTTAGCCTTCCCGGAATATGAACTGCCTTCAAGGTGATCCCATGATCTAGGCACCAACAAAGCAGTTTCCATGTCATCATACAGAGACTGGGCGACTTCGTTCCGCCCTGGCGGTTTATGTAAGTCACTACTGTTGAGTTGTCTGAACGAATTAGAACAATCTTGCCCTGAACTTTCTGTAAGAAATGTTCCAGGCCCAGGACTACTGCTCTTAGCTCTAGTAGATTGATATGTTCCTTGGACTGATCCAGATCCCAAAGCCCTGATATTGTGGACTCTTCCAGACAAGCTCCCCACCCCTCCATCGATGCATCTGTATACACAGTCACCTGAGGGTGGGGAGGGGTTAGCAAAACCCCCGGCAAGAGATTCTCTGTATTCAACCACCATTGCAGGTGGTGAATCAGAGGCGCTAACACTGACACATTCGAGTCCAGCGAACCTGAACTCTGGGTCCACTGTGTCATGAGAAACAACTGGATCGGGCGCCTGCGCAAGGCGGCCTGCGGAATGACTGGTTCCAATGAAACCATCAACCCCAGCATTCTCAAGTAAACCCGTGCCAGGACATGACGACTGTCACACACCGACTGTATTACTGAGATGAGTCTTTGAACCCTCTCCTGAGTTGGATAAACATATCCCGACTCGAGATCGAAGAACATGCCCAGGTAAACAAACTTCTGGGATGGAGTTAGCTCTGATTTTTGGAAATTGACTATCCAGCCCAAGTCCGTGAGAGTTTTCACAACAATCTCCAGATTGGCCGATAACCTTTCCCGGGTGTGTGCTTTCAACAGCCAGTCGTCTATGTACGTGTGGACTGCTATGCTTCTCCTGCGGAGGTATGCAGTGATCGCGAGAACCACACGGGTGAAGACCCGAGGAGCCGTGGAAATCCCGAAGGGTAATACCCTGAATTCCCACTGTCTGCCCTGGAATGCAAATCTCAGGAAGCGACGGAAACTCCTCTCTATGGGAATGTGGAAATAAGCATCCTTCAAATCTATTGACGCTGTCCACATTCCTTGCTCTAACCCCGCCAACACCGAGCGCACAGTCTCCATCTTGAAACTGGGCGTCTCTATGAACTTGTTCAATGGCTTCAATGTTTTTCGTTACTAAGAACAGGGTTGAATAGAAGCCCGGGCACCTCTGCGCCGGCTGAATGGCTTCCTTTTGTATGAGGGAATCTATTTCCTCCTCTATACACAACCTTTGATCTGGATCCCTTGGAATCGGAGTCCAGATCGGCACGAGAGACAGTCTCGATGGCGGGCCTGTTATCCAATCGGGACGATACCCGACTGAAAGGCATCGCAAGACTAAACGGTCCTGAGTCAACCGCTTCCATTCTGTCAAGTGGCCGACCAACCGGCCGCCCACCGGTCCACCTAGGGAGAGAGGTGGACATAAGGAGTGAGAGAGTGGCACTGTCTTCTCGGCCAGAAACACCGGAGTGGTTCCCACTACGGTAACCGGGCCATCAGGCCCGATTACCGCGACCAGATCCCCGCGCGCCCCGCCCAGCACCGCGCGCACCATGGTGCGCGGGTTGCTGCCTGGCTGGCTGCGCCTGGGGAGCCTGCGCCCCCCTCGCTGCTGGCCGAATCGCACGCGGCCTAGGCCGGCGCTGCGATGGTGTCTGGCCTCTGACCTGGCCAGCGCCACCTCGAGCCTGCAGGGGACGATACGCAGGGGGTGCTGCGCGAACGCACTCCCGCCGGAGCACCTCAAACCGCTCACGCAGCGCCCTCTGAGTCACCGTCTCCTGGAGGTGCCTACATCCCTCACCTCCAAAGAGACCAGGACCTGTCATAGGCATTCGCAGTAGCCTATTATACAGGTCCTGGGACGGGCACAGATTGTCAAGGGCAAACGTGCGCCTCGCCCGGACACTCCTGGTCACCGCCCGCGTCAAACAGTCCAGAGCCAGGTTGATACCATCCTGGATGGCTCTCTGGACTGTTACCGGGCTTCGCTGACGTGAAGCGGATGCTGTTACCACCCCCTGTAACAGCTGGGAGACGTGGGACAGAGCAGCAATCGAAGCTCTCCCACTCTCCTCCGCATCACGTAGCGCGGTATTCGCCGAACGCAATGCGTTCGAGCACAGGACACCCGTGTCAGAACGGGAGCCTGGCCGCGCATCTTCGCCCAAAGCCGCGCGATCATCCACGCTAGGCTTAGACTCCCATTCGTCTTAATGGACGTCTCCGCCGCCTCGAACATGTCCACGACATGCTCAGCCAGCGGCAGAGATGGCATAGCGGTGGCATTCGGCCTACCAGCTAACCACGGCCTATGGTCACGCTGGATTGCCGACTGCTCCACGGGGAGATCTGGCCGAACGCTTACCAGCCACTGGCAAGGGTCCGACCAATCCTCCTCCGTGGCTAACTGCGAGCGCTCTACTAGACGAGGGCCTTCGTCTTCCTCCTGAGCGCAGGCAGTTGAACTCGACGGCGGATATGCTGATACCCCTGGCAAGCCAGGGAAAGCATGCGGGCCCGAAAGAACAGGCATGCTAAACTCCCTGGCTTGACCAGGAGCCGGCGCCGTGGTAGAGCGCGGGGCAGACACCGCCCCACCACGGCCCTGGCCAGCACCAGCGATACTCTCGGCAAGCCGAGGTATGCGGTAACTGTGGCCATCAGCACCACCCAGGGTCACCTTCTGGACCGTGAATTCTACTCCTGCGTGAGTAGAACCATGGAACACGTCGCCTGTATTCCCCGCGAGGGGTGTACCGACGTCGTACTCCATGGCCACGTCCCCAGACGGCGACCCTAGCAGGTAATCCTCTTCCTCCTGGCCAGAAAGATTAGACTCCGGGTCAGCAAAGAGAGCTAACCCGGACTGGCCAGGGAAGGTGCCATAGGAGGATTTGACACCCGCGGCGAGCGGATACCCAGGGTCTGATGAGCAGACCGCGAGTCCCAGCAACAACCGTTGTCCACGGCCCCTCGGCGCGGCATCAAGCCTGCTGCCAGGGTCGTGGACCGCCCCCAACAACGGGGCCACCTCTGAATCCACATCGAACACCGGACCGGACCTAAGGAACTCGGATTCAGAGGCGGGGATCACCTGCTCCGAAGCAGATGCTGAGGACAATAAAGGACCTGGCCCAGGCAGCATGCTGCGAAGCAACTCTGGGACCAAATCCGTTATTGTCTTCTGCATCTCTCCCAACATTTCGGACCAGAAGGCCTCCATATCCACCGCGGATGAGGCCTTCCTCTTACCCTTCTTAACACCCTCCTTCTTCGCCTTCCTCTCTTCCTCCATCACCTTCTCCCTCGCCTGTAACGATAAAAAGTCAGCCAATAGCTCGCCCCCCCCACTGCTTACATATATCGCATTTTAGCAACGGTCCACAGGGACTGCAGCTAAAACACAAATGTGGCGCAAATCTATCTTTCAGAAATCGACCACAGGACGGGCAACCAGGTCTCTGAAACAGGACAAAGGACGAGGACAATGAGCAAGTTAGTTACGGTTAGAAGAAACTCAAAACCAAACTAAAAGAGAGGGACAGGATCATAAAGATCACTAATCAAGAAGAAACCAGCGTTGGACAAAACTTTAAATGTTAATAAAGCGCAAGGCCGATTATGACGTCATCAATCCCTTAACAGAAATTAATCGGTCCGTAACAAGCATCCAAGTGCAAGGACGAATTGTATTCATAACTAGAACATCCTCCAAAGGATATTCAGACTACACATCATCAGATACAGAATGATAAAAAATGGTAAAAAATCAGTCATTATTTTTTCAAATAATTCATATTACCTCATATCATTAATCATATACCTGACACCTTGTATAGACAAACCATCCACCGTGATGCACTGGAGCACTCCACCAAGACTACGCCTCTTCACCTTTCTCCACCTTGGGGAAGGAATTGGATCAAGAGGGCAAAGTGAGAAGACCTTTATAGTAAGCCTCCAACTCACTGAACATAGACTTTTTGGTTAGATAACCTAACAATATTAGTAGGAAATGGAACCGTGGTGGAGAAAAACAAACCCTCCTGTGCTGAGATGTCCACTAATAATGCAAAACCATACCTGTGGACATAAACACAAAGAGAAATTAGACTTATAAAGCACCATGTTGGAAAAAACCAACTCAAACAGGCGCTAATCACGGTAAGCGCGAGTCCCGGAAACACATTACACTGGGGAAAAAACTCGCTAGAATATCATTGAATTCACCTGATAAAGAGATCCCGTCCCCTCCTCTGGCGAATTTGTCCTCTCAGACATCTCTTTCAACAATATTCGACCGTAACAGACGTGAAAAAAGGCTTTTAAACTCGTGAAACTTGCAGATAGCTAACAAGCACATGTGTTCTCCTTGCCAATAAATTAGCAAAGAGGAAGTAGTAGTCGGCGCATGCGCGGTGGTGGGGCTGGCATCCGCCGGACTACCTCTGACTACCTGCCCAGTAGGGGCACCTAACTGTTTTTAATCTGAGTGTTTTATTGAGTGAAAGCCAATATTTAGCAATATCAAAAGTATTAGGGAGGTAAGTATACTCTTGATGTGAAATCCTCTTGCTTGGTCTTCTGAAGAATCCATGGAATCAGGATTGTTGGAGGGTATGCGTATGCATACATTCCCTTTCAACTGATAGCTAGTGCATCTATTGCGATAGCGCTTGGATCTGGAACCGGAGAAATGTACGTCGTCATCTTCGTGTTCTTCTTCATTGCGAACATATCTATGTTGGGGTTTCCCCATTGATTGAGCAGATGATCCGCCACACTATGATTTAGTTGCCATTCCGTAGGCAGAATGCTCATCCTTCGGCTCAATGAGTCTGCTAACAGATTCAGCCTTCCCGGAATATGAACTGCTTTCAAGGTGATCATATGATCCATACACCAGCAAAGCAGTTTCCAAAAAAGCAAATCTTAGAAACCGATGAAAACTCCTTGCAATGGGAATGTGGAAACAAGCATCCTTTAGATCTATCCACATCCCCTTCTCTAACCCCAACAACACCGATTTTATTGTTTCCATTTTGAAACTCGGTGTGTCTATAAATTTGTTTAGAGGTTTGAGGTTGAGAATTGGTCCCCCCCCCCCAACACACACACACACACACACACACACACACACAAACACACACACACACACACACACACACACAGGTGTTCTTTGTCACAAGAAACCCGGTTGAATAGAAACCTGGGCAATCTTGCGCCGGTTGAATTGCTTCTTTTAGAATTAGAGATTCTATCTCCTCTTCTATGCACAACTGCTTGCCTGGATCTCATGGAATTTGAGTCCAGACCGGTACCAGAGACAGATGCAATGGCAGACCTATCATCCACTCTGGACTGTATCCGTGTGAAAGCCATTACAAGACTACATGGTCCTGAATTAACCGCTCCCACTCCTGAATGTGGAAAGTCAAACGACCTCCCACCGGTGCACCTAGGGTTAATGGGGTGCACATAAATTTTAGAAGTGGGTGTGTCTCTGGTACGGTTGACAGCACCTGAGTGGTACCTGTGGTAACCGAAAATATTTTTAGGCCACCAAGCCCGGTTACCACACGCCGCTCCTCGCGCACCTCGCCCAGCGCCACATGCACCATGGTGTGCGGGCTGCTACCTGGCTGGCTGTGCTTGAAGCGCTCGCTGATGTACTGCTGCTGGCGCGGTCTCTGAACCCGGCCGGCCTGCTGGCCTCTGACACTGCCAGTACCGCCACAAGCGTACTGCTGTCGAGCAGCCGAGGGCTGAACACGCACGTGTTCTCTATGCAACACCTCAAATTGTGCATGCAGCACCCTCTGGTTATTCACAGAGTTCACCGTCTACTGGACGTGCCGACAATCCTCATCTCCAAAAAGACCAGGGCCCACCATCGGTGCTTGCAACAAACGTGATTTGAGCTCCAGTCCTCAGTGACTTGGTGACTGACCTAGTCAGACAATCCAGTGCCAGGTTGATCCCATCCTGGATGGCTCGTTGAACTGTCACCGGACTAGGCTGTTGGTGCACCGGGGCTGCTACTACCACTGATAGCAGCTGAGACATGTGAGACAGCGCACTAATCGATGCTCGCGAGCTCTCCTCGGTGTCACGCAAAGCGGCACTAGCCGTGCGCATAATGCTCACAGCGCTCCCATGTCAGCACGAGAGCCTGGCCGTGTGTCTTCCCCCTGAGCGGCGCGATCATCCATGCTCGGTCTGGGCACTAGACCATACAGAGTTTATTGACGGGCAGTAACTCGGCATCGCCTAGCAACCTCGCGCGAGACGACCTTTCGGTCTGATCGACTCCTCTGCCGCAGTGAACATATCTAAGATATGCTCAGCATATGGCAGAGACTGAGGCGAGGTGGCCAACGGCCACGCCTGTAACCATGCTCGCCTGTTACTGGCGCCCGATTCGTCCACGGAGAGCTCTGGTCTGACAGCGAGGAGACACGCGCAC